>CM043878.1:272500-292500 GCA_023846275.1 Vanilla planifolia | reverse complement strand
TTCATATTCTTCTTCTTCTTCTTCTTCTACTATAACTACTACTTATTATTATTACTATTATTATGATTCCTCTTCTTCTTCTTTTTCTTTTTCCTCTACTTTTTCTTCTACTTCATTCCTACTTCTTCTTCTTCTTCTAATTCTTCTTCTTTTTCTACTTCTTCTTTTTCTTGTACTTCTTCTTCCTCTTCCTCTTGTTGTTCTTCTTCTACTTCTTCCCCTTCTTCCTCTACTTCTTCCTTTTCTTCCTTTTCTTCTTCTTCTTCTTCTTCTTCTTCTTCTTCTTCTTCTTCTACTTCATCATTTTCTTCTTCCTCTCATTTCTCTTCTTTCTCTTCTTCTTCTTCTTCTTCTTCCCCACCCTCTTCTTCCTCTTCATCTTCTTCATCTTCTCCATCTTCTTCTTCCAATTCCTCTCCTTCTTCATCCACTTTTTCATCCCCTTCTTCTTCCTCTTTTTCTTCTTCTTCTTCTTCCACTTTTTCTTCTTCTTCTTCTTCTTCTTCTTCATTTTCTTCTTCTTTTTCTACTTCCTCTTCTTCTTCTTCTTCTTCTTCTTCTTCCTCTTCCTTTTCTACTTCTCCATTTACTCCACTTCTTCTTCCCCTTCTTTTTTTTTTCATCTTCGTCTTCTTCTTCTTATTATTGTTATTCCTCTTTTTCTTCTTCTCCTTCTTCTTCCTCTTCTTCTTCTTCTTCTTCTTTTCTTCTTCTTCTTTAATTTCTACTTCTTCTTGTTCCTCTTCTTGCTCCTCTTCTTCTTCTTCTTTATTCTCTTCTTCTTCTTCTTCTTCCTCTTCTTCTTTTTGCTCTACTTCTTTCTGTTCTTCTTCTCCTTTTTCTTCATCTTCTTCTTCCAGTTCTTCCTCCTCTACTTTCTTTTCTATTTCTCTCTCTTCAACTTCCTCTTTTACTTGTTCTTCCTTTTCCTCTTCTTCTTCTTCCTCCTCCTCTTCTTCTTCTTCTTCTATTTCTGTCAAGCCCCCACCTAACCAAGTCCATTATATAACAATATTATCATAAATTTTGCTTCGCTGTTACATCAAGTGAGGACAACTAACCAAAAATCAAAGGTGGGGACCCGACGGTAAGACAAACACACACTCAAAATCCAAAGTATATATATAGGCATGTTTTTCAAACATTTAATCACACTAAAACTTTCTCACTCTCACACATCTCTTGAAAATGGCTCTTCTCTAGCAGCACCATTCCCTTCTCTCGGTGCAGTGGTTTCATGACCTGTGATGTAAGCACTAAATGAGATTTACACATCTCGGTAGATAAATCCACATAGTTAACCAAGTAAATAAAAAGACATAACAAAATACCATAAACAATAAAGATGAATCATATGCATCAAGCTAAACCATACCATATGTCATATATATAAGGTAATGCCAAATGAAAACCATAAAGAAATGCCAGTTCCTTATATGTGTATTATTTTCGGCCCCAATTCCCTTTGACGCATTATCCTCTGGATCCAAACATCATCAATAAATGACCTTCAGCCGGCATCCAACCAAACACATAACACTAGGCAGATATCTGATCCAAAGATCGATACCCTGCAACACATGCTGGGCCTAGTGCCACCAGGCAGGTATGGTACCATACCCTGCAACACATGCTGGGCCTGGTGTAAATTATCGTGGAGTCATAGCACATAATACCAGGCAGATATCTGATCCGAAGATCGATACCCTACGACACACGCTAGGCCTGGTATAAACACTAGGTAGATATCTGATCCGAAGATCGATACCCTGCAACACATGCTGGGCCTAGTGGTGAGGATAATGTTCTCTGGGAATCCATTTTTACTATCATTTCCAATCGTAATTCCAAACAATTATGCCATATCAAAAGACCTTCTTTCCATATTGTTTCTTTCTTTTGATTTCATTGTCATACCATGTTATTTCTTTCTTTTCAGTTTTCATGCAAATGAAAGAAACATCAACATATAGAACAATCAAACACCATGTAACTGAAAGAAAATCATGTAAAGCAAATACATAGTAATGTGCTACATCACAGGGTTAGGAATCTATCTACCTGAATTTGATGTACCAACTGTCTTACTCACTTCTGCTTCTTCTTGATGTCCTACAAGCCCGTAAAATACAAAAATAATTAATTTAAATATGCTTATTAGTCAAAAATTGCTTTCTAAAAGCTTTCCCAAACACACCACAAAATAATCCCAAAAGATAGGCTTACGCGGCACTGAACCGCCCGCTAGACCTCGCGCGCATGCTCGGCGCTGGACCGCCCGGGCAGAAAAGCTTTCTAAAAGCTTTTCCAAACGGCATTTTTCCCCAAAATTTTCTTTCGCGGTGCTGGACCGCCCGCTCCCGGCGCACTGGACCGCGGGCTCTCGGCGCTGGACCGGGCGTGCTCGGCGCGCTGGACCGCGTGCTCGACGCTCTGGACTGCGCGCGCTCGGCATCCGGTTCAGCAGCGTAACCCGGTCCAAGCCTGGACCGGTTCACGCCGCTCTCTCTCTCTCTCTCGTGTCCGGCGAAACCGAAATCTTTCGCCGGCGCTGGATCGGTCGTTTCACGTGCTGAATCGATCGAATCCGGCTCGGCTTCCGCCTCTCGGTCTCCCCCGCTCACCGGAAAACTTTACACAACTCCGACGACAAAAAAATTATTTCTTACCTCATGGAAACCTTCGCCGACCGTCACTGTCGCGTGCCGGAACTTATAGAAATCCTCGCCGGCCGTCACTGTCGCGTGCCAATGCTCACGGAAATCCTCGTTGGATGTTACTATAACGCCTACGCAAAAACAACAGTTGTCGGAAACCTCATCGTCGCACTCTACAACCTCTTCGCCGGCGTTTTTTGCAGAAGTGCTTTTCCAAACGCACCTGGCTCGGCTTTTATAGACGCGCTTATCCGTCGCTTCGTGAACCGCGTTTTTGCAGAAAACCCCCTCTAAATTTTATATTTGCAAATATATCCTCCGCCAATCGGATTTGAACTAAGGCGACATTTAAAATTTACAGATCTATCCTCTACGTTACAAATTTCTCTCAAATCTTCAAAAATTCATAATTTATTCATTAGAGCTCCGAAAATTACAAATTAAACATCGTTTGATTCGTCTCACAGAGCTTTTTCTATAAAAATATAAAAATACAAATAAGAGAAAACTAGGGCTGTTACAATTTCTTCCTTTTCCTCTTCTTCTTCACCCTCATCTTCTACATCTTCTTATTCCTCTTCTTCCTCAACTTCCTTGTCTTCTTTTTGTTCTTCTTCCTTTTCTTCATCTTCTTCTTCTTTTTATTCTTTCTCTTCTTCTTCTTTTTCTTCCTCACCTTCATTTTCTTCTTCTTCTTCTTGTTCTTCTGCTGCTTCTACTTCTTCTTCCCTTTCTTCTTCTTCTTCTCCTCTTTCTTCCTTTTCTTCTTCTCCCTCTTCTTCTTCTTCTTCTTCTTCTTCTTCCTCTTCTTCTTCTTCTTCTTCTTCTTCTTCTTCTTCTGCTTCTTCCCTTTCCTATTCCTTTCTTCTTCATTCTCCTCTTCTTCTTCTTCTTCTTCCTCTTCTTCGTCTTCTTCTTCTTTTTCTTTTTCCTCTTTTTCTTCTTCTTATTCTTCTACTTCTTCTTCATCTTCTTCTTCTTCTTCTTCTTTCTTTCTTTTCTTTTTCTTCTTCTTCTTCTTCTTGTTCTTCTTTTTCTTGTTGTTCTTCTTCTTTTTCTTCTTCTTCTTCTTCTTCTTCCTTCCTTCCTTCTACTTCTTGTTTTTTCCTTCTTTTTCTTCTTCTCCTTTCCCTTTTTGCACTTCTTCTACTTCTTCCTCCTCTTAGACCTTATTTTACTCTTCTTCTTATTGCTCATCTACTTCTTCCTTCTCGTCTTCCTCATCTTATTTATCTTCTTCTTCCTCGTCTCCCTCTCCGTCTTCTTCTTATTCTTCCTCTTCTTCTTCTACATGCTCCTCTTTGTCTCCTTCTTCTTCTTCATCTTCCTCTTCTTCTTCTTCTTCTTCGTCCTCTTCTTCTTCTTCCTCTTCTTATTCTACTTCCACTTCTTCGTCTTCTTCTGTTTCTTCTTTTCCCCCTTCTTATTTTTGTTCTTCTTCTTCTTCTCCTCTCTATTCTTCTTCTAGTTCTTCTCCTTACACCTTTTTTTTCTTCTTCTTCTTCTAGTTATTGTTGTTCTTCTTCTTCTTCTTCATGTCCTTCTTCTATTTCCTATTCGTCTTCTTCTTTTCTTCTTCTTCTTATTCTTCTTCTTATTATTATTCTTCTTCTTCCTTGTCTTCTTTTTCTTCTTCTTCCTCTTCTTGTTGTTCCTCCTCTTCTTCTTCTTCCTCTTCTTGTTGTTCCTCCTCTTCTTCTTCTTCCTCTTCTTCTTCTTCTTCTTCTTCTTCTTCTCCATCTACTTTTACTTCGTCCCCTTCTTTTTTTCTCCATCTTCTTCTTCTCCTACCCCTTCTTCTTCTTCTTCCTCTTTTTCTTTCACTTCTTCTTCGTCTTCATCATCTTTTCCTTCTTCATTTCCTTCTTCCTCATCATCTTCTTCTTCTTTCTCCTCTTCTTCCTCATCTTCCTTTTCTCTATCTTCTTCTTCTTCTTCTTCTTCTCCTTCTTTTCCTTCCACATCTTCTTGTTCTTCTTCATCTTTCCCTTCTTCTTCTCCTTCTTCCTCATCTTTTTCTTCTTTCTCCTCTTCTTCCTCATCTTCCTTTTCTTTTTCATCTTCTTCATCTTCCTCTTCTCCTTCTTTTTCATCCTCTTCTTCCTCTTGTTGTTCTTCGTCTTCTTCTTCTTCTTCTTCTTCTTCTTCTTTTTCACAGTCCTCTTCTTCTTCATCATCTTCTTTTTCTCTCTTCTTCTTCTTCCTTTTCTTCTTCTTCTTACTCCTCATCTTCTTGTTCTTCTTCTTCCTCTTCTTTTTTATCCTCTTCTTTTTCTTCTTCTTCTTCTTCTTCCTTCTCCTCTTCTTCTTTTCCCTCAGCTTCTATATCTTCTTATTCCCCTTCTTCCTCATCTTCCTCGTCTTCTTCTTCTTCTTCTTCTTCCTCCCCTTCATCGTCTTCTTCTTTTTCTTCTTTCTCTTCTTCTTCTTCTTGTTCCTCCCCTTCATCGTCTTCTTCTTCTTTTTGTTCTTCTACTTTTGCTTCTACTTCTTCCTTTTCTTCTTCTTCTTCTCCTCCTTCCTTTTCTTCTTCTTCCTCTTCTTCTTCTTCTTCTTCTAATTCTTCTTCTTCCTCCTCCTCTTCTTCTTTCTCTCCTTCTTTTTCTTCTTCTTTTTCTTCATCTTCTTCTTCTTCCTCTTCTTCTTCTTCTTCATCTCCTTCTGCTTCTTCCTCTTTTCTTCTTCTTCTTCTACTTCTTCATATTCTTCTTCTTCTACTTCTTCTTCTTCTTCTTCTTCTTCTTTCCTCCTCCTCCTACTTCTTCTTCTTCTTCTTCTTCTCCTTCTTCTTATTCTTCTTCTTCTTCTTTTTCTTCGACCTCTTCTTCTTCTTTGTCTTCTTCTACTTTGTTTTCATCTTCTCCTTTGTCTTCTTTTCTTCTACTTTTTTTTCCTCTTCTTCTTCTCATTCTTCTTCTTCTTCTTCTTATTTTCTTTCTTCTTCTTCTACTTCTTCTTTTTCTACTTCTCCTACTTCTTCTTCTTCTTCTTTTACTACTACTACTCCTTGTTGTTCTCCATCTTTTCCTTCTACTTCTTCATCTTCTACTTCTTTTACTTCTTCTTTTCCTCCATCTACTTCTTCGTTTTCTTATTCTTGTTCTTATTCTTCTTCTTTTTCTTTTCTAATCCATTATCCCCAATCATTAATCCCTCATCTCTTGTTCTTAATCTATAATCTATAATCTCAAATCCTTAATATTTCAGACCTAATCCCACACCTTTCTTCCTCCTCTTCTTCTTCTTCTTTTCTTCTTCTTCTACCACTACTTCTTCCTCCCTTTCTTCCACTTTGCCCTCTTCTTCTTCTTCTTCTTCTTCTACTACTTCCTCTTCTTCTTGTTCCACTTCTTCTTCTACTTCTTCTTCTTTTTCTTCTTCTAATTCTTCTTCTTCCTCCTCATCTTCATCTTCTTCTTCTTTTTAATCTTCTTCTTCTTCTTCTTCTCCCACTTCTTGTTGTTGTTGTTGTTCTTCTTCTTCTTCTTTTCTTTCTCATCTTCTTCTTCGTCTTCCACTTCTTCTTCCACTTGTTGTTCTTCTTCTTCTTCCCCTACTTCTTCCTCTTCTTCTTTTTCTTCTTCTTTGTCATCTTCTTCTCCTCCTCCAACTTCTTCTTCTTCTTCTTCTTCTTCTTCTTTTCTTCTTCTTTACCTTCTTCTTTTCTTTTCATTCTTCTTCTTCTACTTCTTTTTTTCCCTCTTCGCTTTCTACCTTTTCTTCATCTCCTTCTTCTTCTTTTTCTTCTTTTTCTTCTTTTACTTCTTCTTCTTCTCCTTCCACTTCTTCTTCAACTTCTTCTTCTTCTTCTTCTTCTTCTTCCTCTCCTTCTGCTTCTCCTTTTCCTTCTTCTTCTTATTATTCATCTTCTTCCTTTACATTATCTTTTACTTTATTTCTACTTCTTCTTTTTCTAATTTTTGTTCTTCTGCTTCTTATTCTTCTTCTTCTTCTACTTCTTTTACTACTACTACTACTACTTCTTATTCTTCTTCTTCATCTTCTTCTTCTCCTTCTCCTTCTTCTTCTTCTTCTTTTTCTTCCTTTACTTTATCTTCTACTTCATTTCTACTTCTTCTTCTTCTTCCAATTCTTCTACTTCTTTTTCATCTTCATCTTTTCTTCTACTTCTTCTTCCTCTTTTCTTATTTTTCTTCTACTTCTTCCTCCACTTCTTCTACTTCTTCTTTTTCTTCCTTTTCTTCTTCTTCTACTTCTTCTACTTCTACAACTTTTTCTTCTTCCTCTTGTTCTTCTTCTTCGTCTTCCCCTTCCACTTCTTCCTCTTCATCTTCTTCATCTTCTCCTTCTTCTTTTTCTTCTTATTACACTCCTTCATCCCCTTCTTCATCCCCCTCTTCTTCCTCTTTTTCTTCTTCTTCTTCTTCTTCTTCTTCTTCTTCTTCTTTTCTTGTTCCTCTTCTTCTTCTTCTTCTTCTTCTTCTTCTTCTTCTTTTTCTACTTCTTCTTCTTCTTCTTCCTTTACTTGCTCCTCTTCTTCTTCTTCTTCTTCCTCTTCTTCTTTTTTCTCTACTTCTTTGTTTTCTTCTTTCTCTTTTTCCTCCTTTTCTTTCTCTACCTCTTCTCTCTCTTGATCGTCCTCTTCTTCTTGTTCTTCTTCTTGTTCTTCCTCTTCTTCTTCCTCCTCCTCTTCATCTTCTTCTTCCTCTTTCTCTTCTTCTTCTTCCTCATCTTCTACATCTTCTTATTCCTCTTCTTCCTCATCTTCCTTGTCTTCTTCTTCTTCTTATTCCTCTTCTTCATCTTATTCTTCTTTTCTTTCTTTCTCTTACTGATCTTCTTCCTCCTCCTCTTCATTGTCTTCTTCTTCTTCTACTTCTACTTCTTCTTCTTCTTCTTCTTCTTCCCTTTCTTCTTCTTCTTCTCCTCCTTCCTTTTCTTCTTCTTCCTCTTCTTCTTCTTCTTCTACTACTTCTTCTTCATCATCTTCATCTTCTTCTTCTTGTTCTTCTTCTTCTTCTACTCCTTTTGCTTCTTCCCCTTCCTATTCCTTTCTTCATCATTTTTCTCTTCTTCTTCTTCCTCTTCCTCTTCTTTTTCTTCTTCTTCTTCATCTTTTTCTTCATCCTTTTTTCTTATTCTTCTCCTCTTTCTTCTTCTTCTTCATCTTCTTCTTCTTCTTCTTCTTTTTCTCCCCATTCTTCTCCTTCTTCTACTTCTTCTTCCAATTTTTCTACTTCTTCTTCTTCCTCCTCTTCTTCTTCTTCTCCTTCTTCTTCTCCCTCTTCTCCTTCTTCATCATGATATTCTTCTTCTTCATCTTCCTTATCTTCTATTACTACTACTCCTTCTTCTTCATCTTCTACTAAAACTACTACTTCTTGTTCTTCTTCTACTTCTCTGCCTCCTTCTTCTTCTTCTTCTTCTCCTTCATCTTCTTCTTCCTTTCTACGTCTTGTTCTTTTACCTCCTCTAGTTCCCCTTCTTCTTCATCTTCTTGGTCCTCTTATTCATATTCTTCTTGTTGTTCTTATTCTTCGACTTCTTTTTCTTCCCTATCCTCTTCGTCATCTTCTTTTACTTCTTCTTCTTCTTCTTCTTCTCCTTCTCTTTTTTCTAGTACTACTACTAATACTTCTTCTTCTTCTTCTTCTTCTTCTTCTTCTTATTCTTCTTCTTCTTCTACTTCTCTAACTTCCTCATCTTGTTCTTCCTTTTCAAGTCCTACTTCTTCTTCTTGCCCTTCTTCTTCTTTTCTCGTTCTTTTACTTCTTTTTCCACTACTTCTAATTTTTCTTCTTCTTTCTCTTCTTCCTCCTCTTCTTTCTCTTCTTCTTCTTCCTCTTCTTCTTACTCTTCTTCCTCTTCTACCTCTTCTTCTTCTTCTTCTTCTTCTTCTTCTTCTTTTTCTTCTTCTTCATCCTCTTCTTCTTCTGCTTCTTTTCTTCTTCTTCTTCTTCTTCCTCTTCCACTTCTTCTTCCTCAACTTCTCCTTCTTCTTCTTCCTATTCTTCCTCATCATCCTTGTCTTCTTCTTTTGATTCTTCTTCTTCTTCTTTGTCTTTCTCTTTTGTATCTTTTTCTTCTTCTTCTTCTTTTTGCTCTTCTTCTTCTTTTTCTTGCTCTTCTTCTTCTTCTTTCCATCCTTCTTCTTCTACATCTTCTTCTTTTCCTTTTTTTTCTTCTTCTTCTTTCTGTTTTTGTACTTCTTCTACTTCTTCCTATTGTTAGTCCTTATTTTCCTCTTCTTGTTGTTCCTCTTCTTCTTTTTGTTCTTCTTCTTCTTCTTCTTCTTCTTCTCTTCTTCTTCTTCCTCTTCTTCTTCTTCTTATTGCTCATCTTGTTCTTCCTCCTCATCTTCTTCTTATTATTCTTCCTCTTCTTCCTCTTCTTCCTCTCCTTTTTCTTCCTCTTCTTCTTCTTCTTGCTACAGTTTCTCTTCTTGTTCTTCTTCTTCTACAACTACTTTTTCTTCTTCTTCTTCTTCTTTTCTTCCTTTTCTTTCTCTCGTTCTTCTTCCTCTTCTTTGCTCTCTACTTCTTCTTCGTCTATTTCTTTTTCTCCTTCTCCTTCTCCTTCTCCTTCTCCTTCTTCTTCTCCACCACCTTCTCGTTCACCTCTTCCTCCTTTCCCTTCTTCTTCTTCTTCTCCTTCTTCTTCATCTTCTTCTTCATTCTTCTTTCTCCTTTTTCTTCTTTCTTCTTTCTTATTTCTTCTTCCTACTTCCTTCTTCCTTCTTCCTTCTTCCTTCTTGCTTCTTCCTTCTTCCTTCTTCCTTCTTTCTTCTTTCTTCTTTCTTTTTTCTTTTTTCTTCTTTCTTCTTTCTTGTTATCCTTTCTTCTTTCTTCTTTCTTCTTCTTTCTTCATCTTTCTTCTTTTTCCTTCTCCCTTCCTCTTCTTTTTTTTCTTCTTCTTTCTTTCCTTTTCTTCTTCTTCCTCTCCTTCTCCTTCTTCATCTTCTCCTTCTTCTTCCTTATCCCAAAACATTAATCCATAATCCCACTCAACCTAATCATTAATTTTTAATCTGTAATCTCTAATCCCTCCCTCCTTTTTCCTTAATCCCTAATACCTAATCTCTAATCCCTAATCTCCAATTTCAAATCCCTAATTACTCATATCTAACAACTAACCCCTAATCCTTAATCTTTAACCATGCAAATCCTTAAACCTTAATCAATAATCCCTAATGCCTAATTTTTTATTCCTAATCTTTAATACCTAATCCCTAATCTCTAATTCCTATTCCCTAATCCCTAATCTTTGATCTCTAACCTTTTTTCCAAAACTATTAATCCAAAATCTCTAACCCCTATACCCTAATTCATAACCTCTAATCCTTAATCCTTAATCTCTAATCCCTAATCCTTAATCCATAATATTTAACCATTGACCTTTTAATCAATATATCTCAATCCCTAATCCATAAACCTTAATCCTTAATCATTAATCCTTATCCCTAATTCTTAATCCCTACTCCAAAATCCCTATTTGCTAATCTCTAACCCCTAAACCCAAAACCTAATCCTTAATCTCTAATCTTTTTTCCAAATCTATTAATTCAAAATCTCTAACCCCTATACCCTAACTCACAATCTCTAATCCCTAATCCTTCATCTCTAATGCCTAATCCTCAGTCCATAATATTTAATGATTAATCCCTTAATCCATATATCTTAATCCCTAATCCATAAACCTTAATCCTTAATCCTTATCCCTAATTCTTAATCGCTTCTCCAAAATCCCTATTTGTTAATCTCTAACCCCTATAACCTAATTCATAATCTCTAAACCTTAATCCTTTATCTGTAATCCCTAAACCTTAATCCATAATATTTAATCTTTAATCCCTTAATCAATATATCTTAATCCCTAATCCATAAACCTTAATCCGTAATCCTTAATCCTTACCCCCAATTGTTAAACCCTACTCCAAAATCCTTATTTGCTAATCTCTAACCCCTAAACCCAACAGCTAATCTCTAATCCCTAATCTTTAATTCATAACCCATAATCCAAAATCCCTTATTTCTAATCCCTAATCCTAAATCCCAAATCAATAAACCCAAATCCCTCCCTCCCGAATGCCTAATCTCTAATCCCTAATACCTAATTTCTAATCCCTAAGCCCTCACTCACTGATCCATAATCTATCTTCTTGTTCTTCTTCTCCTTTTCCTCTTCCTCTTCTACATCTTCCTCATCTACTTCTTATTCTTCTTCCACTTCTTCCTCATCTTCCTCCTCTTCTACTTCTTCTAATTGCTCTTCTTCTTCTCTTCTTCCTCTTTCTCTTCTTATCCTTCTTCTTCTTCTTCTTGTTTCTCTTTTTCTTCTTCCCGTTCTTCTTCTTCTTCTTCTTCTCCTCCTTCCTATTCCTCTTCTTCCTCTTCTTCTTCTTCTTCTTCTTCTTCTTCTTCTCTACTTCTACTTCTTCCTTTTATTCTTCTTCTTCTTCTTCATCTAGCTCTTCTTCTTCCTTTTCAACTACTTCTACCTCTTTCACTTCCTTCTCTGGTTTCTCTTCTTCTTCTCTTTCTTCTTCTTCTTCTTCTTCCTTAACTTCTTTCCTCTTCCTTCTTCCATATTCCTTATTCCTCCATCCTTTTTTCTTGTTCCTTCTTCCTTCTTCTTTATTCCTACTTCCATCTTCTTTCTTCATTCTTCTTTCTTATTTCTTCTTTTTTTTTCTTCTTCTTCTTCTTCTTCTTCTTCTTGCTCTTCTTCTTCTTCTTCTTCTTTTTCTTCTTCTTCTTCTTCCTCCTCCACTTCTTCTTCGTCTTCTTCTTGTCATTGTTCTCCTACTTCTTCTTCTTCTTCTTCTTGCTCTTCTCCTTCTTCCTTTTCCTCTTCTTCTTTTTCTGCTCCATCTTCTTCATCATCTTCTCCATTTTTCAACTCTTCTTCATCATCTTCTTCTTCTTCCTCTTCCACTACTTCTTCTTCTTCTTCTTCTCCTTCTTCTCCTAATATTCTTCATCTTCTTCTTAATCTTCCTCTTCTTCTTCTGCTTCCTCATCTTCTTTTTCTTCTTCTTCTTCTTCTTCTTCTACTTCTTTTACTTCTACTTCTTCTCCTTCTCCTTCTCAGTCTCTATCTCCTTCTCCTTCTTCTCCTCCCTCTTCTTGTCTCCCTCTTTCACCTGCTCTTTCTTCTTCTTCTTCTTTGTCTTCTTCTTTTTCTTCTTCTAGTTCTTTCATCTTTCTTCTTTCTTCTTTCTTTTTTCTTCTTTGTTCTTCCTTCTGCCTTCTTCATTCATCCATCCTTCTTTCTTCTTCCTTCTTTCTCATTTTTTCTTCGTTCTTCTTTCTTTTTTCAACTTTCTTTTTTATTATTCCTCTTCTTCTTCCTATTCTTCTTCTCCTTCTTCTTTATCCTTTTCTTCTTTCTTGTCTTCTTCTTTTTGTTCCTTCTTAATTCCAAATGCTTAATCTTTAATCCATAATCTCTATTCCTTAATCCTAAATCCTCAATCCCTAATCCCTAATCCATAATCCAAAACCCTTAATTCTTAATCTCTAATATTTAATCACTAATCCCTAATCCTTAATCATTAATCCTTAATCCCTAATATCTAATCTCTAATCCCTAGTCCAAATACAAATCTCTTTATCCCTAATCTTAAATCCTTAATCTTTATTACCTAATCTTAATAAAAAATCCTTAATCACTAATCTCTAAACCCCTAATCTTTAATCATTAATCCCTTCATCCATAATCCATAATCCTTAAACCCTACTTCTTATTCCTTAATTCATAATATCTAATCCCTAATCTCTAATGCCTAATACCTAATTCCTCCATCATTGATCCCTAATCTCTAATCCATAATACCTAACCTCTAATCCCTAATCCTACAACCTAAAATTTGTAATCTGTATTCCCTAATCCCTATTCCCTCCCTACTAAATCCCTAATCTCTAATCCCTAACTCCTAATCCTATAATCCCGAATCCATCTCTTCTTCCTCTTCTTCTTCTTCTTCGTTTTCTTCTTCTTCTTCTTCTTCTTCTGCTTCCTCATCTTCTTTTTCTTCTTCTTCTTCTTCTTCTTCTTCTTCTTCTTCTTCTCCTACTTCTACTTCTTCTCCTTCTCCTTCTCAGTCTCTATCTCCTTCTCCTTCTTCTCCTCCCTCTTCTTGTCTCCCTCTTTCACCTGTTCTTTCTTCTTCTTCTTCTTTGTCTTCTTCTTTTTCTTCTTCTAGTTCTTTCATCTTTCTTCTTTCTTCTTTCTTTTTTCTTCTTTGTTCTTCCTTCTGTCTTCTTCATTCATCCATCCTTCTTTCTTCTTCCTTCTTTCTCATTTTTTCTTCGTTCTTCTTTCTTTTTTCAACTTTCTTTTTTATTATTCCTCTTCTTCTTCCTATTCTTCTTCTCCTTCTTCTTTATCCTTTTCTTCTTTCTTGTCTTCTTCTTTTTGTTCCTTCTTAATTCCAAATGCTTAATCTTTAATCCATAATCTCTAATCCTTAATCCTAAATCCTCAATCCCTAATCCCTAATCCATAATCCAAAACCCTTAATTCTTAATCTCTAATCTTTATTCACTAATCCCTAATCCTTAATCATTAATCCTTAATCCCTAATATCTATTCTCTAATCCCTAGTCCAAATACAAATCTCTTAATCCCTAATCTTAAATCATTAATCTTTATTACCTAATCTTAATAAAAAATCCTTAATCACTAATCTCTAAATCCCTAATCTTTAATCATTAATCCCTTCATCCATAATCCTTAATCCTTAAACCCTACTTCTTATTCCTTAATCCATAATATCTAATCCTTAATCTCTAATGCCTAATACCTAATTCCTCCCTCATTAATCCCTAATCTCTAATCCATAATACCTAACCTCTAACCCTAATCCTACAACCTAAAATTTGTAATCTGTATTCCCTAATCCCTATTCCCTCCCTCCTAAATCCCTAATCTCTAATCCCTAACTCCTAATCCTATAATCCCTAATCCATCTCTTCTTCCTCTTCTTCTTCCTCTTCTTCTTCTTCTTCCTCTTCTTCTCCTTCTTCCTCATTCCCTTCTTCTTCTTCTTCTTCCTCTTTTTCCTCATCTTCCTCAAATTCTTCGTCTTCTTCTTCTTCTTCTTCTACTACTTCTTCCTTTTCTTCTTCTTAGTTTTCTTCTTCCACTTCTTCATTTTCGTCTTCTACTACTTCTTCTTCTACTTCTTCTTCATCTTCTTCTTCTCCATCATCTTTCTCTTATTCTTATTCTTCTTCCTCTCATTATTCTTTTTCCTCTTCTTCTTCTTTTTCATTTTCTACTCCTTTTCTTGTTCTTCTTGTTCCTCTTCTTCTTCTGCTTCTTCTTCTCCTTCTACTTCTTTTTCTTCTTCTTCTTCTTCTTCTTCTTCTTCTTCTTCATCATCCTCTATTTCTTCTTCTTCTTCTTCTTCTTCTTCTCCTTCTTCCTCTCCTTCTCTATCTTTCTCCTTTCCCTTCTCTTTCCCTACCTCCTACTCCTTCCCCTTCTCATTCTCTTTCTCCATCTCCATCTCCTTCTCGTTCTCCTTCTCATCCTCCTTCACCCCATCCTCCTTCTCCTCCTCGTTCTCCTTCTTCTTCCTTCTTTCTTCTTTCTTCTTTCTCATTTCTTCATTCTTCTTTCTTTTTTCTTTATTCTCTTTTCTTGTATCTTCTTTCTTTCTTCTTCATTTTTCTTCCTTCTTCCTTCTTTATTCCCTCTTCCTTGTTCCTTCTTCTTCTTCCTTCCTTCTTCTTCTTTATTCTTCCTCTTCTTTTTCTTCTCCTTCTTATTCTTTTTCCTCTTCTACTACTTCTTCTTCTTCTTCTTTCTTCCTTCTTCATTCTTTCTTCTACCTTCTTCCTTCCCCCTAATCCCTAATCCCTAATCCTGATTCCTTAATCCTTAATCTTCAAACCCTAATCTTTAATCCCTTATCTCTAACCTATAAGCTCTAATCTCTAACAACTAAACCTTAATCTCTAATAACTAATCTATAATACCTATTCTATAATCCTTGAACCCTTCTCTAATTCCTAATCATTAATCCTTAATCCATAATGACTAATCCTAAACCCTTAATCCCTAATGCTTAATCTTTAATGCTTAATAAAATCTCTTAATCTGTAATCTCTAATCTCTAATCTATAACCTTAAATTCTACATCCCTAATCTCTAATCTCCAATCCCTAATCCCTCATCCATATTCCCTAATACTTAATCCTTAATCCTAAATCCCAAATCTCTAATTTTTAATCCTTAATAATTAATCTCCTAAATCTTAATCTCTTCATCCTTAATCCCTAATCCCTAACCTCTAATCCCTATTACTTATTCTTAGTCCTTAATTTTTGATCCTAAATCCATAACCCCTAAACCCAAATCCATAATAGCTAACCCCCAAATCCCTAATCCCTCTCTCCATAATCTTTAATCTATACCGCCTAATACCAAGTCCCTAAACCTTCATTCCATAATCCGTACTGTCTAACCCCTAATCCATAATCCCAAATTCATCTCTTCTACCTCTTCTTCTTCTTTTACTTCCTCTTGTTCTTTCCCTTCTTCTTACTCTTCTTCCTCATCTTTCACTTCTTCTACTTCTTCTTATTCCTCTTTTTTTCTTCTTCCTTTTGTTCTTTCTTTTTTTTCATCATCTTCTTCTTCTTCTTCCACTTCTTCTTCATCCTCTTCTTCTTGACTTCTCTTTCTTCTTCTTTTCTTGTTCTCCTTATTCCTCTTCTTCATACTATTCTCTTCTTCTTCTTCTTTTACTTCTTCTTCCTTCTTCTTTTTCTTCTTTTTCTTCTTCTTCTCCTTCTCCTTCTTCTTCTTTCTCTTCTTCTTTCTCTTCTTCTTCTTCTTCTCTGTCTTTCTCTTTCTTCTCCAATTACTTCTCCTTCTAATCTTTCTTCTTCTCCTTCTTGATCTCCTTCTCCTTCTCTTTCTCCTCCTCCTTCTAATCCTTCTCCTTCTTCTTCTTCTTCTTCTTCATTCTTTCTTCTTTCTTCTTTCTTCTTTCCTTATTCTTCTTTCTGCTTCCTTCTTTCCTCATTCTTCTTTCTTCTTTCTTCTTCATTCCTTCTTCTTCCTCCATCCTTCCTTCTTCTTTCCTTCTTCCTTCTTCCTTCTTCCTTCATCTTTATTCTTCCTTGTCTTATTGTTCTTTTTCCTCTTCTTGTTAGTCTTCTTCTTCTTCTTCTTTCTTCCTTCTTCCTCTTTAATCTTTAATTCCTAATCTCTAATCTATAATCCTTAATCACTAATCCAACCCTAATCTTTAATCCTTAATATTTAATCCTTAACCACTAATCCCTAATACATAATCCATAGTACCTAATCCCTAATCCTTAATTCATAATACATAGTCCTTAATCTCTAATCTCTAATCCCTAATCCCTAATCCCTAATCCTTAATCACTAGTCCCTAATCTATATCTCTAATACTAATCCTAATACTCTAACCTCTAATCCCTAATCTCTAATCTTTAATCTTAAATTCTACATCCCTAATCTCTAATCTCTAATCCCTAATCCTTAATAATAAATCCTTTAATTCTTAATCTTGAATCTCAAATGCCTAATCTCTAATCCTTAACTTAAATTCTTCTTTTACTTTTTCTTCATTTCTTCTTCTTCTTCTTCTTTTTTCTTCTTCTTCTTCTTCTTCTTTTTTCTTCTTCTTCTTCTTTTTCCTCTTTATCTTCCTATTCTTCTTTTTTTTTCTTTTTCTTCTACTTCTTCACCTTCTTCTTCTTCTTTTTCTTACTCTTCTCCTTCTTCTTCTTTGTTCTCCCTAATCCCTTATCCTTAATCCTTAATCCGTAATTAGTAATCCATCACTAATCTCCAATCCCTAATCTTTAATCTTTAACCCCCAATGCCAAATCCCTAATCCCTAAACTCAAATCTTAATACTTAATCATGAATACCTAATCCATAATCCTTATCCCTAGTCTCTAATGCCTAATCCTTAATTCCAAATCCCTAATCACTAATTCTTAATTTTTAATCCCAAATCTTTAATCTTTATTGCTAATCCTTTTCCCTTAATCTCTAATTCTGAATCCAACATCCCTAATCTCTAATTTTGAACCTTGAACAATTAATTCATTATTTCTTAATCTTTAATCTCTAATCCCTAATCATTAATCTCTAATCATTAATCTCTAATCCTTAATCTCTAATCACTAATCATTAAGTCATAATCTATAATCTTTAATCTCTATTACATTTACCCTAATCCCTAATTGTTAACAAACAAATCCCTAATCATTAATACTTAATCGCTGCCTCCCTAACTTTAATCTGTATTCCCTTATACATAATCTTTAATTCTTCATTCCTTAATTCTTAATCCCTAAACACTAAGCCCTAACCCCTGATCCCTAATCTCTAATCTATTAGTTCTTCCACTTCTTCTTATACATCATTATCTTTTCCTTCTTCTTCTTCGTCTTCTTGTTATTATTATTCTTCTTCTTTCTTATCAATGTCTACCTCTTCTTCCTCTTCTTCCTTATCTTTCTTTTCTTCTTCTTATTTCTTTTCCTCCTCTTCTTCTTCTCCTTCTTCTTCTTCTTCTTCTATATCTTCTTCTTCTTCCTCTTCTTCTTTTTCCTCTTCTTTTACTTCTTCTTCTTCTTCTTCTTATTCTTCATCTCTTTCTTCTTTTTATTCTTCTTCTCTTTCTTCTTCTACTTCTTCTAATTCTTCTTCTTTTTCTATTTCTTCTTCTTCTACTTCTCCTTCTTCTTTTTCATCTTTTTCTTCTTTTCTTTTTCCTATTCTTCTTCTTAATCAACTTCCTCACCTTTTTCTTCTTCTTCTTCTTCTTTTTCTTGCTCTTCTCCTTCTCCCTCTTATTCTTCTTCTTCTTCCCCTTCTTCCTCTCCTTCTTGTTCTTCTTCTTCTTCCTCTTCTTCTTCCTCTTCTTCTTCTTCTACTTCTTCTTTCTCTTCTTCAACGTCTTCTTCATTTTATTCTTCTTCCTTATTTTCTTCTTCTTCTTCCTCCTTTTTTTCCTCTTCTTCCTCATCTTCCTCTTCTTCCTCTTCTTCTTCTTCTTCTTCTTCTTCCTCTTCTTCTACTTCTTCTTCTGCTTCGTCTTCTTCTTCTTATTATTTTTTTTCTTCCTTTTCCTCTTCTTCTTTATCTACTTTGTTTTCTTCTTCTTCTTCTTCTTCCCCTTCATCTTTTTTTTCTCCTCCTTCGTAATCATTTAGCTTTATTCCTTAATCCATACCCCTTAATCCCTCCCTCCTTTATCACTCAATCCAAAATCTATAATGCCTTATCCATCCCTCCCTAATCTCTAATCTGTAATACATCGTTAATCCATAATCCCTAATTATAAGTCCTTAATCTTTAATACTTAATCTGTAATACCTTATCCGTAATCCCTAATCCTTAATTCCTAATCCATAATCTATAACCCTTAATCCATAATCCTTAATCTCTAATTTCTAATCCTTAATCTTTAATCCTTAATCCCTAATTTCTAATCTTTAATCGCTAATCCTTAATCTCTAATCCTTAATCTTTAATCCCTTACCGCTAATCTCTAATCTCT
Organism: Vanilla planifolia; assembly: GCA_023846275.1. NCBI lineage: Eukaryota > Viridiplantae > Streptophyta > Magnoliopsida > Asparagales > Orchidaceae > Vanilla > Vanilla planifolia. Next base: position 274,329 of record CM043878.1, on the reverse strand, counting down.
AATCTCTAACCTATAATCCAGAACCCTTATCCCCAATCTCTAATCTCTAATCTTTAATCCTTAATCTCTAATCTCTAATGTTAATCTTAATCCCTTAATCTTTGATCCTTAATCTCTTGTCTTTAATCCTAAATCCTGTATCCCTAATCTCTAATCCATAATGCCTAATCCCTAATTCCTAATCTCTAATCCTTTTTCTCTAATCCTAAATCTTAAATTCTTAATCTCTAATCCCTAATCCTTAATAATTAATACAATAATTTTACATCCTTAATCTCTAATCCATAATCATTAATCCTTTCATCCCTAATCCCTAATCCTTAATCCATAATCCCTAATACTTCATCCCTAATACTAACTCCCTAATCCCTAATCCCTAAACCATAATTACTAACTCCCAAATCTCTAATCCTAAATCCCTCTCTCCTTAATCTTTAACATACATTCTGTGATATCTAATTCCTAATCCTTCATTCCTTAATCCCTAATCCATAATCCTTAACCTTAGATGCCTAATCCTTAATCCATCTCTCCGTCCTCTTCTTTTACTACTTCTTTCTCTTTTTTCTTCTTCTTCTTCTTCCACTTCTTCCACCTCATCTTTGTCTACTTCTTCCTTTTCTGCCTCATCTTCCTCTTCTGCTTCTTCTTCTTCTTCTTCATCTTTATACTCTTCTTCTTCTTCTTCATCATCATCATCTTCTTCATCTTCCTCTTCTTCTTCTTCTTTTTGCTCTTCTTCTTCTTTTTCTTCCACATTTTCTTCTTCTTCTTCTTCTTCCTCTTCATTTTCTTCTTGTTGCAGTTCTTCTTTTTTCATCATCATCTTCTTCTTCTTCCTCCTCCTCTTCTTCCTCCTCTTCTTCTTCCTCTTCTTCTTCTTCTTTTCTTATTCTTCTTATTCCTCTCCTTCTTCCTCCTCTTCTTCTTCTTCTTCATCATCATCTTCTTCTACTTCTTCTTCTTCTTCTATTTCTTCTTTTTCTTCTTTTTCTTCTTCTTCTTCTTCTTCCTCTACTTCTTCTTCCTCTTCTTCTTCTTCTCCTTCTTCTTCTTCTTCTTCTTCTCCTTCTTGTCTTTGTCATTCTCCTTCTTCTTCTCCTTCTTGTTATCCTTCTCTTACTCCATCTTTTTCTTCTCCTTCTTGATCTCCTTCTCCTCCTCCTCCTCCTTTTCCTTCTCCTTGTTCTTCTTCTTCTTTCTTCCTTCTTCTTCTTTCCTTATTCTTTATTCTTCTTTGTTCTTTCTTCTTTCTTCTTCCGTCTTCCTTTCTCCTTCCTTCATGCTTCCTTCTTCCTTCTTTCTTCATTTGTCTTTATTCTTCCTCTTCTTCTTCCACTTCTTCTTCTAATTTTACTTTTTCCTCTTCTTCTTCATCCTCCTCTCCTTCTTCTTCCTTCTTCTTTCTGTTATCTTTCTTCTTTATTCTTCCTTCCTCCTATTCCTTAATCCATAATCATTAATCTATAACTCTTAATCACTAATCCATTCCTAATCTCTAAACCTTAATAGTGAATCCTTAACTTGTAAGCCTAAATCTCTAATCATTAAACTATAATCCCTAATACCTAATCCTTAATCCTGAACCTATAATCCATAATCCTTAATCTCTAATCTCTAATCTCTAATCCCTAATCCCTAATCCCTAATCCTTAATTCCCTAATCTTGAAGGCTAATCATCATTCTCTATTCTCAAATCTTGAATAATACATCCGTAAACTCTAATCTCAAATCCCTAATTCTTAGTAATAAATCTCTTAATTCATAACCCTGAATCTCTAATTCCTAATCATTAATTCCTTTATCCTTAATTCTTAAACCGTAATCC
>CM043878.1:202500-267500 GCA_023846275.1 Vanilla planifolia | reverse complement strand
TAATCCCTTCATCACCAATCCCTAATTCCTAATCCTTAATCCTAAGCTACATTCCTTATTCATTGATCCCTACTCCATAATCTCTAATCCTTAATTCTTAAACCCTAATACCATGTTGCGAATCCATATTCCCAAATCCTTAATCCTTAATACCTAATCCTTAATCCCAAAAACCTAATCCCTAACCCTTCCCTCCTTAATCCCTAGTCTTTAAGACTTAATCACTAATCCCTAACCTCTAATACCTTCCTCTTCCACTTCTTCTTCTTCCACTTCTTGATCTTTTTCTTCTTCTTCCTCCTCTTCTTCTTCTTCTTCTCCTTCTTCCTTATTTTCTTCTTCTTGTTCTTCTTCTTCCTCTTCTTCCTCATCTTTCTCTTCTACTTCTTCTTCTTCTTCCTCTTCTTTCTTATCTTATTTTTCTTCTTCTTTATCTTTTTCTTCTTCTTCATCCTCTTCTTCCTTTTCCTCTTGTTCTTCTTCCTCTTCTTCTTCTTCTTTTTCCCCTTCTTCTTTTCTTATTCTTTTTCTTTGTCTTTTTTTCTACTTTTTCTTCTTCTTCTTCTTCTTCCCCTTCTTCGTCTTCTTCTTCTATTTCTTCTTCTTCTTCGTCTTCTTCTTCTTCTTCTTCTTCTTCTTCTCCTTCTTCAACTTCTTCTTCTCCTCCTCCTAATCTTTCTCTTTGTCCTTCTCATTCTCCTTCTCCATCTCGTGCACCTCCTTCTCCTTCTCCTCCATCTCCTTCTCCTCCTCCTCTTCTTCGTTCTCCTCACACTCCTCTTTTTTCTTCTACTTCTTCCTCTTCTTCTTCTTCTTCTTCTATCTTCATTCTTCTTTCTTCTTTCTACTTTCCTCTTTCTTCCTTGTTTCCTTCTTCCTTCTTTCTTCTTTATTCTTCCCCTTCTTCTTCTTATGTTTCTTCATTCTTCCTTCTTCGTTCCTTCTTCTTCTTCGTTCCTTCTTCTTCTTCCTCCTTCTTCTGTCATTTTAATCCCTAATCTTTAATCCCTAATCTTTAATTTCTAATATTTAATCCTTTATATCTAATTCTTAAAAACTAATTTCGAATATCGAATCCCTAATCCTTGATCCATAATCTTCAATCTCTAATCTCTAATCCCTAATCCCTAAACTCTAATCCCTAGTTTATAATCCTAATGTTAATCCCTAATCTCAATTTCTAAATCCAACATGCCTAATCTCTAATCACTAATCCCTTATCCCTAATCCCTATTCTTTATTCCCTAATCTCTAATCATAAATCTCTAATCCCTAGTCCTTGATAATTAATCCTTAAATCTTAATTCCTAATCCATAATAAAAAATTGTTAATTACTAATTCTTAATCCCTAATACTTACTATTTATTACCTAGTTCCTACCCCTTAATCCCAAATCCTTAATCCCTAATTACTAACTCTCAATTCCCTAATCTCTAAATCTTAATCCCTAATACCTAATCCTTAATCCTTCCCTTCCTAAACTTTAATCAATATTGTCTTATGCCTAACCCTAATCCTACCTTCCAAAATCCTTATTCCTTAATCCCAAATCCCTAACTCTTTACCCCAAATCCCTCTCTTCTTCTTCTTCTACATATACTACTTTCTTTTTTTCTTCTACCTCTTCTTATTCTTGCTCCTCAACTTTTTCTTCTTCTGTCTCCTGTTCTTCCTCACCTTCCTCTTCCTCTTCTTCTTTTTCTTCTTCTACCTCTTCCTCCTCTTCTTCTACTTCTACTTCCTCTTTTGCTTCTTCTTCTTCTTCTCCTTCCACTTTTTCTTATTCTTCATCTTCTATTTCTTCTTCTTCATCTACTTCTTCTTCTTCTTTTTCCTCCTCTTCTTCTTCTTCTACTTTCTCTTCTTCTTCCTCTTCTTCTTCTTCTTCTTCTTCATGTTCTTTTTCTTCTTATTCTTCTTCTTCTTCTTCTTCTTCTCTTTCTTCTTCTTCTTCTTCCCCTTTTATTTCTTCTTTTTCTTCTTCTTCTCCTTCTTCTTCTTCTCCTTCTTCTACTACTACTCTTCTGATTGTTTTGCTTCTTCTTTTTCTTCTTCATTTTACACTTCTTCTACTCCTTTTTTCTCATTATTTTCCTTTTTTAATCTTTTAGTTCATCACCTTCTTCTCCTTCTTTTTCTTCTTACTCATCTCCTTATTCTTATTCTTATTCTTCTACTTCATGATACTCTTCTTCTTCTTCTTCTTCTTCTTCTTCCACTTCCTCTTCTTTTTCTTCTTCTTCTTCCTCCTTTTCCTCTTCTTCTTCTTCTTCTTATTCTTCTTGTAATTTTTTTTCTTTTTCTCCCTCTTCTTCCTTTTCTTCCTATTCTTCTTCTTCCTCTTCTTCTTCTTCTACTACGTCCTCTTTTTCTTCTTCTTCTACTTCTTATTCTTATTCTTCCCCTTCAACTTGTTCTTCTTCTTCTTCCTCCTCTTGTTCTTCCTCGCCTTTGTCCTCTTCTTATTCTTCTTCTTGTTCCTCTTCTTCAACTCTTTTTTCTACTTCTTCTTGCTCTTCTTCTTCCTCTTCTTTTTCTTCTTCTTCTTTCACTTCTTATTAATCATCTTCTTCTTCTACTTCTTCTCTTTTTTTTTTCTTCTTCTTCTTCTTCTTCTTCCTCTTCTTCTTTCTCTTATTCTACTTTTTCCCCTTCTTCTTCTTATTCTTCTTCTTCTCCTTCTCCTTCATCATCATCTTCTTCCACTTCTTCTTCTTCATCTTCTTCTCCTTCTATTTCTTCTTCTTCTTCTTTTTCCTCTTCTTGTTCTTATTCTTCTACTTCTTCTTCTTTTGTTCTTCATCATCTTCATTTTCTTCTTTTTCTTCTTCTTCTTCTTCTACTTTTTCTTGTTCTTCCTTTACTTCTTTCTCAATCACAAATCTCTAATCCTTAATACTTAATAACTAATCTTTAATCACTAATCCTTAATCTTTATCCTTAATCCATGTTCTCTAATCCCTCCACCCTAATCCCTAATCCTTAAATCATAATTCCTAAAACCTAATCCCTAATAACTAATCTCTAATCCTAAATCCCTAACCTGTAATACCTAATCCATAATACTTTATCCCTAATGCTTAATCCATAATCCCTCCATCCAAGTTCTCTATACCTAATACGTAATCCCTAAACCTTAATCCTTAATCCCAAATCCCAAATCCCTAATCTATAATCTCTAATCCTTAAACCCTAATCTTAATTATAATTACTAAATCTCAAATCCTTAATCTCTAATCCCTAATCCTTAAACTCTAATAAATAATAGCTAATGTTTAATCATTACTCTCTAATCGCTATTCCTTAATCCATAATCAGTAGGAATTAATATCTTAATTCTGAATCTCTAATCATTAATCTCTTCATCTTTAACCCCTTATTCTAAATCCTTATTCCTTAATCCATTTTACTTATTCCTTAAGCCTAACTCTTTAATCCTTAATCCTTAATCTTTAAACCCTAACCCCTAACTACAAATACATAATCCATAATCCCTAATCCTTAATCTTTAATCCCTAATCCTTAATCCCTAAAATATAATCCCTAATCTTTCTTTTCTTAATTCTTAATCCTTAATCCCTAACCCTAATCCCTAATCTCTAAAACCTAATCCTTCTCTTCACCCTCTTCATCTTATTCTCCAACTACTTCTTTCTCTTCTTCTTTTACTTCTTCTTCTTCTTCTTCTTCTTCTTCTTCTCCCTTATTTTCTTCTTCCTCTTCCTCTTCTTCCTCATCTTCCTCTTCTTCTTCTTCTTCTTCCTTATCTTCCTCTTCTTCTTCTTCTTCTACTTCTTTTTCTTCTTCATCTTCTTCTTCTTCTTCTTCCTGTACTTCTTCTTCTTCTTCTTTTCTTCTTCCTACTCTTCTTCTTCCTCTTATCTTCTTCTTCTCCTTCTTCTTTTCTTGTCCTTCTTCTTCCTTTTCTAATTCTTCTTCTTCATCAACATCATCATCATCATCTTCTTCTTCTTCTTATTCTTATTCTTCTTCTTCTTCCTCTTCTTCATCATCATCATTATCTCCTTCTTCTTCTTCTCCTTCCTTATCTTCTTCCATAATCATTAATACATCATTAATCTATAATCCTTAATACTTAATCCCTAATCTCTAATCTTGGGTCCTTAATCCCAATATTCCTTATACCCTTCTTCAAACTCCTTAATCCCTAACCTTAAATCCCTAAACCCTAATCCCTAATTACTCATCCATAATCCCTAATCATGAATCCCTAATCTCGAATCTCTAATCTCAAATCCCTAATCCCCAATTCCTCCCTCCCAATCCCAAATACCTAATCCATCTCTTCTTCCTTTTCCTCTTATACTTGTTATTCTTCTTCAAACTCTTCTTCTTCCTCCCCTTCGTCATCTTCTTCCTTATCTTCTTCTTCTTCTTCCTCTTCTTCCTCTTCCTCCTCTTCTTCTTGTTTTTCTTCTTCTTCCTCTTCTTCCTCATCTTCCTTGTCTTCTTCTTCTTCTTATTCCTCTTCTTCTTCTTCTTCCACTTCTTTATCTTCTTCTTCTTTTTCTTCTTTCTCTTCTTCTTCTTCTACCTCCCCTTCATCATCTTCTTCTTCTTCTTCTTGTTCTACTTTTGCTTCTGCTTCTTCTTCTCCTACCTTTTCTTCTTCTCTTCCTTCTTCCTTTTCTTATTGTTCTTCTTGATCTTCTTCTTCCTCTTCTTCTTCATCATCATCTTCTTCTTCCTCTTTTCTTATTATTATTATTATTATTATTATATTATTATTATTTGCCTTCTTCTTCTTCTACTTCTTCTGCTTCTTTTTCCTCTTTCATCTTCCTCTTCTTCCCTTTCTACCTCTTCTTCTAGTTTTGCTTCTATTTCTTCTACTATATCTTGTTCTTTTCCTTCTCCTTCTTCTTCTTTTCCTTCTCCTTCTTCTTCTTCTTCTTCTTCTTCTATTTCTTCTTGTTCTTCATCTTCTTCTTTTTCTTCATCTTTTCTTCTTCCCTTGTTCATATTCTCCTTCTTCTTCTTCTTCTTCCTCTTCTACTAATTCTTCTTCTTTTTCCTCTTCGTCATCATCTTCTTCTTCTACTTCCTCACCTTCTTCTCCTTCTTATTCCTACTGTTCTCCTTCTTCTTCTTCTTCTTCTTCATTGTCCTCTTCTTATTCTTCTTCTACCTTCTCCTCCTCTTCTCCATCTTCTTCTTCTTCTTCTTCTTCTTCTTCTACTTCTTCAACTTCTCCTTCTTCTTCTTCCTTTTCTTCTTCTTCTTCTTCTTATTTTTCTTCTTCTTCTTCTTCTACTTCTTCTTCTTCTTCTTCTTCCTCTTCTCCTTCTTCTTCTTCCTCTTCTTATTTTTCTTCTTCTTCTTCTTCTTTTTCTTCTTCTTTCTCTTCTTCTTCATCTTCTTCCTCATCTTTGTATTCTACTTCTACTTCTTCCTCATCTTCCTCTTCTTCTTTTTCTTTTTCTTCATCATCATCTTCTTCTTCTTCTTCCTACTCTCCTTCTTCCTCGTCTTCTTCTTCTCCTTCTATTATTTTTCTTCTTCTTCCCTTTCTTTTTGCTCTTAATCTTATTATTATTATTATTATTATTATTATTATTAGTATTATTATTATTGTTATTATTAATATTATTATTATTCAACTTCTTCTTCTTCCTCCTCTTCTTCTTCTTCTTCTTCTCCTTCTCTCGATCTTTCTCCTTCTCCTTCTCCTTCTTTTTCTCCTGCTCCTACTACTCCTTTCCTTCTCCGTAACCATCTCCTTCACCTTCTTCATCTCCTTGTCCTTCTTTTTCTACTTCTTCTCCTCCTTCTTTTCCTCTTACTCCTATTCCTTCTTCTTCATCTTCTTCTTCTTCCTTCTTTCTTCTTTCTTCTTCTAATTTCTTCTTTCTTCTTCCTTCTTCTTTCTTCCTTCATCTGACATCCTTCCTTTTTCTTCCTTCCACCTTTTTTCTTCTTTATTCTTCCTCTTGTTCTTCATGTTCTTCTTCTTCTTGTAGTTCTTGGTCTTTGACTTCTCCTTTTCATTTTCTTCTTCTTCTTCTTTCTTCCTCCTTCCTTCTTCCTTCTTCCTTCTCCCTAATCCTTATTCTCTAATTCTTAATCCCTAAACCATCCTTAATTTCTAACCCCTATTTTTTAATCCCTAACTCCTAATCCCTAATCTCTAATATTTAAACTTTAATCTATAATACCTAATCCCTAATCTATAATTCATAATCCATAATCCTTAATCTCTAATCCCTCATCTATAATCCTTCATCACTAACCCCTAATCCTAAATCCTAATCCCTATCTCTAATCTTAATCTTAATCTCTAATCTGTAATTCTAAATACCTAATATATAATCCTAAATCACTAATCTCTAATCCTTAATCCTTTATAATTAATCCCTTAGTTATTAATCCCTAATATCTAATCCTTAATCATTAATCTCTTTATCCATAATCCCTAATATCTTATCACTAATCTATAACCCTTAATCATTCATCATTAATCCTTAATCTCTATTACTTATTTCCTAATCCCTACTCCTTAATCCCTAATCCCTAATCTTTAAACCCTAATCACTAATTGCTAACTCGTAAACCCCAAACCACTAATCTTTAATATCTAACTCATAATCCTCAATTCTTCCCTCCCTAATCTTTAATCCGCACTTAATTATCCTTAATCAATAATCCTTCCTTTCCTAATCCTTAATTCTTAATCCCTAACCCTAACCTCTAATCCTTAATGAGACTCTTCTTCCTCTTTTTCTTCTACATCTTTTTCCTCTTCTTCTTCTTCTTCTTCTTCCTCTTCTTCCTCATCTTCCTCTTCTTCCATATCTTCCTCTTCTTCTTTTTTTTCTTCTTCATTCTCTTCCTATTCTTCTACTTCTTCTTCTTCCTCCACTATTCTTCCTCTTCTTCTTTGCCTTCTTCTTCGTCCTCATCATCTTTTTCCTCTTCCTCTACATCTTCATAATAATCTACTTCCTCTGCTTCTTTGTCTTCTTCTTCTTCTTCATGTTCTTCTACTTTTCTGCTTCTTCTTCTTATTATTCTTCTTCTTCTTCTTCTTCTTCTTCCTCTCCTTCCCCTTCTTCTTCCTCTCATTCAATCTCTCTTCTTCTTCTTCTACATCTTCTTCTTCTTTTTCTAATTCTAATTCTAATTCTTCTTCGTCTTCTTCTTCTTCATTTTTATCTTCTTCTCTTCTTTGTGTACCTCTTCTTCTTTTTTCAATCTTCCTCTTTGTCTTCTTCTTCCACTTTTTCTACTTCTCAACCTTCTTCTCCTTCTTCTTCTACTTACTCTTCTCCTTCTTCTTTTTCTTCTTCTTCTTCTTGTTCTTCTTCTTTGTCACCTTCTCTGCCTCCTTCGTCGTCTTCTTCTTCTACTACTTCTTCTTCTTCTTCTTCCTCCTCCTCCTCCTCTTCTTCTTCTTCCTCTTATTCTTATTTTTACTCTTCTTCTTCTTTTTCTTATTATTATTATTATTATTATTATTTTGATTCTTCTTCCTCTTCTTTCTCTTCTTCATCTACCTCTTCTTCTTCTTTTTCTTCTTCTTCTACTTCTTACTATTGTTCTTCTACTTCTTCCTCTTCTTCTTCTTCTACTTTTTACTCTTTTTCTTCCTCTTCCTCTTCTTCTTATTCTTTGTCTTCTTCTTCTTCTTCATCTTCTACTTCTTCTTCTTGGTCTTCTTCTTCCTCTTCTTTCTCTTGTTCTTCTTCCTCTTCTTCTTCTTCTTCTTCTTCTCTTCTTCTTTTTCATTTTCTTCATCATCATCTAGTTCTTTTTCTTCTTCTTCTTTTTCTTCTTCTAGTTTTACTTTTGCTGTTCTTTTTCCTCTTCTTCTACATCTTCTGCTTCTTTTTCCTCTTCTTCAAATTCTTGTTCTTCTTCTCTTTCTACTACTTTTTCTTCTTCCCTTTCTATTTGTTCTACTAGTTATTCTTTTCCTTCTTGTTCTTGTTCTTCTTCTTCTTTTATTTCTTCTTCTTCTTCCTCCTTTCCCTCTTCTTCATCTTTTCTTCTTCTTTTGTTCTTATTCTTCTTCTTCTTCTTGATCATCATCTTCTTCTTCTTCTTCTTCTTTCGCCTCTTCTTCTTCTTCACCATCATCTTCTTCTTCTTCTACCTCCTCACCGTCTTCTCTTTCTTCTTATTCCTATTGTTCTCCATCTTCTTCTTCTTCTTCTTCCTCCTCCTCCTCCTATTCTTATCCTTCTTCTTCTTCTTCTTCTTCTTCTTCTACTCTACTACTTCTTTTTCTTCTTCCACTTCCTCGTCTTCTGCTTCTTCTTCCTCTTCTTCCTCTTCTTCTTCTTCTTCTTACTCATCTTCTTCTTCTTCTTCTTCTTCCACTTCTACTTCTTCTTCTTCTTTTACTTCCTCCTCTTCTTCTTCTACTTCTTCTTCTTTTTTTTCATCATCTTCATCTTCTTCTTCTTCTTCCTCCTCCTCCTCTTCTTCTTCTTCCTCGTCGTCTTCTTCTTCTTCTTCTTCTTCTTCTTCTTCTTCTTTTCCCTCTTCTTCTCCTTTTCCCTATTCTTCTCCTTTTTCTGCCGCTTCTTCTTCTTGCTCTTCTTCTTCCTCTTCTTTCTCTTCTTCTTCTTCGTCTTCTTCGTCAACTTCTTTACTTCTTCTTCCTCTCCTTCTTCCCCTTCTTCTTCTTCTTCTTCCTCCTCTTCTTCATCTTCCTCCTCATCTTCTTCTCCTTCTCCTACCTCTTCTTCCTCATCTACCTTTGGTTCTTCTTCTTCTTCTTCTTACTCCTTAATCATTACTCCCTAATCCCTAATCATTAGTCCCTAAACCCTTACCCCTAATTGCTAATCCATAATCCCTAGTCCTTATTTCCTAAACTTTAATACTTAATCTGTCACACCTAATGCCTAATCCCACCCTCCTGACCCCTTAATCCCCAATCCCTTACTCTTAATCGCAAAATCCTAATCCATCTCTTCTTTCTCTTCTTCTTCTTGTTCCTCTTCTTCCTCAACTTCCTCTTCTTCTTTTTGTTGTTGTTCTTCTTCTTCCTTTTCTTCTTTTTCTTTTGATTCTCCTCCTCCTCCTCCATCTTCTTCTACTTCTTCTTCTTCCACTTCTTCTTCTTCTTCTTATTCTTCTTCTTATTCTTCTTCTTCTTTTTCTTCTTCATTTCTTCTCCTCCTTCCTCTTCTTCTTCTTCCCTCTCTTCTACGTCTTTTTCTCCTACTTCTTTTCTTGCTCTTCTTCTGCCTCTTCTTCGTTTCTTCTTCTTGCTCTTCTTCTCTTTCCTTTTTTTCTTCTTCTTGATATTTTTATTCTTATTCTACTTCTTCTTCTTCTCCCTCTTCTTCTTCTTCCTCTACTTCTTCTTCTTCAAGTTCTTCTGCTGCTTCTTCTTCTTCTTCTCCTACTACTTCTCCTTCTTCTTTTTCTGCCTATTTTATTTCTTTTTCATCTTCATCTTCTTCTTTTTCTCCTTCTTCTTCTTCTTCTTCTTTTATTTCTTACACTTCTTCTCCTTTTTCTTCTTCTCTTTCATGTTTTTCTTCTTCTCTTTTTGTTCTTCTTCTTCTTCTTCATCATCTACCATTTATTCTTCTTTTCCTTCTTCTTCTTCTTCTTCTTCTTCTCCTTTTTCCTCTTCATCTTTCTCTTCTTCTTCTTCTTCTTTTCCTTCTTCTTCTTTCCCTACTACTTCTTCTTCACATTCTTCTTCTCCTTCTTAGACTTCTTCTTCTTCTTCCTTTTCTATCTTCTTCTTCTTTTTCTTCTTTTACTTCTTTTACTACTTCTTCTTCTTCTTCTTTCTCCTCCTCTTCTTCTTCCTCTACTTCTTCTTTTTCTTCCTCTTCTTCTTGTTTTTCTTCCTCTTCTTCCTATTCCTTCTCTTATTCCTCTTATTATTCTTCTTCTTCTTCTTCTTCTTCCTCTTTTTCTTCTTCTTCTAAAATTTCTTCTTATTCTTCTTCTACTACTTCTTCTTCCTCTTCTTCTTCTTCCCTAATCATCAAACCATTCCAAATCCCTAATACTTAATCCTTAATTTGTAATCCCTAATCCCTAGTCTTTATGCCTATTTCTTATTCCCTTATCCCTACTCTTTAATCCCTCATGTCTAAACTCTAATCGCTAATTACTAATCCATAATCTCTAATCCTTATTTATAAATCTCTAATCACTAATACTTTTTCCCTAATGCCTAATCCCTAATCTAACCCTCCATAAGCCCTAATACCTAATTAGTCACTTCTTCCTTTTCTTCTTTTACTTCTTATTCTACTTCTTCTTCTTTTTCCTCCTCTTCTTCTTCTTCCTCTTCTTCTTTTTCTTCTACCTCATCTTCTCCTTTTTCTTCTTCTTCCTCTTCTTCCTCTTCTTCATCTTCCTCTTCTTTTACTTCTTCTTCCTATTCTTCTTCTTCTTCGTCTTCTACCTTTTCCTCTTCTTCTTCTTCTTCTTCTTCCTCTCTTTCATCTTCTTCTTCTTCTTTGTCTTCTTCTTCCCCTTCCCCTTTTCCTTTGCTTCTTCTTCTTCTTCTTCCTCTTCTTCTTCTGCTTGTTGTTCTTCTGCTTCTTCTTCTTCTTCTTTTTCTTTTACATCTTCTTCTTCTCTATCTTCTTTTTCTTTCTCCTCCGCCTTTTTCTTCTAGTTCATCTTCTTCTTCTTCTTCTTCATAATTTCTTCTTCTTCATCATCCTCTTCTTCTTCTTCCACTTTTTCTTTTTCCTCTTCATCTTCTTCTTCTACTACTACAACTACTACTTCTTCTTCACCTTCTTGTCCTTCTTCATCTTCTTACTCTTCTCCATCTTCTTCTTCTTCTTCTTCTTCCCCTTCGTTCTCTTCTTCTTCTTCTTCTTCTTCTTCTTCTTCTTCTTCTTCTTCTTATTCTTGTTCTTCTTTTTTTCTTCTTCTTCTCCTCCTCCTTCTCCTCCTCCTTCTTATTCTTCTCTTCTCTTTCTTCTTCCTCTTCTTCTTCTTCTTCAGCTTCTTCTTCTGCTTCTTTTTTTCTTCCTCTTATCCTTCTTCCTCTTCCTCCTCTTAGTCTTCTTTTTCTTCTTCCACTTCTTCTTCTTCTTCTTTTACTTCATCCTCTTCTTCCTTTTCTTCTTCTTATACAATAATCCCTAATCCATAATGCCTAATACCTAAACCTTAGTGTCGTATAATTATTCCTCAATTTTTAATCTATAATTCGTACTCTCTCTAATCCCAATTCCCTAATACCTAATCCCTAATTCCTAATCCCTAATTATTAATCCTTATTACCTAATCCTTAATCCATAGTCATTAATCATAAATACATATCCTCATAGTCTTTAATCCCTAATCTCTAATCTAAAATCCTGTATCCTAAATTGCTAATCTCTGATCTCTAATCTTTAATCCCAAATCCGTAGTCCGTAATACCTAATGCATAATCCCTTATCCTTAATTCTTAATCCTTAGCCGTTAATTCTTAATCCATGATCTATATTCCCTAATCCCTTAATCCTTAATGCCTAATTCTTCATCCCTAGACTCTATTCTTTAAGCCTCATTCCTTAATCCTTAATCCCTAAGCCCTAATCCCTAATCCATAAACTCTAAAACTAATCACTAATCCCAAATCAATAATTCCAAAACCTTAAACCATAATCCCTAATCTCTAATCCTTAACCCAAAATTCTTAATCCATCTTTAATCCCTAATCATAAATCCATAATAAATAATCTTTAAGCAATCCCTCCCAAATTCATAATCTATTTTCTTCTGCTTCTTCTTCTTCTTATGCTTCTTATTCATATTCTTCTACATCTTCTTCTGCTTTTTCTTCTTCTTGTTATTCTTCTTCTTCTACTTCTCGTTCTTCTTCTTTTCTTTTTCTTCCTCTTCTGCTTTTATTTCTTCTTCTTCTTCTTCTTCTTCTCTTATTCTTTTACTTCTTCCTCTTCTTTTCTTTTTTTCTCTTCTTCTTCTTATTATTCTTCCTCCTCTTCTTTTTCTTCTTCTTTTTCCTCTTCTTCTTCTTCTTCTTCTTCTTTGTCTTCTTCATCTTGTTCTTCTTCTTCTTGTTCTTGTTCTTCTTTTTCTTCTTCTTCTTCTCCTCCTTCTTCTTCTTCTTCATCTCCTCTCTTTCTTCTTCTTCATCTTCTTCTTCTTCTTTAGCTTCTCTTTTTCTTCTTCCTCTTATCCTTCTTCTTCTTGTTCTTCTTCTTCTTTCCCTTCCTCTTCTTTTTCTTCTTCCACTTCATCATCATCTTCTTCTTCTTCTACTCCTTCCTCTTCTTCTTTTTCTTCTTTTTAATCTTTAATCCCTAATCAATAATTCCAAATACCTAATCCTTAATCTATAATCCCTCATTCTTCCCTCGCTAATCGTTATTCCATTAATCCCTAATCTCTAATCTTCAATCCCTATACCCTAATCCAAAATCCTTAATTTTAAATATAAATCCTTAATCTGTAATGCCTAATTGTTAATCCTTAGCTCCTAATCCTTAAACTATAATCTGTAATCCCTAATCCTTAATCCATAATCTCTAATCTTTATTACTTAATCTATTAATCTCTAATCCCTTATCTTGAATCTATAATACTTAATCGCTAATCTATAATCCCTAATCACTAATCTCTAATCTTTAATCCATACTCCCTAATCCCTATTCACAAATCCTTAATACTTGCATCTGTAATCCCTTATATCTCAAATTATTAGTGCCTAATCCTTATTTTCAAATCCCTTGTCCCAAAACCCTATTCTGTTAACCCTATTCCAAAATCCCTCATCCTTCATCCTTTATCTCTAATCCTTTTACCATAACCCTAATTCCTATTTCTTAATCTCTAAACCTTAATTTTTAACCCATAATCCTTAATTCCTCTTCTTCTTCCTCTTCTTCCCTTTCCTCTTCTTCTTCTTCTTATCTTCTTCTTCTTCTTCTTCTTCTTCTTTTTCTTCTTCTTTTTCTTCTTCTTTTTGTTCTTATTCTTCTTCTACATCTTCTTTTTCTTTTCCTTCTTCTTCTTGTCCTTGTTCTTCTTCTTCATCATCTTCTTCTTCTTCTTCTTCTTCATCTTCTTCTTCTTCCTCTTCTACTCCCTCTTCTTCCTCTTCTTCTTTTTCTTCTTTTTCCTCTTCCTCTTCCTTCTACCTCTTCGTCTTCTTCTACTTCTTTATCCTCTTTTTCCTCTTCTTCCTCTCCATCTTTGCCCTCTTCTTCTTCTTCTTCTTCTTCTTACTCTTGTTCTTCTTCTTCTTCTTCTTCCTATTCTTCCTCTTCTTCTTCTTCTTCTTCTTCTTCCTCCTCCTCTTCTTCTTTCTCTTCTTCTTCCTCTTCTTCATCTTCTACTTCTTCTTCCTCTTCATCTTCATCTTCTTCCTCTTCTTCATCATCATCTTCTCCTTCTTTTTCTTCTTCTTCCTCCTCGTCTTCCTCCATCATCATCATCTTGTTCTTCTTCCTTCTTTCTTATTTCTTCTTTCTTATTTCTTCTTCCTTCTTCCTTCTTCATTCCTTCTTCCTTCTTCCTTCTTCCTTCTTCCTTCCTTCTTCATTCTTCCTCCGTCCTTGTTCCTTCTTCGTTCTTCCTTTTTCCTTCTTTTATCCTCTTTCTTCTTTCTACTTTCTTTTTCTTTTTTCTTGCTTCATCTTCTTTCTTTCTCCTTCTTCTTCTTCATCTTTCTTCTTCTTCTTGTTGTTCTTCTTCTTCTCCTACTTCAACTTAATCCTTAATCTCTTATCCCATTCATCCCTAATCCCTTATTTTGTAATCCCTAATCTCTCCCTCTTTAATCTTTAAACCATAAGGCCTAATCCCTAAGCCCAAATCTGTAGTCCCTAATTACCAAATCCCAAAGCCCAAATCTTTAATACCATATCTATCCTTGTTCCTTAATCCATAATCCCTAATCCATAAACCTTAATGTCTTATCCCTATTCCTTAATCGCTAATCCATAATCCTTAATCACTAATCCTAATCGCTAATCCCTGATCCCTAACACCTAATCCCTAATCTATAATTCTTGATCCCTAATCATTAATACCTACTCCCTAATTCTTAATCCATAATCCTTAATCATAAATACCTATTCTCATAATCTCTAATCCCTAATCTCTATATAAAATCCCATATCTTGAATCGCTAATCTCTGATCTCTAATCTTTAATCCCAAATCTCTAATCCATAACCCCTTATCCCTAATCCTTAATACTTAGCCATTAATCCTAAATCTGTGATCTATATTCCCTATTCCCTTAATCCTTAATCCCAAATCCTTTATCCCTAATTCTTAATTCCTAAACTCTATTCCTTAAGCCCTATTCTTTAATCACCAATCCCTAAGCACTAATCCCTAATCTATAAAACCTAAAACTAATAGCTAATCCTAAATAAATAATTCCTAAACTATAAACCTTAATCTCTAATACTTGACCTCAAATTCCTAATACATCTTTAATCCCTAATCATAAATCCATAATAAAAGATCCTTAAGCCATCCCTCCCTAATTCATAAACTATTTTCTTCTTCTTTTACTTCTTATTCATATTCTTCTGCTTCTTCTTCTGCTTCTTCTTCTTATTCATCTTCTTCTTCTTCTACTCCCTCTTTTTTCTTCTTTTCTTTCTTCTACCTCTTCTACTTCTATTTCTTCTTCTTCTTTTTCTTCTTCTTCTTCTTCTCTTATTCTTCTACTTCTTCTTCTTCCTCCTCTTCTTTTTCTTTTTCTTCTTCTTCTTCTTCTTCTTCTTCTTTTCTTCTTCTTCTTCTTCTTCTTCTTTTTCCTCTTCTTCCTCTTCCTCTTCTTTTTCTTCTTCTTGTACTTCTTCTTCTTGCTGTTCTTCTTCTTTTTTATCTTCTTCTCCTCCTTGTCATCCTCTTCATTCTTGTCCTTCTCCTTACCATCTTCTTCATCCTCTTCTCCTTCTTCTTCTTGAACTTCTTCTTCTTCTTCTTCTTCTTCTTCTTCTTCTTCTTCTTCTGCTTCCTCTGATCCTTCTTCTCCTTGTTCTTCTCTTTCTTCTTCTTCTTCTTCTTCTTCTTCTCCTTCTTGTTCTTCATAATACTTAATCCCTATTTCTTAATCCCTACACCTTAATCCCTTCCTACCTTATCTTTTATTTCAAATATTTAATCTGTAATCCCTAAACCATCCTTTCTTAATCTCTCGTCCTTAATCCCTAATCTCTAATCCTTGAGCTTAATCCATAATCCTTGATCCTTAACCTCTAATCCCTAATTCATCCTTAATCCCTAATACATAATCCTTAATCCTCAATTTTTAATCCTTAAACCTTGATCCCTAATACCTGATCCCTAATACCTAATAACTAATCTGTAATCCATAATCCCTAATCACAAACCTCTAATCCTTAATCTCTTATTCTTAATCCTAATCTCTAATCCCTCATCCTAATCATAATCACTTAATCATCAATTCCTAATCCTTAATCTTTAATTCATAATCTTGAATCCAAATCTCTAATCATTAATCTCTAATCGTTAATCCATAATCTCTATTCTCTAATTCGTAATCCCTAATCCTGAATCCTTAATACTTTATCCTTAGCATGTAATCCCTTAATTCCTAATCCCTAATTATTAATCTCTATAGCCCAAATCCTTAACCCTAATCTCTAATCCCTAAACCTTTCTCGAATTCCTTTTACTTATTCCTCAATCCTTAATCCTTAATTCCTAATCCTTAATCCCTAACCCTTAATCCTTGATTTATAATCCTTAATCCCTAACACCTAATCTTATATCCCTCCAACCTTAATACTTAATCACCAATCCCTAATCTTTAATCCTTAATCACTATTCTTCCTCTTCTTTTTCATTTACTACTTCTTCCTCTTCTTCTTCTTCCTCTTCTTCTTCTTCTTCCTCATCTTCCTAATCTTCCTCTTCTTCTTCTTCATCTTCTTCTTCTTCTTCTTCTTCTTCTTCTACTTCTTCCTCTTCTTCTTTATCTTCTTCTTCTACTACTACTACTTCTTCTTCCTTCTCTTCTTCTTCTCCTTATTGTTCTTTTTCTCCAATTTCTTCTTTTCTTGTTTTTCTTCTTCCTCTTCTTCATTCTCTTCTTCTTCTTCTTCTTACTATTTGTATTATTATTATTTTATTTCATCTTTTTCTTCTTATTATTCTTATTCTTCTTCTTCTTCTCTTTCTCCTTCTTCTTCTTCTTCTTCTTCTCCTAATCTTTAGTCTTGTCCTTCTCCTTCTACTTCTCCTTCTTGTTCTCCATCTCCTTCTCCTCCTCCTCCTCCTCCTTCTACTTCTTCTTCTTCTTCTACTACTACTACTACTACTACTACTTCTTTCTTCTTTCTTCTTTCTTCTTCCATCTTCCTTCTTCCTTCCACCTTCATTCCTCCTTAATTCTTTCTTCCTTCTTCCATCTTCTTTCTTTCTTCTTTTTTCTTTATTCCTCCTCTTCCTTTTCCTCTTCTTCTTCTTCTTCTTCTTATTTGTGCTCCTTATCTTCTACTTCTTTGTCCTTCTTGATCAGTAATCCCTAATCTATAATCCATAATAATCCATAATCCCTAATCCCTAATATCCAATCCTTAATCTCTAATCCCTAACCTTTAATCACTAATCCATATTCTCTAATCCCTCATCCCTAATCTCAAATACCTAACCCTTAAACCTAAATCTCTAATCCCTAATGCCTATTCCTTAATCCATAATCTTTAATACTAAATCTCTAATCTTTAATAATTAATCTTTTAATCCTTAATCATTAATCCTCTCATCCTTAATCCCTAATTCTTAATCCTTGATCCCTAACATGTTACTTATTCCCCAATTCTAACTTCCTAATCTATAATCCTTAATCCCTAAACCTTAATCCTTAATTACAAATCCCTAATCCTTAATCCTTAATCCATAACCATAATACCTAATACCCAATCCTTGGCTCCTTAATCCTAAATCCCTAATACCTAATCTCTAATCCCTAATCCATCCCTCATAATCTGTAACCTATAATCCCTAATCCTTCCATCCTTCATTTACAATCCTTAACCCTTCTCTTCTTCTTTTCCACTTCTTTTTCTTCCTCTTCTTCTTCCTCTCTTCTTCCCCTAATTCCTCTTCTTCTTCCTATTCTTCTTTTTCTTCTTCTTCTTCAAGTATTTCTTTTTCTTGTTGTTCTTCTTCTTCATTTTCTTCTTCGACTTCCTCTTCTTCTTCTTCTCTTTCTTCTTCTTCTATTTCTTCTTCTTTTTCTTCTTCTTCTTTTTCTTCTTCTCCTTCTTCTTTTCTTATTCTTCTTATTCCTCTTCTTCTTCCTCTTGTTCTTCTTCCTCTTCTTCTTCGACATCATCATCATCTTTATCTTCTTCTATTTCTTCTTCTTCTTCTTCTTCTTCTTCAGCTTCTTCTGGTTCTTTTACTTCTTCTTCTCTTTATCTTTCTCCTTCCCTTTCTTCTTCCCTTTCTCCTTCTCTTACTCATTCTCCACCTACTTGTCCTTCTCCTTCTCCATCTACTTCTTCTTCTTCTCCTTCTCCATCTCTTTCTCTTCCTCCTCCTCCTCCTCATCCATCTTCTCATCCTCCTTCTCCTTGTTCTTCTTGTTCATCTTCATCATCTAATTTCTTCTTTCTTCTTTCTTCATTCTTCTTTCTTCTTTCTTCTTTTTTTTTCTTCTTTCTTCATTCTTCCATCATCCTTCCTTCTTCCTTCTTCCTTCTTCCTTTCGCCTTCCTTCTTCCCTCTTACTTTTTCCTTCTTCTTTCTTCCTTCTTCTTTATTCTTCCTCTTCTTCTTTCTCTTCTTCATCTTCTTCTTCTTTCTCTTCTTTTTCCTATTTTTCTTCTTCTTTCTTCTTCTAGCATCCTTCATTCTCCTTCCTTCTTTTATCTCCCTAAACCCTAATCCCTAATCCCTAATCCATAATCCTTAATCCCTAATCTTTAGTCTATAACAAATCTCAATTTCTTAATCTTTAATCTCTAACCTTTAATCCCTAATCTCTGATCCCTAAAATATAACCCCTAATCCTTAATTCCTAATTCTTAATCCCTAATCCCTAATCACAAATCCTTAATTCTTAATCCCTAATCCCTAATCCTTAACCTCTAATGCTAATGCTAATCCAATAATCTCTAATCCTTAATCTCTAATCTCTAAACGTAAATCCTACATCCCTAATCACAAATATCTAATCCTTAATCCCTATTCCTTAATCTCCAATCCTTAATCCTAAATCTTTAATAATTAATCCTCAAACTTCCAATTCTTAATCTCTAATCCTTAATTATTAATCCTTTCTATTAATCCCTAATTCCTAATCCATAAACCCTAATCTCTAATCTCTAATCCCTATTACTTATTCCTTAATCCCTACTCTAAACTTCTTGATACTAAATCCTTAAATCTAAATCCCTAATTCCTAACTCCCAAATCTCTAATCCCTAATCACTAATCCCTAATCCCTAATCTATCCATCCCTAATCTTTAATCTATATTCTTCGATACCTTATCTCTAATCCTTCATTCCTTAGTCCCTAATCCCTAATCCTTAACTTTTTATCCTTAATCCCTAACCCATCTCTTTTGACCCTTATTTTCTTCTTCTTCTTCTTCTTCCTCTTTTCTTGTTCATTTTATTGCTCTACTTCTTTCTTTTCTTCTTCTTCTTCTTCTTCTCCTTCTCCATCTACTTCTTCCACTCCTTCTACTACTCTTAGTCTTTCTCCTTCTCCTTCTCATTCTACTTCTCCTTCTCCATCTCTTTCGCCTTCTCTTCTCCTTCTCCTTCTCCTTCTCCTTCTCCCCCTCCTTCTCCTCATCCTCCTTCTCCTTCTCTAACTTCTATTTCTTCTTCTTCTTCTTCTTCTTCTTCTTTCTTCTTTCTTCTTTTTTCTTCCTTCTTCCTTCTTCCTTCCTCCATCTTCCATCTTCTTTATTCTTCCTCTTCTTCTCCCTCTTCCTCTTCTTCTTCTTCTACTTCTTCCTTTTCTTCTTCCTCCTCTTCTTCTTCTTTCTTTCTTCTTTCTTCTTTTTTCATTCTTCATTCCTCTATCTCCCTAGTCCCTAATCCTTAATCCCTAATTCTTTATCTTTAATCACTAATCCATCCTTAATCTTTAACCACTAAACACTTATCCTTAATCTCTAATATTTAAATGGTAATCCAAACTATCTAATCCCTAATTCTTAATCTATAATCCATAATCCCTAATCTCAATCCTTAACCACTAATGACTAATCCTTAATCCATAATCCATAATCTCTAATACTAATCCTAATCCCTAATCTATAATCCTGAATCTTGCATCACTAATCTCTAATCTTTAACCTTTAATTCCTAATCCCTATTCTCTAATTCTTAATCCCTAACCTTAAAACCCTAATCTCTAATTCCTAATCCTTAATAATTAATCTCTTAATTCTTAAAGCTTAATCTCTAATCCCTAATCATTAATCCCTTAATCCTTAGTCTTTAAACTCTAATCAGTAATGCTTAATCCCTAATCCCTAACCTCTAATCTCTACTACTTATTCTCTAATCCCTGCTCACTAATCCTTAATCCCTAATTGCTAACTTGGGAATCCTTAATCCATAATCGCCAACCTTTAATCCTGAATCCAACCTTCCTAAATTCTTAATCCATATTCCCATAAACCTAATCCTCAATCCTTAATTCCTTAATCCCTATTCCCTAATCGCTAACCTCTAATCTCTAATCTCTAATCCATCTCTTCTACCTCTTCTTTATCAATGTCTTCTTCTTCTTCTTCTTTCTCATCTTTCTCTTATTCTTGTTCCTCTTCTTCCTCATCTTTCGCTTCTTCTTCTTTTTCTTCATCTTCAACTTTTTCTTCTTCTTCTTCTTCTTCCTCTTCCTCTTCTTCTTCTTCTTCATCTTCTTCCTCTTCTTCTTCTTCTACTATTACTACTGCTACTATGACTTCTTCTTCTTCTTCTTCATCTTCTTTTTCCTCTTCTTTTTCTTCTAATTCTTTTATTCTTGTTCTTCTTCTTATTCTACTTTTTCTTCTTCTTCTTCTTCTTCTTCTTATTCTTCCTCTACCTTTTTTTGTTCTTCCTTTGCTTCCTCTTCTTTCACTTTTTTTCTTCTACTTCTTCAACTTTTTCTTCTTCTTCTTCTTCCTCTTTTATTTCTTCTTCTTCTTCTACTGCTTTTCGTTCTGCTTCTTCTACTACTAATTCTTCGTCTACTACTTATTCTTCTTTCTCGTCTTCTTCTTCTTCTTCTTCTTCTACTTCTAGTTCTTCTTTTTGTGCTTCTTTTCATTCTTATTGTTCTTCTTGTTCTTCTTCTTCTACTACTTCTTCCTCCTCTTCTACCTCTTCTTCTTCCTCTCATTCTATTTTTTCTTCTTGTTCTTCTTGTTCTTCTTCTTCTTCTTCCTCTTCTTCCTCTTTTTCTTCTCCTTCTACTTCTCCTACTCCTCCATCTCCTTTTCCTTATCCAACTCCATTACCTTCTCCTACCCCTCCTCCTTCTCCTTCTCCTTCTCCTCCATCTCCTCCTCCTTCTCCTTCTCCTTCTTTTTGTTCATCTTACTTGGATATTTCTTCTTTCTTACTTCTTTTTTCTTCCTCCTTCTTTCTTCTTTTTTCCTCCCTTCTTCTATTTTCTTTCTTCCTTCTTTTTTCTTTCTTTCTTCTTCTTTCCAGTTCTTCCTTCTTCTTTTTTCTTTCTTCTTTCTTCTTTCTTCTTTCTTCTTCTTTCTTGTTCTTTTCTTTTTCTTCTTTCTTTCTTCTTGTTTTTTTGTTCTTCTTCATCTTTTTCTTTCTTCTTCTTCTTCTTCTTCTTCTACTTCTTCTCCTCTTCTTTGTCTTCTTCTTCCACTTCTTTTTTTCTTCTTCTTCTTCCTTCTTCTTCTTCTTTCTTCTCCCTTTTTCTTAATCCATAATCCCTAATCCCTAATTTATCTTTAATCCTTAATCCCTAATCCCTAATCTCTATTCTCTAATCTCTAATCTCTAAACCTTAATCCTAATACCTAATTTCTAATCCTTAATTTTTACTTTTATAATCTACAATACCTAATCCTTAATTTGTAATCCATAATACAAAATCTCTAATCCCTAATCTTTTATCTTAATCCTAATCTTGATTGTTTAATCTCTAATCTCTAATTTCTTATCTCTAATATCTAACCCTAAATCCCAAATCCCTAGTCACTAATCTCTAATCCTTAATCCTTAATCCCTAATCCCTAGTCTTTAATCTTTAATTTTAAATGCCTAACTTTAATCTGTCCCTCTTTAGTCACTAATACCTAATCTTGAATCCTAATCCCTCCCTCCCTAATCTTTAATCTGCATTCCTAAATCCCTAATCCCACCCTCCCTAATCCCTATTCCTTTATCCGTAATGATAATTATAATCGCTTAATCTCGAATCCTTAATTTCTAATTCCTAATCTCCAATGATAAATCCCAATTCCCTAATCACTAATCTCTAATCCCTAATCCTTAATTAATAATCTCATCATCTCTAATCTTTAATCCATAATCCCAATTACTTATTCCTTAATCCCAACTCTCTAAACCCTAATCCCTTATTACTAATACATAATCCCTAATGTCTAATCTTTAAACTCTAATCCCTAATCATTAATCTCTGACACCTACTCTATAATCCCTCCCACCTTAATCCAAAATTCCTAACCCTTAATCCCTAATCCATCTCTTCTTCCTCTTCCTCTTCTTCTTCTTCCTCTTCTTCTTCCTCTTCTTCTTCTTCTTCTTCTTCTTCCTCCTTCTCTTCTTCTTCTTCCTAATCATCTTCTTCTTTTTTTCTCCTCTTCTTCCTCAACTTCCACTTCTTCTTCTTCTTCCACTTCTTCTTCTTCTTCTTCTCCTCCTACATTGTTTTCTATTTTTCTTGTTCTTCTTCTTCCTCTCCTGCTTCCACTTCTTCTTCATCTTCTTAGTTTTCTTCTTCTTCCTCTTTCTCTTCTTCTTATTATTCTTCTTCTTCTCCTTCTCCTTCTTCTTCTTGTCCTTAAAGATCTCTATGTCATTCTCCTTTTCCTTCTCCTTCTTCCTTTCCTTCTCCATCTTCTTCTTGTTCTCGTTCTCCTCCTCCATGTCCTCCTCTTTCTCCTTCTTCTTCTTCTTCTTTGTCTTCTTCTTCTTCCTCTTCTTCTTCTTTCTTCTTTCCTTTTTCTTCTTTCTTCTTTATTCTTCTTCTTTGTTCTTCCGTCTTCCTTCTTCTTTCATCTTTCCACCTTCCTTCTTCCTTCATCCTTCTTTCTTTCTTCTTCTTTCTTCTTTCTTCTTCTTCTTCTTTCTTCTTTCTTCTTTCTTCTTTATTTTTCCTCTTCTTTGTCCTCTTCTTCTTCTTTTTCTTCTTCTTTCTCTTCGTCTACTTCCTTATTTCATCTTCCTTCTTCCTTCTTCTTTTTTCCTTCTTCTTCCTTCTTCCTTCTAGCTTTTCCTTAATCCCTAATCTGTAATCCTTAATCCTTTATCCTAAATCACTAATCCATTCTTAATCCCTAAGCCTAAATCCTTAAAACCTAATCTCTATTTCCTAATCTCCAAACTGTAAACTCTAATACCTAATTCCTCATTCCTAATCCCTAATCCTTAATCTATAATCCATAATATGTAATCCCTAATTTCTAATCCATAATCTCTAACTTTAATCACAATAATTAATCACCAATTCCTAATCCTAATCCTAATCCTAATCCCTTAATCTCTAATCCCTAATCCTTAATCCCAAATATCTAATACTAATCCTGAATCCCAAATCCCTAATCCATAATCCCTAATCCTAAATCACTAATCTTTAATAATTAATCCCTTAATTTTTAATCTTTAATCCTTAATTATTAATTACTTTATCCCTAATCCTTAATCCCAACTTCTTATTCCCTAATCTCTTCTCCCTAGCCCATAATCCTTAATCTCTTAACCCTAATCCTTAATTGCTAATCCATAAACATTAATCCATAAAACCTAATCCTTAATTATTAATCCCTTCATACCTAATCCCTAATCCTTAATCCATAATCCTTA
Source organism: Vanilla planifolia (assembly GCA_023846275.1). Taxonomy (NCBI): domain Eukaryota; kingdom Viridiplantae; phylum Streptophyta; class Magnoliopsida; order Asparagales; family Orchidaceae; genus Vanilla; species Vanilla planifolia. The sequence continues at coordinate 244,531 of CM043878.1, read as the reverse complement.
TTACTTATTCCTTAATCCTTACTCCTTTGTCTGTAATCTTTAATCTCTAAAACTGAATCCTTAATTGCTAATCCCTAATCCCTAATCATTAATTTTTTCATCCCTAAGCCCTACTCCCTAATCTATAATACTTAATCCCTAAACCTTAATCGTTAATTATTAATCCATAATTTTAAATCTCTAGTCTCTTCCTTAATTCTTAATGCCTATTACTTAATCTCTCCCTCCCTAATCCCTAATCTCAAATACTTAATCTTGAATCCATAATCCACAATCCCTCTCCCCCTAATTTGTAATCTATATTCCCAAATCTTTAATCCCTCACTCCTTAATCCCTAGTCATTCATCTCTAGTCCCTAATCCTAATTATAATCACAAAATCCCTAATCCCTAATCCCTAATCTCTAATTTGTAATCCTTAATCCTGAATCCCTGATCACAAATTTCTAATCCTTAATCTCTAATCCCTATTTTCTAATCCATAATCCCTAATCCTAAATGCCTTATCTGTAATCCTTAATAATTAATCCCTTAAACTTTAGTTTCTAATCCCTAATCATTAATCCCATTAATTAAATTCTTAATCCCTAATCCTAATTACTTACTCCATAATTCATACTTTATAATCCTTAATCTTTAATCTCTAATCTCTAATCCTTAATTACTAATCAATAATTCCTAATCTCTAATCCTTAAACCCTAATCCCTAATCCTTAATCCCAAACACCTAATCTATAATTACTCCCTTCTTAATCCTTAATCCTTAATCCTTAATCCATAACCCCGAATCCATAATCTCTAATCCATCTCTTCTTCCTCTTCTTCTTCTTCTTCTTCTTCCTTTCGTTCTTCCTCTTCTTCTTCATCTTCTTCTTCCTCCTCTTCTTTTATTTTTCTTCTTCTTCCTCATCTTCTTCTTCTTCCTCCTCTTCTTTCTCAAATTCCTGTCCTTCTTATTCTTCTTCTTCTTCCTCTTCATCTTCTTCTTCATCTTCTTCTTCTATTACTTCTTCTTCCTCTTCTTCTTCCACCTTTTCTTCTTCTTCTTTCTCTCCTTCTGCTCCTTCATCTACTTCTCCTTCTCCTTCTTCAAGTCCTCCTCCTTCTCCTTCTCCTTCTTTTTCTACTTCTTCTTCTTCTTTCTTCTTTCTTCTTTCTTTTATCTTCTTTCTTCTTTCTTCTTCCTTCTTCCTTCTTCGTTCCACCTTCCTTCTTCCTTCTTTTTTCTTCTTTCTTTCTTCTTCTTTCTTCTTTCTTCTTTCTTCTTTCTTCTTTCTTCTTTCCTTCTTCTTCTTTCTTCATTATTCTTTCTCTTCGTCTTCCTTTTCTTCTTCATCTTCTTCTTCTTTCTGTTCTTCTTTTTTCTTCATTCTTCCATCTTCCTTCTTCCATCTTCCTTCTTCTTTCTGTCTTGTTGTTCTTCCTTCTTCCTTCTTCCTTTTCTCTTTTTTGTAATCCTTAACTCTAAATTCCTAATCCTTAATCCTTAATCACTAATCCATCTATAATCTCTAAACCTTAATTTCTAATACGTAAATCATGGGTCCTACAAGGAAGAAATAAGAGGAATCTCCAGGGAGCGACTGAGACTGAGGAGCGACTGCGGAGGAGCAACGGCGACTGAGAAGTGACGGCGGAGGAGCGGGGACGTGCCGACTGGTGGCCGAGGCTCGTCTGGTGTGTGTTGGAAGCCGAGGTTTACTCGGGCCCAGCGTCCAACCTTGTGACGGAATCGGAGGCGGAGACTATGGCGCGGCGCGGTGGGCCTGCGGGACCGGCGACACCTCGTGGCTGGGAGTGGAGGTGTGCTGTTTAGACGCAGAGGTGGTCAACGGTCAGCGACTGTCGGTGGGGTGTTCGACCGTTCGTGCGTGGACCGGGTTCGTGTTTGAATTTTAATTCTGGTTCACGCGGGGTGCGCTGGGATAGGATTAATTGGCTCAGGCTCCTACGATGCATTGGACCCTTCGTCCCCGAGGTCGCGCCACAGACCCTGCAGCCCTAATTTATCGTTCGATGGCGGGAAGCAAGCTGAGGAGGAGCAGCCGGCGGGCAAGGACTACCGCAAGCAACTCCCCTGTGCGGGAGAGCCTTTCTTCATCGTCTGAAGGAGGAATGTCATCTGACGGGGGACCCCCACCTCCTATCAATTCGGAGGCGGGAGGCTTCTCAGGGAAAGACGCCATACTGGAGGCCGAGGACATTGTGACGAGAGATGTGGAAGCAGAGGCGAACAAATTTATCGGAGATGCGGTGATGCAGAGGGCTGCAGAGAATTTGCCTACCAAGGCCAGCTTTAGAGAGGTTTTGACAGCTCGCAATAATCAGAATGGTAACATGGTGAATCCCTTCATGCGCCCGGCAAATATTGATGTCAAGGAACGTGCCGCGGTCATTCCTGACATTGCTGAGGACGGTGAGGTCCTCGTCTCTTCTGAAGCTTGTCAACGGCGAATTGACTTTCACAAATTCGACCTGGTGGGTCGAATTTATGGGAACACGCTACCTTTCCCGATCATCGCTAGGGTGCTGCTCAAACGCTGGGACCACCACAAGAATTTCAAAGTGCTTGATCTGTATTCGAACTGCTTTTGCTTACATTTCGAATCTATGGAGGAACAGAATGATGTGTGGCTTGGGGGGCCGTGGCAAATCGCGGGCCAAGCTATGGGTCTGGATGCCTGGTCGCATGAGTTCAATCCGGGTGACTCCCACGCGATGTGTGCGCCGATCTGGGTGCGATTCCCTGGCTTGCCTTTGATCTACTGGGATGTGGACAATATCTTGCGCATTGCGAAGGCTATAGAAGATTCATTCCTTCTCGATGGGTGGTTGGCGGCAATGGAGAGATCGTCCTATGCTCGGGTCTGCGTACGAACGGACCTCTCCAAACCCTTGAAGTCGGGCGTTTGGCTCAATGGGGACTATAGGAGAATCTACCAAAGTTTCGAATATGAGGGGTTGCCAAGGATTTGCTTCTCATGTGGTCATGTGGGTCATTTAGCCAGCCACTGCAACGGGCAGCTGTCGAAGGTGGTGACAAAACTTGGTGACGGCGAACGTTCTGAAACGAGCGGGAACAGGGGCCAGAGGGAAGGAGGAGAGGACCATCCCGAGGTAACGGAAGAAGCGCATGGTTTAGGGCCTTGGATGCTAGTTCAACATAGACGGAGGAAAACGGTTGCTATGGCTCGGAGTGGGCCGGTGGCCACGGCTAGCCATGGCCCCAGGAAAGACGTCAAATGACCAAAGGGCGGGTGCACACCGGCTCGCCAAGAGGGGCCAGCCGTACCTCGAGGGAACGCGGGAGGAGTAGACCCAGACGGGGTTCACCATCTAGGAGTCGCGCTCAACAGTTGGAGTGCACGGAAGATCAGGGCCCGGCGACGGAAGGTGCGGAGCGGGTGGCTCGTGGGGGTGGAGACAGAGGAAAGTTACCCGTGTCTATGGCGGCTCGAGAGAAGGACACGCCCACGAGTTTGGGTGGCAGCACGGCTTAAGAGGGCGGCCCATGGCTGCGCTTCGTGGGGTGCAGCGGCCATCACAGGTGGTGATGGTGGAGGTTCGGGGAGGTGCAGATGCACAGTTACTGATTCTTGTTCTAACGACATTATCATTTATGAATGTCATAGTGTGGAATATAAGGGGCGTTAAGAAGAAGAAGTCCAGGGGCTATTTGTGCAGGTTGGCCCGTGAGCGGAATGTCGCTGTAGTGGCGCTAATGGAGACTAAAGCGCGGTCGTTTTCTAGACAAGATGCAGATTGGCTCCTGGGGAGAGGCTGGGAGTTTGAGGCCTACCCCTCGGAGGGCTTGTCGGCGGGCTTTGTTATTCTGTGGAGGACGGGAGTGGACCTTAAGGTAACTGCGGCTTCGTCTCATGCAATGGCTTGCACAGTCAAAATGCTACCTGACGGCATGATTACTTGCTTCTTTGTTTATGGCCCCAAACACAACCATATGCGCCAGGCCACTTGGGATGCTGTCCGGAACTCCTGCGGTGGCGACGAACCTCTTCTCGTTGCTGGAGATTTTAATTTAGTCTTGGCATCGGAGGAAAAGTGTGGTGGGCGGCGTTTCATCTATGGAAGGGATCAGCAGGACTTCGCGGACCTTATGCAGGAGCTCCAACTTGTTGATTTGGGTTTCTCCAGCAATAGGTTTACTTGGAGCAACGGGAAGCAGGGGGGTGTGCGTATCCTCGAGCGACTGGATCGGGCTCTTATGAACTCAGCTGGGTTGCTCGCATTTCCTGGAAGTTCGGTTCATCACCTTAGCAGGCTGGGTTCGGATCACTGTCCATTGCTGATTAAGGTGGGAGGTGGGGATCATTAGCAGCAATCTGGCAGGTCCCTCTTCGACAGCGTGTGGCTGGATTTCCCTCAATCTTTCTAGGTGGTGGAAAAGGCTTGGAGGAGGAATGTCAAAGGTGACAGTATGGAGATTGTGATGACGAAATTAAGCGTGCGCTGATGGCGCTGCGCAAATGGAGCCGTGAGGAAGTGGGGAATATTATAGATCGGAACAGGAAGTTGGAACGGGACATCGACGAGCTTCAGAAGAGGGAGTCCAGCGAGGGTCTGTTGGAGGAGGAACACAAGCGGCTTGGGAATATGGTTGCTGCCTTTCACTAGGGATGCGCCCATGAAGAGTAGTGGTGGTGGCAGTGCGCCAAGGTGCACTGGGCGAAGCTTGGTGATTGTAACTCGAAGTTCTTCCACATTGCTGCCTCGACTCGGAAAAGGGAGAATCGCATTACCTACTTGAGGGATGATGACGGCAACATGGTGGACTCTCCCGACAGCATTAGGCGACTTATCCTCGCCTATTTCGAACGGAAATGGGGTGATGGCAACCAGACGCCCCTGCCCCTTCTTACCTCGCTTCCGGGATCCATTAGTGATGAGTTGGGTTCGAGCCTTTGCCGCAGGGTCACGAAAGACGAAATCTTGGTGGCTATGAGGGGTATCAAAAGGAATCGCGCCCCGGGAATTGACGGAATCACAATGGACTTCGTTAATGGCGATTGGAACATTACGCAGTGGGATATTATTAATGCTGTTTTTGCTTTCTTCGAGGAGCGCAGACTGCAGGAGGGCTGGAAGGACACCCTTGTAGTCCTTATTTCGAAGAAACAGGGCGCTTGCCGGTCGGAGCATTTCCGGCCGATCAGCTTATGCAATACAATCTATAAATTGGTGGCTCGAATTCTTGTTGGCAGATTGAAAACACTGCTGCCTAGTCTTATTTCACAGGAACAGGTCACTTTTGTCCTCGGGAGGAGCATCTCGGATAACATCAACATAGCCAAGGAAATGGCAGTGAGGATGCGCTCCTGTACCGCTGTCTCCGGTCTCATGGCAGTAAAAGTCGACATGGAGCAGGCCTATGATAGGGTTCGATGGGACTTTCTGCTCGAGGTTATGAAGGCAATACGTTTCCCTGCTACTTGGTGCAAGTGGATCACAACGTGTATTTCTGGTCCAAGGTTTGCTGTTCTTATTAATGGAATGCGGCTTCCTTGGGTTGTGGCGCGTCGGGGCCTCCGGCAGGGTTGCCCACTTTCCCCCTTCCTCTTTGTTATGGCCATGGAGTATCTGTCGTGCCTAATGAGGGAATATGAATCCCGACAGTTGCTTGGGTTTAGACCGGGGATGCACGCGCCGCGGGTTTCCCATCTCCTGTTTGCGGATGATGTGTTGATGTTTGCTCCTGCATCAAGGGAGGCTGCGAGCACCGTTCGTCGCATTCTGCTGGCCTTCGGGGACAGCGCGGGCTTGAAGGTTAATTTCTCCAAGTCCAACGTTTACTTCAGCGATAAATTCAGCAAGAAGAAGTCCCGCCTCATTTCTCGGAAGCTTGGCATGGAGCTTGGCCGGACCCTGACGTATTTGGGGGTTCCAATTACTGTGCGGCGTTTGACCAAATATGATCTGAGTCTCCTCGTCCAAAGGATCGACACTACGGTGATTACCTGGCGCGCCCGGGTGTTGTGGCTTGCGGGCAGGGTAGAGCTGGCGTCCTCTGTTTTGTGCATCATCCCCAACCACATCTTGTGGCATTGTATGGTGCCGACGGGGATTATTGCTGACATTGAACGACGTATTAGACAATTCATCTGGGGTGGCTCAAGTAATGCGCAGGCGCTGCACTACGCGTCGTGGGACTGTGTGACTATGCCGAGGGCGGCCGGAGGGCTTGGTCTTCGGGATCTTCAGATTTGGCACCAGGCCTTACAAATGGGGAACTGTATGCGTATCCTCGGTCGCGAGGCAGGCTTATGGGGAGACATCATGAGGAGGAAGTATGGGTTCAACGACTCGCTGATGAAGGCACCCCGGAAGGCCTCTGCTGTATGCAAGATGATTGTGGAAGCTATGCCGGCGGCGATTTCGTGCTTTGTGTGGCGCATTGGCGACAGCCGGAGGGTGAGGTTTGCGGAGGATAATTGGCTCGGAGTCCTCCCTATTAGCTGCTGGCCCACGTTCATTAATATGCTCGTCTGCTGGCCTGAAAGTGTTGCAGAATGCATCAGGGCCGACGGCGGCTGGGATGCCGAGGCGATCTCCAACTGGGCGGGCGAGGAGCTCATTGACAGAATTTTGCATCTTCCGTGCGCTCGGGATTCTGTCCAGGACATCTTGCTCCAAACGCACATCGAGATGGCTAAGGCTCACAATGGCCTGATCTACGCGCATATCAAGTGCAGCGAGTGGTCTTCCACAAGGGGTGGTGGCCGGCGCCCTGACGAGATCATGGGGAGAATCTGGAAATTAAAGGTGCTGCCGAGGGTCCGGCTTTTCCTTTGGCGGGCTGCCGGTGATTTTTTGCCTACGGCGACGTGGATAGCTCGCCGGGGAATTGGCCGGGATTCCTTGTGTTCCTTTGGCTGCACGGAGGCGGAGTCCCTACAGCACGCGCTGTGGAACTGCCCGCGTGCCCGTGAGATGTGGGATGCTAGCCATGCACGACACGTGCTGTTGGAGCTGGGCTGGCCCATAGGCGCGGCGTCTGGTTTCAGAATTTTGGACAGATTTTTCCAGCTTATGGGGTCTCCTGCTGCGCAGCGCAGTGTCGAGGTGCATCACGTGGCAACCTTGCCACTACTATGTACTACATGGTTGAGGAGAAATGCGTTCAAACACAACTGCAACATGCCCACACCCTGCTCGTTATCACGGACGATCAGGTTCGAGGTAAGCACGGCTCTCAGGAGGCATCTCGTCTATTCATCTCTGTCCAGCGGGAATCCTAGCAGGTCTTCGAATTTGCTTGTTATGCATGGTTGGCTTCCCCCCCAACAGGATGGATTAAAGTCAATTGTGATGCTGCGGTTGGCGACTCCATAGCTGGACTTGGTATTGTTGTGAGAGATTGCTTAGGCAGACCGCTCATGGTGGCGGGCAAGAGGATGTTCTCAGTGGCAGCTCACATGATGGAGGTCCAGGCCATTCTTTTGGTATTCGACCTTATTAGGGGATCCCTTCCCCAGTATCGCGCCGTGGAGATCCAGTCCGATTCGATGACTGCACTTCAAGTGGCCCGAGATATGGTTAACAACCCCAATGGGGAGGGCGTGTTTGCTGTTACTCTTCAGTATGTTACGGATATGGAGGCTCTCCGGTTTTCGCACATCCATAGGGAGGGGAACAAGCCGACTGACTGGGTTGCTCGTGATGCTTGTCTTCATGAGTTTGTTTAGGTTCCTAGGGGATCTCTTCCCCAGCCTCTCCTCAAACTTATGCTGTCGGATTTTTTGTTTGATCCCCCTTGAGGATCTTACTGTAAAACCTGTGTGACATTGCCACTTTTGATATAATGATATATCCCTTTAAAAAAAAAAATCAGTCATTAATTTATAATCCCTAATCTCTAATTTTTAATCAATAATAATACATCCCTAAACTCTAATCCATAATCCCTAATTCTTAATCCTAAATCACTAAACCCAAATCCTTAATCCTTATTATCTAATCCCTATTTCTAATCTTAATCCCTCAATCTCTAATCCCTAAGCTCTAATATCTGACCATAAATCCTAAATCCTTAATAACTAATCTCTAATCCCTAATCCTTAGTCCTTATTCTCTTATCTATAATCTCTAATCCTAAATCTACTCTTTTTAATAGATAATCCCTAATCCTTAATCCCTAATAATTAATGCCTTCAACCATATTTCTTAATACTTAATTATTAATCCCTAATTCATATTACTTATTTTGTAATTTCTACTCACTAATTTGTAATCTTTAATCCCTAAATCTTAATCCTTAATTGCTAATCCCTAATCCCCACTCCTTAATCCCTAATCACCAATGCATAATATCTAATCTTTCCTGTCCTAATCAATAATCCCTAATCAATAATCTCAAATCACTTATAACACCCTTCTTAATTCGTAATATGTATTCCTGAATCATTAATCCCTCCCTCAATCGCAAATCTATACTCAACCTCTAATACTTAATCCTTAATCTTTAACCATAATCCTACATCCTAAATCTCTAATCAATAATCTCTAATCCTTAATCCCTTATCCTTATTCTCTAATCCATAATCTCTAATCCTAAATTCCTAATCTACAATCTTTAGTAATTAATCTCTTAATCCTTAATTTTTTAATCTTTAATCCTTAATAATTATGCCATTAATCTCTAATCCCTAATCCTTAATCATTGATCCTTAATCACTAATCCTTATTACTTGTTCCATAATCTTAACTCCTTAATACATAATTCTTAATCCATAACCCTAATCTCTAATTGCCAATCCATAATCCTTAATCCTTTATCACTAATCTCTAATCCTTAATCCCTGACACCTAACACTTAATTCTTCTCTCCTTCATCCTTAATTTCTAACCTCTAATTTCTTATCCTTAATCCATCTCTTTTTCTTCTTCTACTACTTCTTCTTCTTCTTTCTCCTCTTCTTCTTCTGCTTTCTTCTTCTTCTTGTTCTTCTTCTTCCTCATCTTCTTTTTCTTCATCATCATGTTCCTTATCTTCCTCTTCTTCTTCTTATTATTCTTCTTCTTATTCTTCTTCTTCTACTTCTTAATCCTCTTCTTCTTCTTCCCCTTCTTCTTCTTATTTTCCTCCTTTTCTTGTTCTTCTTCTTCCTCTACTTCTTCCTCTTCTTCTTCTTCTTCATTTTCTTCTTCTTCTTCTTCTTCCTTCTCTTCTTCTTCTTATTCTTCTTCTTCTTCTTTTATTTCTTCATTTTCTTCTTCTCCACCTTCTTCTTCTACTACTTCTCCTTCTTCTTCTCTTTCTCCCTATCCATGTCTTTCTCGTTCTCCTTCTCCTTGTCCAACTCCTCCTTCTCCTCCTTCTCCTCCTTCTCCTTCTCCTTCTCCTTCTCCATCTCCTCCTTCTTTTCCCTCTCCTTCTCCTTCTCCTTCTCCTCCACCACCACCATGTCCTCTTATTTTTCCTTCAACTTCTTCTTCTTCTTCTTCTTCTTCTTCTTTCTTCCTTTTTCTTTCTTCTTTCTTCTTTCTTCTTTCTTCTTCTTTCTTTCTTCTTCCTTCAACCTTCCACCTTCCCTCTTCCTTCTTCCTTCTTATTTCTTCCTTTTATCTTCTTTCTTATTTCTTCTTTATTCTTCCTCTTCTCCTTCCTCTTCTTCTTCCTCTTTTTCCTCTTCCTCTTCATACTCATCTTTTCTTCCTTCTTCATTCTTCCTACTTCCTTCTTCCCTCTTCTTTCTTCCTTCTTCTTCTTTCTTCCTTCTTCCTTCTCTGATTTCCTTATTCAATAATCGCTAATCCTTAATCCTTAATCTTTAATCCAACCTTAATCCCCAATCCTTAATCTTTAATCCTTAATCTCTGATCTCTAAACCTTAATTCTTAATACCTAATTCCTAATCCCTAATATCTAATCTATAATCCATAATACCTAATCCCTATTCTCTAATCCTTAATCTCTAATCCCAATTTATTACTCTCTAATCACTAATCCTAATAGTTATCTTTTAATCACTAATCCCTAATCTCTAGTCTCTAATACCTAATCTTGAATCCCAAATCATTCATCACTAATCTCTAATCTCTCATTCCTAATCTATATTCCTTAATCTATAATCCCTAACTCTAACTCCTAATCTTTAATAATTAACCCCTTAATCATTAATCCATTAATCCTTTCATCCCTAGTCTCTAGTCCTTAATCTTTAATCCCAATTCCATATTACTTATTCCTTAATCCCTACTCCCTAATCCAATAATCCTTAATCCTTAAACCCTAATCCCTAGTTACTAATCAATAATACTTAATCTTTAATCCATAATCATTAATCACTAACTATTAATACCTAATACTTAATCCCTCGTTTCCTAATCCCTATTCCCTAATGCCTAATCTCAAATCCCCAAACCCTACCTTCCTAACTCATAATCTCTATTCCAAAATCCATAATCCCTCCGACGTTAATGCCAAATCCCAATCCCTAGTGCCCAATCTGAATTATAATTGTTTAATCTTTAATCTTGAATCTCAAATCACTTATTAATAATCTCAGACCCTTAATCCCTAATCCTTAATTAATAATTTATAATCCTAAATCACTAATTTGCAACCCTTAATAATGAATCTGTTAATCCTTCATCCCTAATCCTTTTATCCATAATCATTAATCCCTTCATCACTAATCACTAATTCTTAATCCTTAATCCATAATCTCTATTACTTATTCCATAATCCCTGCTCCCAAATCCATAATCCTTAATTCGTAACCCTAATCCCTAATTATTAATCCATAAGCTCTAATCTCTAAAACTTAATCCTTAATCCCTAACACCTAATACCTAATCCTTCTCTCCTTAATCCCAATCCCTAAACCCAAATCCCTAACCACTAATCCTTAATCCTTTGTCCATCTCTTCTTCTTCTTCTTCATCTTCTTCCCCTTCTTCTTTTTCCTCTTCTTCCTCTTCTTCTTTTTCTAGTTCATCATTTTCTTCTTCTTCTTTTGCTTCATCCTCATCTTCCTCTTCCACTTCTTCTTCTACTTCTTCTACTTCTTCTTCCTCTTCTTCTTCTTCTTCAACATTTTCTCTTTCTTTTCTTGTTCTTCTTCTTCCTCTTATTCCTCCCCTTCTTCTTCTTCTTCTTATTTTTCTTTTTCTTCTCCTTCTACTTTTTCTTCTTCTATTTCTTCTTCTTCTTCATCATCATCTTCTTCTTCTTCTTCTTCTTCTTCTTCTTCTTTTTCTCCTTCTCCTTCTCTTTCTCCTTGTTTTTCTCCACCTCCTTCCCCTTCTCCTTCTCCTACTCCTTCTCTTGCTCGTTCTCCCTGTCCTCCTCCTACTTCTCCTTCTGCTTCTCCTCCTTAATGTTCTTTCTTCATTCTTCATTCCTCTTTCTTCTTTCTTCATCCTTCTCCCTTCTTCCTTCCACATTCCATCTTCCTTCTTCCTTCTTCTTTCTTTTCTCTTTCTTCTTTCTTGTTTCTTCTTTCTTCTTGATTCTTCCTCTTCTTCTTCCTTTTCTTCTTCCTCTTGTTTTTCTTCTTCATTCTTTCTTCTTTCTTCTTCCTTCTTCTTCTTTATTCTTTCTTCTTCTCCCTTCTTCCTTCTTTCTTCTCTTTATTCCCTAATCTCTAATCCTTAATCCCTAGTTCATTCTTAATCCTTAATACCAAATTCTTAATCTCTAAAGTCTATTCTTTTCTAATCTTTAATCGCTAATCCTTAACACTTAATTCCTAATCCCTACTCCCTAATCAATAATCCCTAATCCCTAATCTTTAATCCTTAATCTCGAATCTTTAATCCTTAGCCACTAATCCCTAATCCATAATCCCTAATCTCTATTCCATAACTCTAATTTTAATCCCTTAATCTCTTATCCCTAATCTCTAATCTCTAATACCTAATCCTAAATCTCGAATCCCTATTCTCAAATCACTAATCCTTAATCCCTAATCCATATCCTTGAGTCCATAATCCCTAATTCTAAATCCTTAATCTTTAATAATCAATTCTTAATCCCTAATCATTAATCCTATCATCTCTAATCCCTTATACCTAATCCTTAATCCATAATCCCTAATCCTTATTACTTATTCCCTAATGCCTATTACTTAATTTGTAATCCTTAATCCCTAAACCATAATCTCTAGTCGCTTATCCACAATTCTTAATCCCTAATGCCAAATACCTAATCCCTCCCTCAACCTTAATCCATAATCCCTAATAACTAATCTCTAATCCTCAATCACTCCCTCCCTAATTCGTAATCTGTATTCCCTAATCTCTAATCCCTATGCCCTAATCTTTAATCCTTCATTCCTAATTCTTAATTCTTAATCCTTAATCTCTAATCCATCTTTAATCGATAATCCCTTATCCTTAATCCCTAATCTCTATTTTTTAGTATCTATTCTCTAAAACTTCATCCCTAATACCTTATTCCTAAAACTTAATCTACAATCCATAATACCTAATCCCTAATATGTAATCCTTAACAATTAATCTCTAATCCTTCATCACTAGTCCCTAATCCTAAATCCATATTCTCTAATCTTTAATTCTCAGCCTAATCCCTAATATCTAATATCTAATAATAAATCCCAAATCATTAATAACTAATCTCTAATCCCTAATCCCTAGTCTTTATTCCCAAATCCATAATTCTCAATCTTAAATCTCTAACCTTTAATAAATAATCTCTCAATTTTTAATCCATAATCCCTAATCATTAACCAAACATCACTAGCTCCTAATCCCTAACACTTATCTTTAATCCTTAATCACTAATCCTTATTACTTATTCTATAATCCCCACTTCTTAATCTATAATCTTTAATCCTTAAACCTTAATCCTGAATTGGTAATCCATAATCTCTAATCTCTAATCTGTAATCCTTAATCCATAACCCTAACCCCTAATCCCTAATGCTTAAAAACAAATCCGTAATACTTAATCCCTAATCCCCAACACCTAATCTCAAATATCCAATCCCTCTCTCCCTAATCTATAATCTATATTACCAAATCTTTAGTCCCCCTCCTTAATCTCAAATTCCCAATTCCTAGTCCTTAATCTTAATTATAATTGCTTAACCTTTAATCCTTAATCCTTAATCTTTAATTCCTAAACCTACATCTGAAATCCCTAATCAATAATCTCTAATCCTAAACCCCTTATCCCTATTCTTTAGTTCATAATCACTATTCCTAAACCCCTAATTCATAATCTTTAGTAGTTAACCCTTAATCTCTAATCTCTAATTTTTGATAATTAATCCTTTAATAACTAATCCACAATCCCTGATCCTTAATCCCTATTACTTATTCCTCAATCCCTATTCCTTAATCCGTAATCCTTAATCCCAAAACCTTAATCTCTAATTACTTGTTCTTCTTCTTCTTCTTTTTCTAATTCTTCTTCTAGTTCTTCTTCTTCCTCTTCTTCTCTTTTCCCTCCTTGCTCTTTTTCTCTTTATTCTTCATTTCTTATTTTCCTTTTTCCTCTTTTACTTCTTATTGTTCTTCTTCTTCTTCTTCTTTTTTCTCTTCTTCTTTTTTCTCTTCTCCTTTTTCTATTTCTTCGTCTTCTTTTTCTTCTTCCCCTTCTACTTCTTCTCCTTATTCTTATTCTCATTCTCCTCATCTTTCTCCTTCTCCTTCTTTTTCTTCTCTTCCTTCTCCTTCTCCTTCTTCTTATGTATCTCCTTCTCCTTGTCCTTCTCCTTCTTCTTATGTATCTCCTTCTCCTTCTCCTTCCCCTCCTTCTCCACGTCCTTCTCCTACTTCTTGTTCTTCTTCTTCTTCTTCTTCCTTCTTCTTTCTTCCTTGTACTTTATTAATTCCTTATTATTCTTCTTTCTTCCTTCCACCTTCCTTCTTCCTTGTTCATTCTTTCTTCTTCTTTTTTCTTTGTTCTTTAATCTTTCTTCTTTATTCTTCCTCTTTGTCTTCCTCTTCTTCTTCTTCTTCTTCCTTTTCCTCTTTTTCCTCTTCTTTTTCCTTTTTCCTTCTACTTCTTTCTCTTCTTCTTCTTCTTCTTCTTCCACTTCTTCTTCTTCATTTTCTTCTTATTAATCATCATCATCTTCTCCTACTTTTTCTTCTACCTCTTCTTTTTCTTTTTTTCTTCTTCTCCTTCTTTTTGTACTTCAACTTCTTCTTCTTCTTCTACTACTACTACTACTTCCTATTCTTCTTCTTCTTCTTCTTCTTCTTCTTCTTCTCCTTCTACTCCTTCTTCTTCTCAATCTCCTTCCCCTTATCTTTCTCCTTCTCCTTCTCTTTTTTCTCCTCCTCCTTCTTCTTATGCATCTCCTTTTCCTTCTCCTTTTGGTTCTCCTTCTCCTTCCGCTCCTCCTCCATGTCCTCCTCCTTCTCTTTCTTCTTCTTCTTCTTCCTTCTTCCTTCTTCTTTCTTCTTTATACTTTCTTCATTCTTCATTCTTCTTCCTTGTTCTTTCTTCCTTTTCCTTCCACCTTCCTTCTTCCTTTTTCTTTCTTTCTTCTTCTTCTTTTCTTTCTTCTTTCATTTATCTTCTTTATTATTCCTCTTCATCTTCCTTTTCTTCTTCTTCTTCTTCTTCTTCTTCTTCTTCTTCCTTTTCTACTTTTCTTCTTTTTCTTTCTTTTTCCTTCTTTTTTCTTCCTTCTTCATGTTTCTTTCTTCCTTCTTCATGTTTCTTTCTTCTTCTTCTTCTACCTTTTTCCTTCTTCTTTCTTCCTTCTCCTTATTCTCTAATGCCTAATCCCTAATCCTTAATCTTTAATCCATCCTTAATCTCTAAAATCTAAACCTTATTACCTAATCTCTATTTCTAAAACTCTAATCTCTAATCCTTAAGCCCTAATACCTAATTTCTAATCCGCAATCCTTAATCTATAATATATAATCTAGAAACCCTAATTTCTAATATTTAATCCATAATCCCAAATCCTTAATCACAAATCCCTAATCTCTAAACAATAACATGTAATCCCTAACGCTAATCCTAATCTCTCAACCTCTAATTCCTAATCTCTAATCTGTAATACCTAATTTTAAATCCTAAATCCCTAATCATGACTCTCTAATTCCTAATCCCTATTCCAGAATCTGTAATTCCTAATCTTAAATCCCTAATCTTCAATGATTAATCCCTTAATCTATAATCCATAATTCTTAATCTCTAATAATCAATCCCTTCATCCCTCACCTCTAATATATAATCCCTAATCCTTATTACCTATTTTCTAATGCCTACTCCCTAATCAATAATCTTTAACCCTTACACCCAAATCCCTAATTCCTTATCCATAATCCCCATTCCCAAATGCTAATACCTAATCACCATCCTCAATCCCTTATCCATAATCCCCAATACCTAGTTTCTAATCCTCAATCCCTCCCTCCCTATTCTATAATCTATATTCTCTAATCTTTAAACCTCCTCCTTAATTCATAATTCTTAATCCTTAACCCCTAATCCCTAATCCATCTCCTCTTCCTCTTCTTCATGTTCCTCCTCTTTGTCTTCCTCTTCTTCTTCTTCTTCTTCTTCCTCTTCTTCTTCTTCTTCCTCCTTATTTTCTTCTTCTTCTTCCTCTTCCTCTTCTTCCTCATCTTCCTCTTCCTCTTCTTCTTCTTCTTCTTGTTCCCTTATTTCTTGTTGTTGTTCTTCTTCTACATCTTCTTCTTCTTCTTCTTCTTTTACCTCTTCTTCTTCTTCTTCTTCCATTTCTTTTTCTTCTTCTTTTTCTTCTTCTTTGTCTTCTTCTTCATCTCCTTGTCTTTCTCCTTCTCTTCCTCCTTCTCCTTCTCCTTTTCCTTCTCTTACTACTTCTCCATCCCTTTCTCCTTCTCCATCTCCTTCACCTTCTCCTTCTCCTTCTTCTTCTCCTTCTCCTTCTTTTTCTTCTCCTCATCTTCTTTCTCTTTCTATTTCTCCTTCTTCTTCTTCTTCTTCTTTCTTCATTCTCCTTTTTTCTTTCTACTTTCTACTTTCTTCTTTCTCCTTCCTTCTTTCTTCCTTCTTCCTTCCTCTTTCCTTCTTCCTTCTTCCTTCCTCTTTCCTTCTTCCTCCTTCCTTTTTCCTTCTTCCTTCTTTCTTCTTTATTCTTCCTCTTCTTCTTCCTCTTCTTCTTCTTCTTCAACCTCTTCTTTTCTTCTTCTTCCTCCTCTCCTTTTTCTTCTTTCTTTCTTCTTCCTTCTTCCTTCTGCCAACTTCTTTCTTCCTTACTCTCCCTTCTTCCTTCTTCCTTCTCTCAAATGCCTAATCCTTAGTCGCAAATCCTTAATCCTTAATCCATTTTTAATGTCTAATCCCTAATCTTTAATCTTTAATCTCTAATCTATAATCCCTAAACTCTAATCCTTAATACCAAATCCCTAGTCCTTAATCCTTAATCTATAATTTATTATCCTTAATCCTTAATATCTAATATCTAACCCTTAATCATTAATCGCTAATCCCTAAACCCTAATCCCTAATCAATAGTCCTAATCTTAATCATTTAATCTCTAATACTTAATCTTGCATCCCTAATCTCTAATTTAAAATCCTTAATTCCAAATCTTTATTTCCTAATTCTTAAACCTTAGCCTTTAAGTCCTTAGTTTCTAATCCTTAATTCTTAATAATTAATATTTTAATTCTTAATTTCTAATCTCTAATCCTTAATAATTTATCCCTTTATGCCTAATCTCTAATCCCTAATACATAATCTTTAATCACTAATCCCTAATCCCTATTACTTACTCTGTAATCTCTAATCCTTAATCCGTAACACCTAAACACTAACCCCTAATTGCTAAATCTTAAGTCCCTGATCCCTAAACCCAAAACCTTTAACCCCATCTCCCAAACTTTTAACCCATAGTCTTGGATCTACAATCTATAAACTCTAAAACTAATAACTAATCCTAAAAAAATAATTCCTAAACTCTAAACCTTAATCCCTAATCTCTAATACTTGACCTCAAATTCCTAATACATCTTTAATCCCTAATCATAAATCCATAATACAAGATCTTTAAGCCATCCCTCCCTTATTCATAAACTATTTTCTTCTTCTTTTTCTTCTTATTCATATTCTTTTGCTTCTTCTGCTTCTTCCTCTCCTTATTCTTCTTCCTCTTCTACTCCCTCTTTTTTCTTCTTTTCTTTCTCCTTCCTCTTCTTCTTCTATTTCTTCTTCTTCTTCTTCTATTTCTTCTTCTTCTTCTTCTTCTTCTTCTCTTATTCTTCTACTTCTTCTTCCTCCTTTTCTTTTTCTTTTTCTTCTTCTTCTTCTTCTTCTTCTTATTCTTCTTTCTCTTCTTCTACTTCTTCTTTTTCCTCTTCTTCCTCTTCGTCTTCTTTTTCTTCTTCTTGTGCTTCTTTTTCTTCTTGCTGTTCTTCTTCTTTTTTATCTTCTTCTCCTCCTCCTCATCCTCTTCCTTCTTGTCCTTCTCCTTACCATCCTCTTCATCCACTTCTCCTTCTTCTTCTTGAACTTCTTCTTCTACTTCCTCTGATCCTTCTTCTCCTTGTTCTTCTCTTTCTTCTTCTTCTTCTTCTTCTTCTTCTCCTTCTTGTTCTTCATAATACTTAATCCCTATTTCTTAATCCCTACACCTTAATCCCTCCTTACCTTATCTTTTATTACAAATATTTAATCTGTAATCCCTAATCCATCCTTTCTTAATATCTCGTCCTTAATCCCTAATCTCTAATCCTTTAGCTAAATCCATAATCCTTGATCCTTAACCTCTAATCCTTAATTCATCCTTAATCCCTAATACATAATCCTTAATCCTTAATTTTTAATCCTTAAAGCTTGATCCCTAATACCTAATAACTAATCTGTAATCCATAATCCCTAATCAAAAACCTCTAATCCTTAATCTCTTAGTCTTAATCCTAATCACTAATCCCTCATCCTAATCATAATCACTTAATCTTCTATTCCTAATCCTTAATCTTTAATTCATAATCTTGAATCCAAATCTCTAATCGTTAATCCATAATCTCTATTCTCTAATTCGTAATCCCTAATCCTAAATCCTTAATACTTTATCCTTATCATGTAATCCCTTAATTCCTAATCCCTTAATTCCTAATCCCTAATTATTAATCACTTCAGCCCAAATCCTTAACCCTAATCTCTAATCCCTAATCCTTAATACCAAATTGCTTTTACTTATTCCTCAATCCCTAATTCCTTATTCCTAATCCTTAATCCCTAACCCTTAATCCTTGATTTATAATCCTTGATTTATAATCCTTAATCCCTAACACCTAATCTTATATCCCTCCAACCTTAATCCTTAATCCCTAATCCCTAACCTTTAATACTTAATCACTTCTTCTTCCTTTTCTTTTTCATTTACTTCTTCTTCCTCTTCTTCTTCTTCCTCTTCTTCTTCGTCTTCCACATCTTCCTAATCTTCCTCTTCTTCTTCTTCATCTTCTTCTTCTTCTTTTTCTACTTCTTCCTCTTCTTCTTCTTTTTCTTCTTCTTCTTCCTTTTAATCTTCTTCTTCTTCTTTATCTTCTTCTTCTTCTGCTACTTCTTCTTCCTTCTTTTCTTCTTCTCCTTGTTATTCTTTTTCACCAATTTCTTCTTTTCTTGTTTTTCTTCTTCCTCTTCTTCTTTCTCATCTTCTTCTTCTTCTTACTATTAATATTATTATTATTTTATTTCTTCATCTTTTTCTTCTTATTATTCTTATTCTTCTTCTCCTTCTCTTTCTCCTCCTTCTTCTTCTCCTCCTTCTCCTTACCTTTAGCCTTCTCCTTCTCCTTCAACTTCTCTTACTTGTTTTTCATCTCCTTGTCCTCCTCCTCCTTCTACTTCTTCTTCTACTACTACTACTACTTCTTTCTTCTTTCTTCTTTCTTCTTTCTTCTTCCATCTTCCTTCTTCTTTCCACCTTCATTCCTCCTTAATTCTTTCTTCCTTCTTCCATCTCTTTCTTTCTTCTTTTTTCTTTATTCCTCCTCTTCCTCTTCCTCTTCTTCTTCTTCTTCTTATTCTTCCTCCTCATCTTCAACTTCATTGTACTTCTTGATCCTTAATCCCTAATGAATAATGCATAATTAATAATCCATAATCCCTAATCCCTAATCTCCAATCCTTAATTTCTAATCCCTAACCTTTAATCACTAATCCATATTCTCAAATCCCTCATCCCTAATCTCAAATACCTAACCCTTAAACCTAAATCTCTAATCACTAATCTCTAATCCCTAATACCTATTCCTTAATCCATAATCTTTAATTCTAAATCTCTAATCTTTAATAATTAATCTTTTAATGCTTAATCTCAAATCTATAATCCTTAATCATTAATCCTTTCATCCTTAATCCCTAATTCTTAATCCTTAATCCCTAATTCATGTTACTTATTCCCCAATTCTAGCTTCCTAATCTATATTCCCCAATTCCTCTTCTTCTTACTGTTCTTCTTCTTCTTCAAGTATTTCTTTTTCTTGTTGTTCTTCTTCTTCTTCATTTTCTTCTTCATCTTCCTCTTCTTCTTCTTCTCCTTCTTCTTCTATTTCTTCTTCTTCTTTTTCATCTTCTTCTTTTTCTTCTTCTCCTTCTTCTTTTCTTATTCTTCTTATTCCTCTTCTTCTTCCTCTTCTTCTTCTTCATCATCATCATCTTCATCTTCTTCTATTTCTTCTTCTTCTTCTTTTATTTCTTCTTCATCTTCTTCTTCTTCTTCTTTAGCTTCTTCTTCTTCTTCTTTGTCTTCTTCTTCATCTCTTTACCTTTCTCTTTCCCTTTCTTCTTCCTTTTCTCCATCTCTTACTCATTCTCCATCTACTTGTCCTTCTCCTTCTCCATCTACTTCTTCTTCTCCTTCTCCATCTCCTTCTCCTCCTCCTTCTCCTCCTTCTTCTCCTCGTCCTTTTTCTCCTTCTCCTTGTCCTTGTTCTTCTTGTTCATCTTAATCACCTTCTTTCTTCTTTCTTCTTTCTTCTTTCTTCGTTCTTCTTTCTTCTTTCTTTTTTCTTCTTGCTTCTTCCTTCTTCATTCTTCCATCATCCTTCCTTCTTCCTTCGTCCTTCTTCCTTCAGCCTTCCTTCTTCCCTCTTACTTCTTCCTTCTTCTTTCTTCCTTCTTCTTTATTCTTCCTCCTCTTCTTCCTCTTCTTTTTCCTATTTTTCTTCTTCTTTCTTCTTCTTGCATCCTTCATTCTCCTTCCTTCTTCTATCTCCTTAATCCCTAGTCCCTAATCCATAATCCTTAATCCCTAATCCTTAGTCTATAACTAATCTTAATTTCCTAATCTTTAATCTCTAACCTTTAATCCCTAATCTCTAATCCCTAAAATCTAACCCTTAATCCTTAATTCCTAATTCTTAATCCCTAATCCTTAATCCCAAATCCCAAATCCTTAACCTCTAATGCTAATGCTAATCCAATAATCTCTAATCCTTAATCTCTAATCTCTAAACCTAAATCCTACATCCCTAATCACAAATCTCTAATCCTTAATCCTTAATCCCTATTCCTTAATATCCAATCCTTAATCCCTAATCCTTAATCTTTAATAATTAATCCTCAAACACCTAATTCCAAATCTCTAATCCCTAATTATTAATCCTTTCTTTTAATCCCTTATTCCTAAATCTCTAAACTCTAATCCCTATTACTTATTCTCTAATCCCTACTCTCAAATTCTTAATACTAAATCCCTAAATCTAAATCCATAATTGCTAACTCCTAAATCTATAATCCCTAATCGCTAATCCCTAATCCCTAATCTATCCATCCCTAATCTTTAATCAATATTCTTCGATACCTTATCTATAATCCTTCATTCCTTAGTCCCTAATCCTTAATCCTTAACTTTTTATCCTTAATCAATAACCCATCTCTTTTGACTCTTATTTTCTTCTTCTTCTTCTTCTTCTTCTTCTTTTCTTGTTCATTTTATTGCTCTACTTCTTCCTTTTCTTCTTCTTCTTCTTCTTCTTCTCCTTCTACTTCTTCCTCTCCTTCTACTACTCTTAGTCTTTCTCCTTCTCCTTCTCATTCTACTTCTCCTTCTCCATCTCCTTCATCTTCTCTTCTCCTTCTCCTTCTCCTTCTCCTTCTCCTTCTCCACCTCCTTCTCCTCGTCCTCCTTCTCCTTGTCTAACTTCTACTTTTCCTTCTTCTTCTTCTTCTTCTTCTTTCTTCTTTCTTCTTTTTTCTTCCTTCTTCCTTCTTCCTTCCTCCATCTTCCATCTTCTTTATTCTTCCTCTTCTTCTCCCTCTTCCTCTTATTATTCTTCTTCTTCTTCCTTTTCTTCTTCTTCCTCCTCTTCTTCTTCTTTCTTTCTTCTTTCTTCTTTTTTCATTCTTCATTCCTCCATCTCCCTAGTCCCTAATCCTTAATCCCTAATTCTTTATCTTTAATCACTAATCAACCCTTAATCTTTAACCACTAAACACTTATCCTTAATCTCAAATATTTAAATGGTAATCCAAACTACCTAATCCCTAATTCCTAATCTATAATCCATAATCCTTAATCTCAATCCTTAACCACTAATGACTAATCCTTAATCCATAATCCATAATCTCTAATACAAATCCTAATCCCTAATCTATAATCCCTAATCCTTAATCTCTAATCCTAAATCTTGCATCGCTAATCTCTAATCTTTAATCCTAATCCCTATTCTCTAGTCCTTAATCCCTAATCGTAAAACCCTAATCTCTAATTCTTAATCCTTAATAATTAATCTCCTAATTCTTAAAGCCTAATATCTAATCCCTAATCATTAATCACCTAATCCTTAGTCTTTAAACTCTAATCAGTAATGCTTAATCCCTAATCCCTAACCTCTAATCTCTACAACTTATTCCCTAATCCCTACTCACTAATCCTTAATCCCTAATTGCAAACTCGAGAATCCTTAATCCATAATCGCCAATCTTTAATCCTGAATCCCACCCTCCTAAATTCTTAATCCATATTCCCATATACCTAATCCCCAATCCTTAATTCCTTAATCCCTAATCCCTAACCTCTAATCTCTAATCTCTAATCCATCTCTTCTACCTCTTCTTTATCAATGTCTTCTTCTTCTTCTTTCTCATCTTTCTCTACTTCTTGTTCCTCTTCTTCCTCATCTTTCACTTCTTTCTTTTCTTCATCTTCAACTTCTTCTTCTTCTTCTTCTTCTTCTTCTTCTTCTTCTTCCTCTTCCTCTTCTTCTTCTTCATCTTCTTCCTCTTCTTCTTCTCCTACTATTACTACTACTACTATGACTTCCTCTTTTTCTTCGTCTTCTTTTTCCTCTTCTTCTTCTTCTAATTCTTTTATTCTTGTTCTTCTTCTTATTCTACTTCTTCTTCTTCCTCTTCTTCTTCTTTTTAATCTTCCTCTACTTGTTTATGTTCTTCCTTTACTTCCTCTTCTTTCACTTTTTTTCATCTACTTCTTCTCCTTCTTCTTCTTCTTCTTCCTCTTTTATTTCTTCTTCTTCTTATTCTTCTTCTTCTTCTTCTACTACTCTTTCTTTTCCTTCTTCTTCTTCTACTACTACTTCTTCGTCTACTACTTATTCTTCTTTCTCTTCTTCTTCCTCTTCTACTTCTACTTCTAGTTCTTCTTCTTTTTGTGCTTCTTTTCGTTCTTATTGTTCTTCTTGTTGTTCTTCTTCTTCTACTACTTCCTCCTCTTCTACTTCTTCTTCCTCTCCTTCTATTACTTCTTCTTCTTCTTGTTCTTCTTCTTCTTCTTCCTCTTCTTCCTCTTCTTCCTCTTCTTCCTCTTCTTCTTCTCCTTCTTCTTGTCCAGCTCCTCCATCTCCTTCTCCTTATCCATCTCTTACCCCTCCATCTCCTTCTCCTTCTCCTTCTCCTCCATCTCCTCCTCCTTCTCCTCCTCCATCTTTTTCTTCATCTTACTTGGATATTTCTTCTTTCTTATTTCTTTTAAATTCCTCCTTTCTTCTTTCTTCTTTTTCCCCCCTTCTTTGATTTCCTTCTTCCTTCTTCTTTTTTCTTTCTTTCTTCTTTCTTCGTTCTTCCTTCTTCCTTATTCTTTCTTCTTTCTTCTTTCTTCTTTTTTCTTTCTTCTTTCTTATTCTTTCTTGTTCTTTTCTTTTTCTTCTTTCTTTTTTCTTCTTTCTTTGTTCTTCTTCTTCTCTTTCTTTCTTCTTCTTCTTCTTCTTCTTCTTATTCTTCTTCTTCTTCTTCTTCTTATTCTTCTTCTTCTCCTCTTTTTTGTCTTCTACTTCCATTTCTTCTTTTTTCCTCTTCTTCTTCCTTCTTCTTTCTTCCTTCTTCTTCTTCTTCCTTATCCCTTTTCCTTAATCCATAATCCCTAATCCTTAATTTATCCTTAATCCTTAATCCCTAATTCCAAATCCTTAATCCCTAATCTCTATTCTCAAATCTCTAAACCTTAATCCCAATACCTAATTTCTAATCCTTAATTTTTAGTTTATAATCTATAATACCTAATCCTTAATTTGTAATCCATAATACCAAATCTCTAATCCCCAATCTTTAATCCTAATCCTAATCCTGATTTCTTAATCTCTAATATCTAACCCTAAATCCAAAATCCCTAATCGCTAATCTCTAATCCTTAATCTTTAATACCAAATCCCAAATCCCTAGTCTTTAATCTTTAATTTAAAATTCCTAACATTTAATCTGTCCCTCTTTAATCACTAATACCTAATCTTGAACCCCAATCCATCCCTCCGTAATCTTTAATCTACATTCCTAAATCCCTGATCCCTCCCTCCCTAATCCTAATTCCTTAATCCGTAATGATAATTATAATCGCTTAATCTCGAATCCCTAATTTCTAATTCCTAATCCCCAATGATAAATCACAATTCCCTAATCACTAATCTCTAATCCCTAGTACTTAATTAATAATCTCATCATCTCTAATCCTTAATCCATAATCCCAATTCTTATTCCTTAATACCAACTCTCTAATCCCAAATCCTTAATCTCTAAACCCTAATCCCTCATTACTAATCCATAATCCCTAATCTCTAATCTCTAAACTCTAATCCCTAATCTTTAATCTCTGACACCTACTCTATAATCCCACCCTCCTTAATCAAAAATTCCTAACCCTTAATCCCTAATCCATCTCTTCTTCTTCTTCCTCTTCTTCTTCTTCCTCATCTTCTTCCTCTTCTTCTTCTTCTTCTTCTTCCTCCACTTCTTCTTCTTCTTCCTAATCATCTTCTTCTTTTTTCTCCTCTTCTTCCCCAACTTCCACTTCTTCTTCTTCTTCTTCTTCTTCCACTTCTTCTTCTTCTTCTCCTCCTTCTTCCACATTGTTTCTACTTTTCTTGTTCTTCTTCTTCCTCTCCTTCTTCCTCTTCTTCTTAATCTTCTTAATTTTCTTCTTCTTCCTCTTTCTCTTCTTCTTGTTCTTCTTCTTCTTCTTCTCCTTCTCCTTCTTCTCCTTCTTAAACATCTCTTTGACATTCTCCTTCTCCTTCTCCTTCTTCCTTTCCTTCTCCATCTTCTTCTTGTTCTCCTTCTCCTCCTTCTCCATGTCCTCCTCTTTCACCTTCTTGTTCTTCTTCTTCTTCTTCTTCCTCTTCTTCTTCCTTCTTTCATCCTTCCACCTTCCTTCTTTGTTCATCCTTCTTTCTTCCTTCTTCTTTCTTCTTTCTTCTTTCTTCTTTCTTCTTTATTCTTCCTCTTCTTTATCCTCTTCTTCTTCTTCTTCTTCTTCTTCATCTTCTTTCTCTCCATCTTCTTCCTTATTTCTTCTTCCTTCTTCCTTCTTTTTTCCTTCTTCTTCCTTCTTCTTTTTCCTTCTTCTTCCTTCTTCCTTCTTCCTTTTAGCTTTTCCTTAATCCCTAATCTGTAATCCTTAATCCTTTATCCTAAATCCCTAATCCATTCTTAATCCCTAAGCCTAAATCCTTAATACCTAATCTCTATTTCCTAATCTCCAAACTCTAAACTCTAATACCTAATACCTAATTCCTAATCCCTAATCCTTAATCTATAATCCATAATATGTAATCCCTAATTTATAATCCATAATCTTTAACTTTAAACACTAATAATTAATCACCAATCCCTAATCCTAATCTTAGTCCCTTAATCTATAATCCCTAAACCTTAATCCCAAATATCTAATACTAATCCTGAATCCCAAATCCCTAATCCACAATCCTTAATCCTAAATCACTAATCTTTAACAATTAATCCCTTAATTTTTAATCTTTAATCCTTAATCATTAATCACTTCATCCCTAATCTTTAATCCATATTACTTATTCCTTAATCTCTTCTCCCTAGTCCATAATCCTTAATCTCTTAACCCTAATCCTTAATTGCTAATCCATAAACATTAATCCATAAAACCTAATCCTTAATTATTAATCCCTTCATACCTAATCCCTAATTCTTAATCCTTAATCCATAATCCTTATTACTTATTCCTTAATCCTTACTCCCTTGTCTGTAATCCTTAATCTCTAAACCTGAATCCTTAATTACTAATCCCTAATCTCTAATCCCTAATCATTAATTTTTTCATCCCTAAACCCTACTCCCTAATCTATAATACTTAATCTCTAAACCTTAATCGTTAATTGTTAATCTATAATTTCAAATCTCTAGTCTCTTTTTTAATCCTTAATGCCTATTACTTAATCTCTCCCTCCCTAATCCCTAATCTAAAATACTTAATCTTGAATCCATAATCCATAATCCCTCTCCACCTAATTTGTAATCTGTATTCCCAAATCTTTAATCCCTTACTCCTTAATCTCTAGTCATTCATCTCTAGTCCCTAATCTTAATTATAATCACATAATCTCTAATCCCTAATCCGTAATCCCTAATCTCTAATTTGTAATCCTTAATCTTGAATTCCTGATCACAAATCTCTAATCCCTATTTCCTAATCCATAAATCCAAATCTTAAACACCAAATCTGCAATCCTTAGTAACTAATCCCTTAAACTTTAGTTTCTAATCCCTAATCATTAATCCCAATAATTAAATTCTTAATCCCTAATCCTAATTACTTACTCCATAATTCATATTTTATAATCCTTAATCCTTAATCTTGAATACCTAATCCTTAATTACTAATCAATAATCCCTAAACCCTAATCCCTAATCCTTAATCTCTAACACCTAATCAATAATTACTCCCTCCTTAATCCTTAATCCTTAATCCATAACCCTGAATCCATAATCTCTAATCCATCTGTTCTTCCTTTTCTTCTTCTTCTTCTTCTTCCATTCATTCTTCCTCTTCTTCTTCATCTTCTTCTTCCTCCTCTTCTTCATTTTCTTCTTCTTCCTCATCATCATCTTCTTCTTCTTCCTCTTCTTTCTCAAATTCCTCTCCTTCTTATTCTTCTTCTTCTTCCTCCTCTTCATCTTCTTCTTCATCTTCTTCTTCATCTTCTTCTTCTATTACTTCTTCTTCCTCTTCTTCTTCCACCTTTTCTTCTTCTTCTTTTTCTCCTTCTGCTCCTTCCTCTACTTCTCCTTCTCTTTCTTTAAGTCCTCCCCCTTCTCCTTCACCTTCTTCTTCTACTCCTTCTTCTTCTTCTTCTTCTTCTTCTTCTTCTTTCTTCTTTCTTCTTTCTTTTATCTTCTTTCTTCTTTCTTCTTCCTTCTTCTTTCTTCCTTCCACCTTCCTTCTTCCATCTTTTTCCTTCTTTCTTTCTTCTTCTTTCTTCTTTCTTCTTTCTTCCTTCTTCTTTCTTCATTATTCTTCCTCTTCATCTTCCTTTTCTTCTTCATCTTCTTCTTCTTTCTATTCTTGTTCTTTTTTCTTCCTTCTTCCTTCTTCTTTCTGTCTTCTTCTTCTTCCTTCTTCCTTTTCCCTTTTTTGTAATCCTTAACACTTAATTCCTTATCCTTAATCCTTAATCACTAATCCATCTATAATCTCTAATCTCTAAACCTTAGTCTCAAATACGTAAATCAAGTCATTAATTTCTAATCCCTAATCTTGAATTTACAATCAATAATACTGAATCCCTAAACTCTAATACTTAATCCCAAATTCTTAATCCTAAATCACTAATCCCAAATCCTTAATCATTATTATCTAATCCCTATTTCTAATCTTAATCCCTCAATCTTTAATCCCTAAGCTCTAATACCTAACCATAAATCCTAAATCCTTAATAACTAATCTCTAATCCCTAATCCTTAGTCCTTATTCTATTATCTATAATCTCTAATCCTAAATCTATAATTTTTAATAAATAATCCCTAATCCTTAATCCCTAATAATTAATCCCCTCAACCATATTTCTTAATCCTTAATTATTAATCCCTAAAGCACATTACTTATTTTGTAATTTCTACTCACTAATTTATAATCTTTAATCCCTAAATCTTAATCCTTAATTACTAATCCATCATCCATAATCCCTACTCCTTAATCCCTAATCCCTAATGCATAATATCTAATCTTTCTCTCCCTAATCAATAATCCCTAATCCTTGATACCTAATCTCAAATCACCAATAACTCCCTTCCAAATTCGTAATTTGTATTCCTAAATCATTAATCCCTCCCTTAATCGCAAATCTATACTCCTTAACATCTAATACTTAATCCTTAATCTCTAATGGGTAATCTTACATCCCAAATCCCTAATCAATAATCTCTAATCCTTAATCCCTTATCCTTATTCTCTAATCCATAATCTCTAATCCTAAATCCCTAATCTACAATCTTTAGTAATTAATCTCTTAATCCTTAATTTTTAATCTTTAATCCCTAATCATTATGCCATAAATCCCTAATCCCTAATCCTTAATCCTTAATCTGTAATCCTTATTACTTGTTCCATAATCTTAACTCCCTAATCCATAATTCTTAATCCATAAACCCTAATCTGTAATTGCCAATCCATAATCCCTAATCCTTCCCACTAATCTCAAATTCTTAATCCCTATCACCTAATCCTTAATTCTTCTCTCGTTAATCCTTAATTTCTAACCCTTAATTCCTAATCCTTACTCCATCTCTTCTTCTTTTTTTTACTTCTTCGTTCTCCTCTTCTTCTTCTGCATTTTTCTGCTTCTTCTTATTCTTCTTCTTTTTCTTCACCTTCTTGTTCCTTATCTTCCTCTTCTTCTTCTTCTTGTTATTATTATTATTCTTCTTCTACTTCTTTTTCATCCTCTTCTTCTTCTTCCCCTTCTTCTTCTTATTTGCCTCCTTCTTCTTTTCTTGTTCTTCTTCTTCCTCTACTTCTTCCTCTTCTTCTTCTTCTTCGTTTTCTTCTTCTTCTTCTTCTTCTTCTATTTCTTTAATTTCTTCTTCTCCACCTTATTCTTCTACTCCTGCTTCTTCTTCTCCTTCTCCCTATCCTTGTCTTTCTCGTTCTCCTTTTCCTTGTCCAACTCCTCTTCTCTTCCTTCTACTTCTCATTCTCCTTCTCCATCTCCTCCTCCTTTTCCCTCTCCTTCTCCTTCTTCTTCTCCTCGACCTCCACCATGTCCTCCTGTTTTTCCTTCAACTTCTTCTTCTTCTTCTTCCTCTTCTTCTTTCTTCCTTTTTCTTTCTTCTTTCCTCTTTCTTCTTTCTTCTTTCTCTTTTCTTCTTCCGTCTTCCTTCAACCTTCCACTTTCCCTCTTCCTTCTTCCTTCTTATTTCTTCCTTCTATCTTCTTTCTTGTTTCTTCTTTATTCTTCCTCTTCTCCTTCCTCCTCTTCTTCTTCTTCTTCCTCGTTTTCCTCTTCCTTTCCATACTCATCTTCTTCTTCCTTCTTCATTCTTCCTACTTCCTTCTTCCCTCTTCTTTCTTCCTTCTTCTTCTTTCTTCCTTCTTCCTTCTTCCTTCTTCCTTCTTCCTTCTCTGATTTCCTTAATCAATAATCCCTAATCCTTAATCTGTAATCCAACCTTAATCCAAATCCCCAATCTTTAATCCTTAATCTCTAATCTCTAAACCTTAATTCTTAATACCTAATTCCTAATCCCTAATCTCTAATCTATAATCCATAATACATAATCCCTAATCTCTAATCCTTAATCTCTAATCCTAATTTATTACTCTCTAATCACTAATCCTAATAGTAATCTTTTCATCTCTAATCCCTAATCACTAGTCTCTAATACCTAATCTTGAATCCCAAATCCTTCATCACTAATCTCCAATCCCTCCTTCCTAATCTATATTCCTTAATCTGTAATCCATAATCTTAACTCCTAATCTTTAATAATTAACCCCTTAATCATTAATCCATAATCCCAAATCCTTAATCATTAATCCTTTCATCCCTAGTCTCTAGTCCTTAATCTTTAATCCCAATTCCATATTACTTATTCCTTACCCTAATCACTAATTACTAATCAACAATACTTAATCTTTAATTCTTAATCGTTAATCACTAACTATTAATACCTAATACTTAATCCCTCCTTTCCTAATCCCTATTCCCTAATGCCTAATCTCAAATCCCCAAACCCTACCTTCCTAACCCATAATCTATATTCCAAAATCAATAATCCCTCCTACCTCAATGCCAAATCCCAAATCCCTAGTCTCAAATCTGAACTAGAATTGTTTAATCTTCAATCTTGAATCTCAAATCACTTATTAATAATCTCAGACCCTTAATCCCTAATCCTTAATTAATAATTGATAGTCTTAAATCACTAATTTGCAACCCTTAGTAATTAATCTGTTAATCCTTCATCCCTAATCCTTTTATCCATAATCATTAATCCCTTCATCACTAATCTTTAATTCTTAATCCTTAATCCTTAATCCATGATCTCTATTACTTATTCTATAATCCCTGCTCTCAAATCCATAATCCTTAATTCATAACCCTAATCCCTAATTATTAATCCATATGCTCTAATCTCTAAAACTTAATCCTTAATCCCTAACACCTAATACCTAATCCCTCTTTCCTTAATCCCTAATCCCTAAAACCAAATCCTTAACCCCTAATCCTTAATCCTTTGTCCATCTCTTCTTCTTCTTCTTCTTCTTCTTCATCTTCTTCCCCTTCTTCTTTTTCCTCTTCTTCCTCTTCTTCTTTTTCTAGTTCATCATTTTCTTCTTCTTCTTTTGCTTCATTCTCATCTTCCTCTTCCTCTTCTTCTTCTTCTTCTTCTTCTTCCTCTTCTTTTTCTTCTTAAACATTTTCTCCTTCTTTTCTTGTTCTTCTTCTTCCTCTTGTTCTTCCCCTTGTTCTTCTTTTATTTTTCTTCTTCTTCTTCTTCTCTTACTTCTTCTTCTATTTCTTCTTCTTCTTCTTCATCATCTTTTTCTTCTACTTCTTCTTCTTCTTTTTCTCCTTCTCCTTCTTCTTCTCCTTCTCCTTCTCCTTATCTTTCTCCACCTCCTTCTCCTTCTCCTTCTCCTACTCCTTCTCCATCTCCTTCTCCATCTCCTTCTCCCTCTCTTGCTCGTTCTCCCTGTCCTCCTCCTCCTTCTCCTTCTACTTCTCCTCTTTAATGTTCTTTCTTCATTCTTCATTCCTCTTTCTTCTTTCTTCATCCTTCTCCCTTCTTCCTTCCTCATTCCTTCTTCCTTCTTCCTTCTTTCTTTCCTCTTTCTTCTTTCTTGTTTCTTCTTTCTTCTTTATTCTTCCTCTTCTTCTTCCTTTTCTTCTTCTTCCTTTTCTTCTTCCTCTTGTTCTTCTTCTTCATTCTTTCTTCTTTCTTCTTCATTCTTCTTCTTTATTCTTTCTTCTTCTCTCTTCTTCCTTCCTTCTTCTCTTTATTCCCTAATCTCTAATCCCTAATCTTTAATCCTTAATCCCTAGTTCATTCTTAATCCTTAATACCAAATTCTTAATCTCTAAAGTCTATTCTTTAAACTCTAATCTTTAATCCTTAATCCTTAACATTTAATTCCTAATCCCTACTCCCTAATCTATAATCTATAATCCCTAATCCCTAATCTTTAATCCTTAATCTCTAATCTTTAATTCTTAACCACTAATCTCTAATCCATAATCCCTAATCTCTAATCCATAACCCTTATTCTTAATCCCTTAATCTCTAATCCCTAATCACTGATCTCTAATACCTAATCTTAAATCACGAATCCCTATTCACTAATCTCTAATCCTTAATCCCTAATTCATATTCTTGAATACATAATTCCTAATTCTAAATCCTTAATCTTTAATAAAAAATTCTTGATCCCTAATCATTAATCCTATCATCTCTAATCCCTTATCCATAATCCTTAATCCATAATCCTTAATCCTTATTACTTATTCCCTAATTCCTATTACTTAATCTGTAATCCTTAATCCCTAAACACTAATCTCTAGTTGCTTATCCACAATCCTTAATCCTTAATGCCAAATATCTAATCCCTCCCTCCATAATCCTTAATCCATAATCCCTAATACCTAATCTCTAATCCTCAATCCCTCCCTCCTTAATTCGTAATCCGTACTCCCTTATCTCTCATCCCTATGCCCTAATCTTTAATTCCCTTATTCCTAATTCTTAATCTCTAATCCATCTTTAATACTTAATCCTTAATCCTTAGTCCCTAATCTCTATTTTCAGATATCTATTCTCTAAAACTTAATCCATAATACCTTATTCCTAAAACCTAATCTACAATCCATAATACCTAATCCCTAATATGTAATCCTTAACCATTAATCCCTAATTCTTAATCACTAGTCCCTAATCTTGAATCCCTATTCTCTAATCCTTAATTCTCATCATAATCCCTAATCTCTGATATCCAATCTTAAATCCCAAATCATTAATAAATAATCTTTAATCCCTAGTCCTTATTCCCTAATCCATAATCCTCTATCTTAAATTTCTAATCTTTAATAAATAATCTCTCAATCTTTAATCCATAATCCCTATTCATTAACCAAGCATCACTAATCCCTAATCCCTAACCCTTATCCTTAATCCTTAATCCCTAATACTTATTACTTATTTTATAATCCCCACTTCCTAATCTATAATCTTTAATCCTTAAACCTTAATCCCTAATTGGTAAACCATAATCTCTAATCTCAAATCTGTAATCCTTAATCCATAACCCTAACCCCTAATCCCTAATGCTTAATAACAAATCCCTAATACCTAATCCCTAATCCCCAGTACCTAATCTCAAATATCCAATCCCTCTCTCCCTAATCTATAATCTATATTCCTAAATCCTTAGTCTGACTCCTTAATCACAAATCCCTAATTCTTAGTCCTTAATCTTAATTATAATTGCTTAATCTTTAATCCTTAATCTTTAATTCCTAAACCTACATCTGAATTCCCTAATCAATAATCTCTAATCCTGATCCCCTTATCCCTATTCTTTAATTCGTAATCCTTATTCCTAAACCCCTAATTCATAATCTTTAGTAGCTAACCCTTAATCTCTAATCTCTTATTATTGATCATTAATCCTTTAATAACAATTCCACAATCCCTAATCCTTAATCCCTATTACTTATTCCTCAATCCTTATTCCCTAATCCATTATCCTTAATCCCAAAACCTTAATCTCTAATTACTTGTTCTTCTTCTTCTTCTTCTTCTTTTTCTAATTCTTCTTCTAGTTCTTCTTCTTCCTCTTCTTCTCTTTTCCCTCCTTGCTCTTTTTCACATTATTCTTTTTTTCTCATTTTTCTTTTTCCTCTTCTTCTTCTTATTGTTCTTCTTCTTCTTCTTTTTCCTCTTCTTCTTCTTTTTCTATTTCTTTGTCTTCTTTTTTTTCTTCTCCTTCTTCTAATTCTCCTTTCCCTCATCTTTCTCCTTCTTCTTTTTCTTCTCTTCCTTCTCCTTCTCCTTCTTCTTATTCATCTCCTTTTGCTTCTCCTTCTTCTCCTTCTCCTTCCCCTCCTCCTTCTCCATGTCCTTCTCCTACTTCTTATTCTTCTTCTTCTTCTTCCTTCTTCTTTCTTCCTTGTACTTTTTTCATTCTTTATTCTTCTTCTTTCTTCCTTCTCCCTTCTTCCTTCTACCTTCCTTCTTCCTTGTTCATTCTTTCTTCTTCTTTTTTCTTTCTTCTTTAATCTTTCTTATTTATTCTTCTTCATTTTCCTCTTTTTCCTCTTCTTCTTCCTTTTTCCTTCTACTTCTTCCTCTTCTTCTTCCACTTCTTCTTCTTCATTTTCTTCTTATTAATCATCATCATCCTCTTTTAGTTCTTCTTCTACCTCTTCTTTTTCTATTTTTCTTCTTCTCCTTCTTTTTGTACTTATACTGCTTCTTCTTCTTCTTCATCATCATCATCTTCTTCTTCTTCTTCTTCTTCTACTTCTTCCTATTTTTGTACTTCTCCTTCTCCTTCTACTCCTTCTTCTTCTCCTCATTCTCCTTCCCCTTATCTTTCTCCTTCTCCTTCTCTTTTTTCTCCTCCTTCTCCTTCTTCTTATGCATCTCCTTTTCCTTCTCCTTTTGGTTCTCCTTCTCCTTCTGCTCCTCCTTCTCCATGTCCTCCTCCTTCTCTTTCTTCTTCTTCTTCTTCCTTCTTCCTTCTTCTTTCTTATTTATACTTTCTTCATTCTTCATTCTTCTTCCTTGTTCTTTCTTCCTTTTCCTTCCACCTTCCACCTTCCTTCTTCCTTTTTCTTTCTTTCTTCTTCTTCTTTTCTTTCTTCTTTCATTTATCTTCTTTATATTCCTCTTCATCTTCCTTTTCTTCTTCTTCTTCTTCTTCTTCCTTTTCTACTTTTCTTCTTTTTCTTTCTTTTTCCTTCTTTTTTCTTCCTTCTTCATGTTTCTTTCTTCTTCTTCTTCTACCTTTTTCCTTCTTCTTTCTTCCTTCTCCTTATTCTCTAATGCCTAATCCCTAATCCCTAATCCTTAATCTTTAATCCATCCTTAATCTCTAAAATCTAAACCTTATTCCCTAATCTCTATTTCTTAAACTCTAATCTCTAATCCTTAAGCCCTAATACCTAATTTCTAATCCGCAATCTTTAATCTATAATATAAAATCTAGAAACCCTAATCTCTAATATTTAATCCATAATCCCTAATCCTCAATCACAAATCCCTAATATCTAAACCATAATCTATAATCCCTAATGGTAATCTTAGTCCATCAACCTCTAATTCTTAATCTCTAATCTCTAATACGTAATTTTTAATCCTAAATCTCCAATCATGAATCTCTAATTCCTAATCCCTATTCCCTAATCTATAATTCCTAATCCTAAATCCCTAATCTTGAATGACTAATCCCTTAATCTATAATTCATAACTCTTAATACCAAATCATTAATCCCTTCATCCCTCACCTCTAATATGTAATCCTTAATCCTTATTACCAATTCTCTAATGCCTACTCCCTAATCAATAATCTTTAATCCCTACACCCAAATCCCTAATTCCTTATCCATAATCCCCATTCCCAAATGCTAATACCTAATCACCATTCTTAATCCCTTATCCATAATCCCCAATACCTAATTTCTAATCCTCAATCCCTCCCACCATTTTCTATAATCTATATTCTCTAATCTCTAAACGTCCTCCTTAATTCATAATTCCTAATCCTTAACCCCTAATCCCTAATCCATCTCCTCTTTCTCTTCTTCTTGTTCCTCCTCTTTGTCTTCCTCCTCTTCTTCTTCTTCTTCTTCTTCTTCTTCTTCTTCTTCTTCTTCTTCCTCTTCATCTTCTTCATCGTCCTTATTTTATTCTTCTTCTTCCTCTTCCTCATCTTCCTCATCTTCCTCTTCCTTTTCTTCTTCTTCTTCTTGTTCCTTTATTTCTTCTTCTTCTTCTTCTCCTACATCTTCTTCAACTTCTTTTCTTCTTCTTCTTCTTCTTCTTCTTCTTCTTTTTCTTCTTCCTTTTCCTCTTCTTCTTCTTCTTCTTCCATTTCTTTTTCTTCTTCTTTTTCTTCTTCTTCGTTTTCTTCTTCTTCTTCTCCATGTCTTTCTCCTTCTCTTTCTCCTTCTCCTTCTCCTTTTCCTTCTCTTACTACTTCTCCATCCCTTTCTCCTTCTCCAACTCCTTCACCTTCTCCTTCTCCTTCTCCTTCTCCTTCTCCTTCTTCTTCTCCTTCTTCTTCTCCTCATCTACCTTCTCTTTTTACTTCTCCTTCTTCATCTTCTTCTTCTTCTTTCTTTGTTCTCCTTTCTTCTTTCTACTTTCTTCTTTCTCCTTCCTTCTTTCTTCCTTCTTCCTTCCTCTTTCCTTCTTCCTTCTTCCTTTTTTCTTCTTCCTTCTTTCTTCTTTATCCTTCCTCTTTTTCTTCCTCTTCTTCTTCAACTTCTTCTTTTTCTTCTTCTTCCTCTTCTTTTTCTTCTTTCTTTCTTCTTCTTTCTTCCTTCTGCCATCTTCTTTCTTTCTTTCTCTCCCTTTTTCCTTCTTCCTTCTCTCAAATGCCTAATCCTTAATCTCTAATCCTTAATCCCTAATCCATTCTTAATGTCTAATCCTTAATCTTTAGTCATTAACTTCTAATCTCTAATCCCTAAACTCTAATCCTTAACACCTAATCCGTAGTCCTTAATCCTTAATCTATAATTTATTATCATTAATCCTTAATATCTAATCTCTAACCCTTAATCATTAATTACTAATCCTTAAACCCTAATCCCTAATCAATAATCTTAATCTTAATCATTTAATCTCCAATCTTTAATCTTACATCCCTAATCTCTAATTTAAAATCCTTAATTCCAAATCTTTATTTCCTAATACTTAAACCTTAGCCTTAAGTCCTTAGTTTCTAATCCTAAATTTTTAATAATTAATATTTAATTCTTAATTCCTAATCTCTAATCCCTAATAATTTATCCATTTATGCTTAATCTCTAATCCCTAATACAAAATCTTTAATCACTAATCCTTATTACTTACTCTCTAATCTTTAATCCCTAATCCATAACACCTAAACCCTAATCCCTAATTGCTAACTCCCAAGTCCCTAATCCCTAATACCTAATCCCTAAGCCCTAATCCTTTAACCCCATCTCCCTAACTTTTAACCCATAGTCTTGGATCCACAATCATTCTTTCCTAAATCCCTAACCCCTAATCCTTAATCCATAATTCATCTCCTCTTCCTCTTCTTTTTCTACATCCTCTTCTTCTTCCACTTGTACTTCTTCATCTTCTTCATATTTTTCTATCTCTTCTTCTTTATTTCATTATTCTTCTTCTTCTTCTTCTTCTTCTTCTTCTTCTTCTTCTTCTTCTTCATCTTCTTCTTATACTTCTTCTTCATCCTCTTCCTCTTTTCTTCTTCTTCTCCATCCTCTTCTTCATCACCTTGCTCATCTTCCTCCTCTTCTTCTTCTTCTAATTCTATCTCTTCTTTTTCTTCTTCTTCTTCCTCTTCTTCTTCTTCTTTTCTAGTTCAACCTCTTCTTCTTCTTTCTCTTCTTCTTCTTCTCCTTCTCCTTCTCCTTCTCTTATTCTTCCCCTTCTTCTTCATCATTTCTTCTTCTATTTCTTCTTCTTCTTCTTCTTCTTCTTATTCTTCTTCTTCTTCTTTGTCTTCATCTTTTTCTTTTCTTTTTCCTCTTGTTCTTCTTCTTCTTCTTCTTATTTATCTTCTTCTTCTTCTTCCTCTTCCTCTTCTTCCTTTTCCTATTCTTCTTCCTCTTCTTCTTCCTCTTCCTCTTCCTCTTCTTCTTCTACTTCCTCAACTTCTTCTTCTTCTTCTTCTCCTTCTTCTTTATACACTTCTCCTTCTTCTTCTTCTTCTTCATCTTCTTCTTCTTCCTCTTCTTCTTCTTCTTCTTTTTCTTTCACTTCTTCTTTTTCTTCTTTTTTCTTCTTCTTCTTCTTCTTCTTCTACTTCTACTTCTTCTTCTTCTTCTACTTCTACTTCTACTTCTTCTTCTTCTTCTTCTTTTTCATTCTTCTTCTTCTTTGTCCACTTCTTTTTTTCTTTTCCTTCTTCTTCTTCTTCATCTGTCTCTTCTTCTTTTTCTTCCTTTTCTTTTTCTTCTTCTTCTTCTACAACCATGACTAGCACTACTACTACTTCTAATTCTTCTTCTTCTTCTTCTTCTTGTAGTTCTTCTTCCTCTTCTTCTTTTTCTTCTTTTTCTTATTTTTTGCTACTTCCTCTTCTACTTCTTCTTCATCATCATCATCCTCATCATCATCATCTTCTTCTTCTTCTTCTTCTTCTTTGCCTTCTTCTTCTTCTTCTTCGCTTCTTCTACTTCTTCTTCTTCTTCTTCCACTTCTCCCTCTTCTTCCACCTTTTTTTCTCCCTCTTCTCTTTTCACTTCTTCTTCTTCTTCTTCTTCTTTATCTTCTTCATCTTCTTCTTCCCTTTCTTCTTCTTCTTCTTCTCCTTCTCCTCCCTCTTCTTCTTCTTCTTCTTCTTCTACCTTTTCTTCTTCTACTTCCTCCACTTCTTCTTTTTCTTCTTCTTGTTTTTCTTATTCTTCTTCTACTTCTTATTGTTCTTCTTGCTCTTCTTCAACTTCTTTTCATCCACTTCTTCTTCTTCATATTATTTTTCTTCTCCCTCTTCTTCTTCTTCTTCTTCTTCTTCATCTTCTTCTTCTTCCTTTTATTCCCTTCTTCTCCTTCCTCGTCTTCTTCTTTCTCCTCTTCTTATTCTTCTTCTTCTTCTCTATCTTCCTCTTCTACTTGTTTTACTTCTTTTTTTCTTCTTCTTCTTCTTTTTCTTCCTCTTCATGTTCTTCCTATTCTACTTTATATTGTTCTTCTTCTTCTTTTCTTCATCATATTCAACTTATTCTTCTTTTTCTTCTTCTTCTACTTCTATGCCTTCTTCTTCACCTTCTTTCTCTTGTTCCTCTTCTTCTTCTCCTTATTTGTCTTCTTCTCCTTCCTTTCCCTCTTCCATTTCTTATTCTCTTTCTTATTCATCTTGTACTTCTTCTTCTTCTATCTATTTTTCTTCCTCTTCCTCTTCTTCTTGATTTTCTTCTTCTACTTGTTCTAATTATTGTTCTTCTTTTTCTTCTTTTATTCTTCTTCTTCTTTTTCTTCTTCTTGTTCTTTTTCTTCTTCATCTTCTTCTTCTTCCACTTCTTCTTCTTCGTCTTTCTCTCTTCTTCTTCCTCTTCTTATTCCTATAGTTATTCATCTTCTTCCCCTTCTTCTTCCATATCTTCTTCTTCTTTTTCTTCTTCCCCTTCTTTTCCTTCTTCCTCATCTTCTTCTTCTTGTTCTTCATCTTCTTTGTCATCCTCCTCTCATTCTTCTTCTTTTACTTCTTCGACTTTCTCTTTTTCTTCTTCTTCTTCTTCTTCTTCTTTATCTGCTTCTGCTTCTTCTTTCTCTTCATATTCTTCTATTTCTTCTTCCTCTTCTTCGACTTCTTCATCTTTTTCTTCTTCTTCTACTACTTAATCTTCTTCTTCTTCTTTCTCTTCATCCTCTTCCTCCTCCTCCTCTTCTTCTTCTTCATCTTTTACTTCTTCTTCTTCTTCTTCTCCTCATCCTCCTTCTTCTTCTTCTTCTCCATCTTTTTCTTCCTCATCATCTTTTTCTTCTTCTTCCTCTTCTTAATCTTTTTCTTCTTCTTCTTCTTCCTCTTCTTCTTCTTCTTCTTCTTTCACTTCTTTTCCTTCTTCTTCCTTATCTTCGTATTCCAGTTCTACTTCCTCTTCTTCTTCTCATTTTTCTTCTTCCCCTTCTTCTTCTACTTCCTACTTCTTCTTCTTCTTCTTCTTCTTCTTCTTCCTTTTGTTCTTCTTCTTCCACTTTTTCTTCTTCTCCTTCCTCATTCTCTCTTCCTCTACTTCTTCTACTCCTTCCTCTACTTCTTCTACCTATTCTCCTTTTTCAACCTATTATTCTTCTTCTTCCACTTCTACTTCTTCATTTTCTTCTTCTTCTAATGGTTCAACTCCTTCCTCTTCTTCTTAATCTTTTACTTCTTTTTCTTCTTTATCTTCTTCTTTTTCTTCCTCTTATTCTTCTTTTCCTTCTTTTTCTTCATCTTCTTCCCCTTCTTTTACTTCTTCTTCCTCTTCTTCTTTTTCCTCTTCTTTTGATTCTTCTTCCTGTACATCCTCTTCTTCCTCTTCTTTCTTTTCCACTTCTTTTTCTTCTTCTTCCCCTACTTCTTCTTCCTAAACATCTTCTTCTTCCCCTTCTTCTACAACTTCTTCTTCTACTACCTCTTCTTCTTCTCCTTCTTCATCATCATCTTCATCTTCATTTTCTCTTCTTCCTTACCTTATCCTTGTTCTTCTTCTTCTTCTTCTTTCTTTTCTCCTTCTTCTTCTTCCTCTTCTTCCTCTTCTACTTCTTCTTCTTTTTCTTTGACTTCTTATTCATCCTTCTTCTTCTTCTTTTTCTTCTTTTTCTAGCTCTTTCTCTTCTTCTTTTTCTTCTTCTTCTTCTTTTACATAATCATCTTCTTCTTCTTCAACTTTTTCCTCATCTTCCTTTTCCTCTTCTTTTTTTCTTCTTTCCCTTTTCTTCTTCTTGTACTTCTTTTTCTTCCTCTTGTTCTTCCACTTGTTCTTCTTCTTCTTCTTCTTCTGCTTCCTCTTCTTCTTCTTCTCCTTTCTCATTTTCTTCTTCTTTTCCTCTTCTTCCTCATCTTATCCTTCATCTTCTTCTTCTTTGTCTCCCTGTTCTCCTTATTCTTCCTCATCTTGCTCTTCTTCTTCTTCTTCCTGATCCAATTCTTCCTCTTC
This sequence comes from Vanilla planifolia, assembly GCA_023846275.1. Lineage (NCBI taxonomy): Eukaryota > Viridiplantae > Streptophyta > Magnoliopsida > Asparagales > Orchidaceae > Vanilla > Vanilla planifolia. The sequence continues at coordinate 205,035 of CM043878.1, read as the reverse complement.
TTCTTCTTCTTCTTCTTCTTCTTCTTCCTCTCATTCTTCATCTTTTTTCTTTTCTTCTTTTTCTTCTTCTTCTTCTTCTGCTTCTTCTTCCCCTTTTTCTTCTACTCTTCTTCTTCATAATCATTATCATCTTATTTTTATTATTATTATTATTATTATTATTATTATTCTACCACTTTTACTGCTTCTTCTTTGTCTTTATCTTCTTCTTCTTCGTCTTTGTCTTCTTTATCTCCAACTTCTTCCTCTTCTTCTTCTTCTTCATCGCTTCTTCTTCTTCTTCTTCTTCTTCCTCTTTTCTTTCCTTATTCTTCATCTTCTTCTTCTTCTTCTTTTTATTCACCTTCTTCTTCTTCTTCTTCTTTATCTTCTTCACCTTCTTCTTCTTCTTCTTCTTCTTCCTCTTCTTTTTCCTCTTCTTCTTCTTCTTCTGATTCTTCCTCATCTTCTTCCTCCTTCTCTTCTTCTTCTTCCTCCTCTTCCTCCTCTTCTTCTTCTTCTTCTTCTTCTTCTTCCACTTCTTCCCCTTCTCCCTCTTCTTCTTCTTCTTCTTCCTCTTCTTCTCCTTCTTCTTCTTCTTGTTGTTTTCTTCCTCTTCTTCTTCTTCCTCTTCTTCTTCTTCTTTTCCTTCATCTATTTCTTCTTCATCTCCTTCTTCTTCTTCATCTTCTTCTCTTCTTCTTCCTCTTCTTCCACCTCCTCTTCTTCTTCTACTTCTTCTTCTTGTTCTTATACTTCTCTTCTTCCTCTCCTTCTACTTCTCCTTCTTCTTCTTCTTCTTCTCCTTTTCTTGTTGTTGTTCTTGTTCTTCTTCTTCCTCTTCTTCTTTTTCTTCTTCTTCTTCTTGTTCTTCTTCTTCTTCTACTCTGTCTTCTTCTTCTTTTACATCTTCTTCTTTTTCATCATCATCTTTTTGTTCTCTTTTTTTTTATTCTTCTTCTTGTACTTCTTCTTCTTCAACTACAACAACTACTACTTCTTCATCATCTTCATCTTCTTCTGGTTCTTCTACCTTTTCTTCTTCTTCTTCTCTAGTACCTAATCCCAAATCCCTAATTCTTAAACCTCAATCCCTTATCCTATATCCATAATCCCTATTCTTTAAGATCTAATCCCTTAATGTTTAATCCCTAATCTTTATCTTTAATCCCTTATCTTAAATCCCTAATCTCTAATTACTAATCCCAAATTCATAATCTTTAATCTCAAATCCCTAATTCCTAATCCTTAAAATCATAATCTCTAGATCTATAATAAAAAATCTCTAATCCTTAATCTCTATAATCTAATCCTTTAATCCCTAATCCTTAATTCTTGATACTTAATCCATAAATCATATTCGTTAATAGATATTCCTTAATCCTTAATCACTAATGCTTAAACCATAAGGCTAATCACTAATCCTTAATTCATAATCCTTAGTTCCTAATCTATAATGAGTAAACCTAATCCATAATCCCTTATCTCTAATTTCTAATCCTTTATCCTTAATCCTAGATCCATATGTCCCTAATCCATAATCCATCTTCTTCTTCCTCTTCTTTTTCTTCATTTTCTTCTTCTTCTGCTTCTTCTTCTTCTACATCTTCTTTGTCTCCTTTTATTTTTACTTCTTCTTTTTCTTTTACTTCTTCATCTTCTTCTTCTTCTTCCTCCTCTTCTTCCTATTTATCCTCTTCTTCTTCTTCTTCTCGTTCATCTTCTTCTTCCTCTCCTTCTTTCTCTTCTTCTTCTTCATCATCTTCCTCTTCTATTTCTTCTTCTTCTAATTATTCTTCTTCGACCTCTTCTTCTGCTTCTACTTCTTCTTCTTCTCCTTCTTCTTCTTTCTCCACTTCCTCATTTTCTTCTTCCTCTTCTTCTTTTCCTCTTCTTCTTTCTCTTTTTCTTCTTCTTCTTATTCCTCTTCTTAGTCTTCTTCCTCTTCTTATTCCTCTTCTTCCTCTTCTTCTTCTTCTTCCACTTTTTCTTCTTCTTCTTCCTTCTCATCTTCTTCATCATCTTCATCTTCTTCATCCTCTACTCCTCATCCATCTCTTCTTCTTCTTGTTCCTCTTCTTCTTTCTCCTTATCTTCTTACTCCTCTTTTTCTTATTCTCCTCCTTTTTCCTCTTCTTCTTCTTCTTTGTCTTTGTCTTCTTCTTTTCACTCCTCTTCTTACTCCTCTTCTTTTTCTCCTTCTTCTTCTTCTTCTTTTTCTTCTTCTACTTGTTCTTCCTCTTCTTCTTCATCTTCTTCCACATCTTTCACTTCTTCTTGCTCCTCTTCTTTTTCTTTGTGTACTTCTTCTTCTTCTTCCTCCTTGTCTTCCTCTTCTTCCTCATCATCTTCTTCTTCTTCTTATTGCTCTTCTTCTTCTTCTTCCTATTCTTCTTCATTTGCTACTTCTTCCTCGTCCTCTTCTTCTTCCACTTCTTCTTTTTCTTCCTTTTCTTCTTCTACTTTTTCTTCCTCTTCTTCTTCTTTTACTTTTTTTTCTTGTTCTTCTTCTTCTTCTTCTTCTTCTTCTCCTTCTTCTTTTTCTTCATTTTTTTC
>CM043878.1:172500-195000 GCA_023846275.1 Vanilla planifolia | reverse complement strand
TCCTCCTCTTGTTCTTTTTCTTCCTCTTCTTCTTTTTTCTCTTCCTCTTCTACTTCTTCTTCCTCTTCTTCTTCCTTTTCTTCATCTTCTTCCTCCTCTTCTTTGGCTTCTTCTTCTTCTTCTTCCTCTTCACCTTCTTCTACATCTTCTTCATCCTCTTCTATCTCTTTTTCCTCATCTTCCTCTAGTTCTTCTTTTTCTTCTTTATCTACTCCTATTTCTTTTTCTTGTGCTTCTTATTCTACTACTTTTTCTTCTCTTCTTCTTCTTTTCCTCTTCTTCTTCTTCCTCAGTTTGCTCCTCTTCTTCTTCTTCTTCATCATCCCCTTCTTTTTTTTCTTCTTCTTCTACTTCTTCAAATTTTTCTTCTTCTTCTCCTACTTATTCGTCTTCTCCTTCTTCTTCTTCTTCTTCTTCTTCCTCTTCTTCTTCTTATTATTATTCTTTTTCTTTGTCCTCTTCTTGTTCTTATTCTTCTTATGCTTCTTGCACTTCTTCTTCTTCCTCTTCCTCTTTTTCATCTTCTTCCTCTTCTTCCCCCACTTCTTCTTCTTCTTCTTCTTCTTCTTCTTCCTCCTCTTCTTCTCCATCTTCCACTTCATCCTCTACTTCTTCCACTTCTTTCTCATCTTCCACATGTTGTTGTTCTTGTTCTACTTCCTCTTTGCCTTCTTCTTGTTCTTCTTCCTCATCTTCTTCTTCTTCTTCTTCCTCATCTTCATCTTCCTCTTCTTTTTCTTCTTCATCTTCTTCGTTTTTCCTTCTTCTTCTTCTTCTTCTACATCTTGTTCTTCTTTTTGCTCTTTTTCTTCTTCCTTTCTTTCTTCTTCTTCTTCTTCATCTTCTTCTTCTACTTTTTCTGCTTCCTCTTCTTCTCCATCTTCTTCAACTTCTTCTTCTCTCTCTACTTCTTCTTCTTCTTCTTCTTCCCCCTTTTCTTTTTCTTCTACTTTTTCTTCTTCCCCTTCTTCTTCTTCATCTTCTTCTTCTTCTTCTTGTTCTTCCTTTTTATATTCTTCTCCATCATCTTTCTCTTCTTCTTTTTTCACTTCTTCTTCCTCTTCTTCTTCTCCTTCTTCCTATACTTCTTCGACTTCTTCTTGTTCATCTTTTCTACTTCTTCTTTCCCTTGTTCTTTATGTCCCTCTTCTTCTTCTTCTAATTGTTGTTGTTGTTCTTCTTCTTCTACTTTTTCTCTTTCTTCTTCTTCTTCTTCTTCTTCTTCTTCTCCTTCTTCTTCTCATTCTTCTTCCTCTTCTTCTTCTTCCTCTTCTTGTTGTTCCTCTTCTTCTCCTTCTTTCACTTCTTCCTTTTCTTTTTCTTCTTCCTCTTCTTCCTCTCCATCTTCTTCTTCAACTTCTTCTTCTTCTTCTTCTTCCTCTTATTCTAATCTTCCTCATCATCTTCTTCTTCTTTCTTCTCTTCTTCCTCATCTTCTTTTTCTTCTTCTACTTCTTCTTCTTCTTCTTCTTCTTCTTCTTATTATTATTATTATTATTATTATTATTATTCTTCTTCTTCTACTACTTCTTTTTCTACTACTTCTTCTACTACTTCTTGTTCTACTTCTTCTATTTCTTCTTCTTCTTTTTGTTCATCTTCTTCTTCTCCTACTTCTTCCTCTTCTTCTTATATTTCTTTCTCATTCCTCTTCTTCTTCTTCCTCATGTTCATCCTTTTCTTCCTCTTCTCTTTCTTTTATTCTTCTTCTTCTTCTTTTTCTTCTTCCTTTTCTTCTTTTTCCTCTTCTTCTTTCTCATCCTCTTCTTCTTCTTCCTTATCATCATCTTCTTCTCCTTTTTCTTCATCTTCATCCTCTCCCTCATCTTCTTCTTATTGTTCTTCCTCTTCTTCTTCTTCTTCTTCTTCTTCTACTTTTTCTTCTTCTTCTTCTTCTTCATCTACTACTACTACTACTTCTTTTGGTTTTTCTTGTCCTTGTTCTTCTTCTTCATCTTCTTCATATCTTTCTTCTTCCTCTTCATGTCATTCTTCTTCATCTTGTTCTTCTTCTTCCTATACTTCATCTTCTTCCTTTTCTTCTTCTTCTTCTTCTTCTACTTCTTCTTCTCATTCTTCTTCTCCTTCTTCTATTTTAACTTCTTTTATATCTTATTTTTCTAGTTCTTCTTTTTCCTCCTCTAGTTCCTTTTCATCTTCTTCTTCAACCTTCTCTTCTTCTTCTTCTTCTTCTTCCTGTTCTTCTTCTTCTTGCACTTCTTCTTCTTCATCTTCTGCTTCTTCTCCTTCTACTTCTTCTTCTTCTTCTTCTCCTTCCTTCTCCTCTTTTTCTTCCTCTTCTTTCTCTTATTCTTCATCTTGTTCTAGCTCTTCCTCTTCTTCTTTTTCTTCTTCCTCTTCTTCTTCCTATCCTTCTTCTTCTTCTTCTTCTTCCTCTTCGGCTTCTTCAATCTCATCTTGTTCTTCCATTATTTCTTCTTCTTCTTCTTCTTCCTCTCATTCTTCTTCTTCTTCCTCTCATTCTTCTTCTTCCCCTCCCTCATCATCTTCTTCTACTTCTTGCTATTCCTCTTCTTTGTCCTCTTCTTCTTCATGTTTTTCTTCTTCATCTTCTTGATCTTCCTTCTTCCATCTTCCTTCTTCCTTCTTCCTTATTAATTCTTTCTTCTTCCTTCTTCCTTCTTCATTCTTCCTTTTCCTTCTTCCTACCTACTTCTTTCTTCTTCAATTTTCTTTCTTCCTTCTTTTTTACTCTTTCTTCTTTTCAACTTCTTCTTCTATCTTCTTATTCTTCTTCTGCTTCCTCCTCATCATCATCTTCTTATTCTTCTTCTTCCACTTCCTCTTCCTCTTCTTCTTCTTCTTCCCCTTCTTCTTCTCCTTCCTCTTCCTTTTCTTCTTCTTCATATTTTTCTTCTTCTTTGTCTTCTTCATCATCTCCCTCTTCTCTTCTTCTTCTTCTTCTTCTTCTTCCTCTTCTCATTGTCCTACTTCTTGTTCTTCTTCTTCTTCTTCTTATTCTTCTTCTTCTTGGTCTTCTTCTTTCGTCTTTCTTCTTTCTTCTTTTTTCTTTCTTCTTTCTTTTTTCTTCTTCCTTCTTGCTTCTTCCTTCTTCCTTCATCCTTCCTTCTTACTTCTTCCTTCTTACTTCTTACTTCTTCCATCATCCTTCGTCCTTCTTACTTCTTCCTTCTTCCTTCTTCCTTTTTCTTTCTTCTTTCCTTTTTCTTATTTTTTATTTTTGTTTTTCTTTCTTTTTTCTTTCCTCCTTTTTCTTCTACTTTCTTCCTTTTCCTTCTTCTTTCTTCTTCTTTTTTCTTTATTTATCTTTCTTTCTTTCTTCTTGTTCTACTACTTTCTTCTTTTTTCTTCTTCTTCTTCTTCTTCCTTTACTTCTTCTTTTTCTTCTTCTCCTTCTTCTTCCTCTCCTTCATCTTCTTTATCCTTTATCGCTAATCCCTAATCCTACTCTTCCTATTCCTCGTTCCCTAATCTTTAATCCCTAATCTTTAAACCCTAATCCTTTACCCCTAATCCCTAAACCTTAACCCTAATCACTAATCCCTATTCTCTAATCCTTAAATCCTAACACTAATTGCTAATCCCCAGTCCCTAAACCATATCCCTAATCTTTAATATTTGATCTTAAATCTTTAATCTTTAATCTTTATTCTTTAATCCATAATCTTGAATCCCTCCCTATTTAATGCCCAAAACCTAATACCTAATCCCTAAGCCCTCGCCCACTAATCCATAATCTATCTTCTTCTACTTCATATTCTTCTACTTCTTCTTCTTCTTCTACATCTGCTTCTTATTCTTCCCTTTCTTGCTCTTCTCACTCTTCTTCTTTGTCACCCTCTTCTTCTTCTTCCTTATCATCTTCTTCTTCTTCTTCGACTTCTTCTTTATCATCATCTTCTTCTTCCTATTATTCTTCTTCTTCTTCCCCTTTCTCTTCGTCTTCTTCTACCTCTTCCTCCTCCTCTTCCTTTTCCTCCTCTTTTCCTTCTTCTTCCCCTTATTCTACTTCATTTTCTTCATCTTCTTCCTTCTTCCATCTTCCATCCTCCTTCTTATTTCTTCCTTCTTCCTTTTTCTATCTTCTTTTTTCTTCTTCATTCTTCCTTCTTCTTTCTTCCCTCTTCCATCTTCTTTCTTCCTTTTTCTTTCCTCTTTATTCTTTCTTATTCTTTCTTTCTCCTTCTTCTTCTTCTTCTTCTTCTTCTTCCTCTTCCTCCTCTTTTTCTTCTTCTTCTTCTTCTTCCACTTCTTCTTTTTCTTCTTCTTCTTCTCTTTCTCTTCTTCATCTTCTTCTTCTTCTTCAGCTTCTTCATCATCATCATCATCATCATCATCATCATCCTAATATTCTTGTTCTTGTTCTTCTTCTTCTTCTTCTTCTTCTACTTCTTCTTCTTCCTCTTCTAATTCATCTTCTTCTTGTTCTTCTACTTCTTCCCCTCCTGCTTCTTCTTCTACTACTTCTTCTTCTTCACTTCTTGCTTTTTCTCTTCTTGTTCTTCTTCTTCTACTTCTTTTTTTTCTTCTTCTTCTTCATCTTGTTCTACTTCTTATTCTTCTTCTTCTACTTCTATTTGTTCTTTTTTGCTCCATCTCTTCCTCTTCTCCTTCTTCTTCTTCTTCTTCTTCTTCTTCTTCGACTTCTTCTAATTCTTCTTCTTCTTCTTGGACTTCTTTTAATTCTTCTTCTTCTTCTTCTTTTTCTTCTACTACTTCTTCATCTTTTACTTCTTATTCTTCTTCTTCATCTTTTTCTTGTTCTCCATCTTTTTCTACTTCTTTTTCTTCTTCTTCCTCTTCTTTCTCTTGTTCTTCTTTCTCTTCTTCTACTTATTCTTCTCCTTCTCATTGTCCTTCTCCCTCTATTCCTCCTTCCCCTTCTCTTACTCCATCTTTTCTTCCTCTTTTTCCTTCTTCTCCTCCTCCTTCTCCTTCCTCTTCTTCTTCTTCTTCTTCTTTCTTGTTTCTTCTTTCTTGTTTCTTCTTTCTTCCTTTTTATTTCTTCTTTCTTATTTCTTCTTCATTCTTCCTTTTCCATTCCTTCTTCTGTTTTTCTTCTTCTTCTTCTTCTTCCTTTACTTCTTCTTTTTCTTCTTCTCCTTCTTCTTCCTCTCCTTCATCTTCTTTATCCTTTATCGCTAATCCCTAATCCTACTCTTCCTATTCCTCGTTCCCTAATCTTTAATCCCTAATCTTTAAACCCTAATCCTTTACCCCTAATCCCTAAACCTTAACCCTAATCACTAATCCCTATTCTCTAATCCTTAAATCCTAACACTAATTGCTAATCCCCAGTCCCTAAACCATATCCCTAATCTTTAATATTTGATCTTAAATCTTTAATCTTTAATATTTATTCTTTAATCCATAATCTTGAATCCCTCCCTATTTAATGCCCAAAACCTAATACCTAATCCCTAAGCCCTCGCCCACTAATCCATAATCTATCTTCTTCTACTTCATATTCTTCTACTTCTTCTTCTTCTTCTACATCTGCTTCTTATTCTTCCCTTTCTTGCTCTTCTTACTCTTCTTCTTTGTCACCCTCTTCTTCTTCTTCCTTATCATCTTCTTCTTCTTCTTCGACTTCTTCTTCTTTATCATCATCTTCTTCTTCCTATTATTCTTCTTCTTCTTCCCCTTTCTCTTCGTCTTCTTCTACCTCTTCCTCCTCCTCTTCCTTTTCCTCCTCTTTTCCTTCTTCTTCCCCTTATTCTACTTCATCTTCTTCATCTTCTTCCTTCTTCCATCTTCCATCCTCCTTATTTCTTCCTTCTTCCTTTTTCTATCTTCTTTTTTCTTCTTCATTCTTCCTTCTTCTTTCTTCCCTCTTCCATCTTCTTTCTTCCTTTTTCTTTCCTCTTTATTCTTTCTTATTCTTTCTTTCTCCTTCTTCTTCTTCTTCTTCTTCTTCTTCCTCTTCCTCCTCTTTTTCTTCTTCTTCTTCTTCTTCCACTTCTTCTTTTTCTTCTTCTTCTTCTCTTTCTCTTCTTCATCTTCTTCTTCTTCTTCAGCTTCTTCATCATCATCATCATCATCATCATCATCATCCTAATATTCTTGTTCTTGTTCTTCTTCTTCTTCTTCTTCTTCTACTTCTTCTTCTTCCTCTTCTAATTCATCTTCTTCTTGTTCTTCTACTTCTTCCCCTCCTGCTTCTTCTTCTACTACTTCTTCTTCTTCACTTCTTGCTTTTTCTCTTCTTGTTCTTCTTCTTCTACTTCTTTTTTTTCTTCTTCTTCTTCATCTTGTTCTACTTCTTATTCTTCTTCTTCTACTTCTATTTGTTCTTTTTTGCTCCATCTCTTCCTCTTCTCCTTCTTCTTCTTCTTCTTCTTCTTCTTCTTCTTCGACTTCTTCTAATTCTTCTTCTTCTTCTTGGACTTCTTTTAATTCTTCTTCTTCTTCTTCTTTTTCTTCTACTACTTCTTCATCTTTTTCTTGTTCTCCATCTTTTTCTACTTCTTTTTCTTCTTCTTCCTCTTCTTTCTCTTGTTCTTCTTTCTCTTCTTCTACTTATTCTTCTCCTTCTCATTGTCCTTCTCCCTCTATTCCTCCTTCCCCTTCTCTTACTCCATCTTTTCTTCCTCTTTTTCCTTCTTCTCCTCCTCCTTCTCCTTCCTCTTCTTCTTCTTCTTCTTCTTTCTTGTTTCTTCTTTCTTGTTTCTTCTTTCTTCCTTTTTATTTCTTCTTTCTTATTTCTTCTTCATTCTTCCTTTTCCATTCCTTCTTCTGTTTTTCTTCTTCTTCTTCTTCTTCCTTTACTTCTTCTTTTTCTTCTTCTCCTTCTTCTTCCTCTCCTTCATCTTCTTTATCCTTTATCGCTAATCCCTAATCCTACTCTTCCTATTCCTCGTTCCCTAATCTTTAATCCCTAATCTTTAAACCCTAATCCTTTACCCCTAATCCCTAAACCTTAACCCTAATCACTAATCCCTATTCTCTAATCCTTAAATCCTAACACTAATTGCTAATCCCCAGTCCCTAAACCATATCCCTAATCTTTAATATTTGATCTTAAATCTTTAATCTTTAATATTTATTCTTTAATCCATAATCTTGAATCCCTCCCTATTTAATGCCCAAAACCTAATACCTAATCCCTAAGCCCTCGCCCACTAATCCATAATCTATCTTCTTCTACTTCATATTCTTCTACTTCTTCTTCTTCTTCTACATCTGCTTCTTATTCTTCCCTTTCTTGCTCTTCTTACTCTTCTTCTTTGTCACCCTCTTCTTCTTCTTCCTTATCATCTTCTTCTTCTTCTTCGACTTCTTCTTCTTTATCATCATCTTCTTCTTCCTATTATTCTTCTTCTTCTTCCCCTTTCTCTTCGTCTTCTTCTACCTCTTCCTCCTCCTCTTCCTTTTCCTCCTCTTTTCCTTCTTCTTCCCCTTATTCTACTTCATCTTCTTCATCTTCTTCCTTCTTCCATCTTCCATCCTCCTTATTTCTTCCTTCTTCCTTTTTCTATCTTCTTTTTTCTTCTTCATTCTTCCTTCTTCTTTCTTCCCTCTTCCATCTTCTTTCTTCCTTTTTCTTTCCTCTTTATTCTTTCTTATTCTTTCTTTCTCCTTCTTCTTCTTCTTCTTCTTCTTCTTCCTCTTCCTCCTCTTTTTCTTCTTCTTCTTCTTCTTCCACTTCTTCTTTTTCTTCTTCTTCTTCTCTTTCTCTTCTTCATCTTCTTCTTCTTCTTCAGCTTCTTCATCATCATCATCATCATCATCATCATCATCCTAATATTCTTGTTCTTGTTCTTCTTCTTCTTCTTCTTCTTCTACTTCTTCTTCTTCCTCTTCTAATTCATCTTCTTCTTGTTCTTCTACTTCTTCCCCTCCTGCTTCTTCTTCTACTACTTCTTCTTCTTCACTTCTTGCTTTTTCTCTTCTTGTTCTTCTTCTTCTACTTCTTTTTTTTCTTCTTCTTCTTCATCTTGTTCTACTTCTTATTCTTCTTCTTCTACTTCTATTTGTTCTTTTTTGCTCCATCTCTTCCTCTTCTCCTTCTTCTTCTTCTTCTTCTTCTTCTTCTTCTTCGACTTCTTCTAATTCTTCTTCTTCTTCTTGGACTTCTTTTAATTCTTCTTCTTCTTCTTCTTTTTCTTCTACTACTTCTTCATCTTTTACTTCTTATTCTTCTTCTTCATCTTTTTCTTGTTCTCCATCTTTTTCTACTTCTTTTTCTTCTTCTTCCTCTTCTTTCTCTTGTTCTTCTTTCTCTTCTTCTACTTATTCTTCTCCTTCTCATTGTCCTTCTCCCTCTATTCCTCCTTCCCCTTCTCTTACTCCATCTTTTCTTCCTCTTTTTCCTTCTTCTCCTCCTCCTTCTCCTTCCTCTTCTTCTTCTTCTTCTTCTTTCTTGTTTCTTCTTTCTTGTTTCTTCTTTCTTCCTTTTTATTTCTTCTTTCTTATTTCTTCTTCATTCTTCCTTTTCCATTCCTTCTTCTGTTTTTCTTCTTCTTCTTCTTCTTCCTTTACTTCTTCTTTTTCTTCTTCTCCTTCTTCTTCCTCTCCTTCATCTTCTTTATCCTTTATCGCTAATCCCTAATCCTACTCTTCCTATTCCTCGTTCCCTAATCTTTAATCCCTAATCTTTAAACCCTAATCCTTTACCCCTAATCCCTAAACCTTAACCCTAATCACTAATCCCTATTCTCTAATCCTTAAATCCTAACACTAATTGCTAATCCCCAGTCCCTAAACCATATCCCTAATCTTTAATATTTGATCTTAAATCTTTAATCTTTAATCTTTATTCTTTAATCCATAATCTTGAATCCCTCCCTATTTAATGCCCAAAACCTAATACCTAATCCCTAAGCCCTCGCACACTAATCCATAATCTATCTTCTTCTACTTCATATTCTTCTACTTCTTCTTCTTCTTCTACATCTGCTTCTTATTCTTCCCTTTCTTGCTCTTCTTACTCTTCTTCTTTGTCACCCTCTTCTTCTTCTTCCTTTCTTCTTCTTCGACTTCTTCTTCTTTATCATCATCTTCTTCTTCCTATTATTCTTCTTCTTCTTCCCCTTTCTCTTCGTCTTCTTCTACCTCTTCCTCCTCCTCTTCCTTTTCCTCCTCTTTTCCTTCTTCTTCCCCTTATTCTACTTCATCTTCGTCATCTTCTTCCTTCTTCCATCTTCCATCCTCCTTCTTATTTCTTCCTTCTTCCTTTTTCTATCTTCTTTTTTCTTCTTCATTCTTCCTTCTTCTTTCTTCCCTCTTCCATCTTCTTTCTTCCTTTTTCTTTCCTCTTTATTCTTTCTTATTCTTTCTTTCTCCTTCTTCTTCTTCTTCTTCTTCTTCTTCCTCTTCCTCCTCTTTTTCTTCTTCTTCTTCTTCTTCCACTTCTTCTTTTTCTTCTTCTTCTTCTCTTTCTCTTCTTCATCTTCTTCTTCTTCTTCAGCTTCTTCATCATCATCATCATCATCATCATCATCATCCTAATATTCTTGTTCTTGTTCTTCTTCTTCTTCTTCTTCTTCTACTTCTTCTTCTTCCTCTTCTAATTCATCTTCTTCTTGTTCTTCTACTTCTTCCCCTCCTGCTTCTTCTTCTACTACTTCTTCTTCTTCACTTCTTGCTTTTTCTCTTCTTGTTCTTCTTCTTCTACTTCTTTTTTTTCTTCTTCTTCTTCATCTTGTTCTACTTCTTATTCTTCTTCTTCTACTTCTATTTGTTCTTTTTTGCTCCATCTCTTCCTCTTCTCCTTCTTCTTCTTCTTCTTCTTCTTCTTCTTCTTCTTCGACTTCTTCTAATTCTTCTTCTTCTTCTTGGACTTCTTTTAATTCTTCTTCTTCTTCTTCTTTTTCTTCTACTACTTCTTCATCTTTTACTTCTTATTCTTCTTCTTCATCTTTTTCTTGTTCTCCATCTTTTTCTACTTCTTTTTCTTCTTCTTCCTCTTCTTTCTCTTGTTCTTCTTTCTCTTCTTCTACTTATTCTTCTCCTTCTCATTGTCCTTCTCCCTCTATTCCTCCTTCCCCTTCTCTTACTCCATCTTTTCTTCCTCTTTTTCCTTCTTCTCCTCCTCCTTCTCCTTCCTCTTCTTCTTCTTCTTCTTCTTTCTTGTTTCTTCTTTCTTGTTTCTTCTTTCTTCCTTTTTATTTCTTCTTTCTTATTTCTTCTTCATTCTTCCTTTTCCATTCCTTCTTCTGTTTTTCTTCTTCTTCTTCTTCTTCCTTTACTTCTTCTTTTTCTTCTTCTCCTTCTTCTTCCTCTCCTTCATCTTCTTTATCCTTTATCGCTAATCCCTAATCCTACTCTTCCTATTCCTCGTTCCCTAATCTTTAATCCCTAATCTTTAAACCCTAATCCTTTACCCCTAATCCCTAAACCTTAACCCTAATCACTAATCCCTATTCTCTAATCCTTAAATCCTAACACTAATTGCTAATCCCCAGTCCCTAAACCATATCCCTAATCTTTAATATTTGATCTTAAATCTTTAATCTTTAATCTTTATTCTTTAATCCATAATCTTGAATCCCTCCCTATTTAATGCCCAAAACCTAATACCTAATCCCTAAGCCCTCGCCCACTAATCCATAATCTATCTTCTTCTACTTCATATTCTTCTACTTCTTCTTCTTCTTCTACATCTGCTTCTTATTCTTCCCTTTCTTGCTCTTCTTACTCTTCTTCTTTGTCACCCTCTTCTTCTTCTTCCTTATCATCTTCTTCTTCTTCTTCGACTTCTTCTTCTTTATCATCATCTTCTTCTTCTTATTATTCTTCTTCTTCTTCCCCTTTCTCTTCGTCTTCTTCTACCTCTTCCTCCTCCTCTTCCTTTTCCTCCTCTTTTCCTTCTTCTTCCCCTTATTCTACTTCATCTTCTTCATCTTCTTCCTTCTTCCATCTTCCATCCTCCTTCTTATTTCTTCCTTCTTCCTTTTTCTATCTTATTTTTTCTTCTTCATTCTTCCTTCTTCTTTCTTCCCTCTTCCATCTTCTTTCTTCCTTTTTCTTTCCTCTTTATTCTTTCTTATTCTTTCTTTCTCCTTCTTCTTCTTCTTCTTCTTCTTCTTCCTCTTCCTCCTCTTTTTCTTCTTCTTCTTCTTCTTCCACTTCTTCTTTTTCTTCTTCTTCTTCTCTTTCTCTTCTTCATCTTCTTCTTCTTCTTCAGCTTCTTCATCATCATCATCATCATCATCATCATCATCCTAATATTCTTGTTCTTGTTCTTCTTCTTCTTCTTCTTCTTCTACTTCTTCTTCTTCCTCTTCTAATTCATCTTCTTCTTGTTCTTCTACTTCTTCCCCTCCTGCTTCTTCTTCTACTACTTCTTCTTCTTCACTTCTTGCTTTTTCTCTTCTTGTTCTTCTTCTTCTACTTCTTTTTTTTCTTCTTCTTCTTCATCTTGTTCTACTTCTTATTCTTCTTCTTCTACTTCTATTTGTTCTTTTTTGCTCCATCTCTTCCTCTTCTCCTTCTTCTTCTTCTTCTTCTTCTTCTTCTTCGACTTCTTCTAATTCTTCTTCTTCTTCTTGGACTTCTTTTAATTCTTCTTCTTCTTCTTCTTTTTCTTCTACTACTTCTTCATCTTTTACTTCTTATTCTTCTTCTTCATCTTTTTCTTGTTCTCCATCTTTTTCTACTTCTTTTTCTTCTTCTTCCTCTTCTTTCTCTTGTTCTTCTTTCTCTTCTTCTACTTATTCTTCTCCTTCTCATTGTCCTTCTCCCTCTATTCCTCCTTCCCCTTCTCTTACTCCATCTTTTCTTCCTCTTTTTCCTTCTTCTCCTCCTCCTTCTCCTTCCTCTTCTTCTTCTTCTTCTTCTTTCTTGTTTCTTCTTTCTTGTTTCTTCTTTCTTCCTTTTTATTTCTTCTTTCTTATTTCTTCTTCATTCTTCCTTTTCCATTCCTTCTTCTGTCTTCCTTCTTCCTTGTTCCTTATTTTTTATTCCTTCTTACTTCTTGCTTCTTCCTTTTTCCTTCTTCTTTCTTCTTTCTTCTTTCTTTTTTCTTCTTTCTTCTTTCTTCTTTCTTCTTCTTTCTTCTTCTTTCTTCTTTTTTCTTCTTCTTCCTTCTCCTTTCTTCTTCTTTCTTTCTTCTTCTTGCTTTCTTCTTCTTCTCCTCTTATTTCTTTTCTTCTTCTCCTTCCTCTTCTTTATCCCTAATTCCTAATGCAACTCTCTGTAACACCTAATCTATAATCAATAATCTCTCGCTCCCTAATCATAAATCCATCATCCCTAATCTTTAATATAGAATCCTTAAACCATAATGTTTAATTACTAATCCCCAATCCTTATTCTTTAATCAATTCCTAATCTTTAATCACTAATCCTTAAACCCTAATCCCTAATGCCAAATTCCTAATCGCTTTTCTTTAATACCTTATCCTTAATCTTTAACTCCTAATCCCTAATTCCTAATCCTTAATTGCTAATTGCTAATCCTTATTCCCTTGTCTTGAATTTCAAATCCTAGATCTCTATATCGAATCCCTAATTCATAATCTTTCATCCCAAATGGTTAACCCTTAATCCTAATCTTTGATACTTAATCCTTAATCTCTTAATCCCTAATCCCTAATCCCTAATCCAAAATCTAATCCTTAATCCCCAATCCTTAATCCTTAATTCCTAAATCCTAATCCCAATTCCCAAATCTATATTCCTTAATTCTTAATCCCTAAATGCTAACCATAACTACTAGTTCCTAATCCCTAAACCCTATTCTTAATCTCCAATTCCTAATCCTTAATCCTTAATCTTTAATCGATAATCACGAATCCCTCCCTCCATAATGCATAATCCCTAATCCCTACTACCAAAATCCAAATCTCGAAGCTTTAACCGACAAATCCATAATCTGTCTTCTTCTTCTTCTCCTTCTTCTACTTCTACTTCTTCTTCTCCACCTTCTTCTTCTTCTTTTTTTTCTTCTATTTATTCTAATTCTTCTCCTTCTTATCCTTTTTACCCTTCTTCTTCATCCACATTTCTTATCCTTCTCCTTTTTCATCATCATCATCTTCTTCTTCTGGTTCTTCTTTTTCTTCTACATCTTTTTCTTCTTCGAAGTCTACTTCTTCTTCTTCTCTTCTTCAACTTTTTTGTATTCTTCTTCTTTTTCTTCTTCCTCCACTTCTTCGTCTCCTTCTTCCTCTGTTTCCTCTTCTTCTTTTTATTATTGTTATTATTATTTATCTTCTTCTTCTTATTCTCTTCTTCTTCTTCTTCTTCATCTTCCTCCTCTTCATCCTTTTGTTCTTCCAACATCTTCTTCTTATTATTATTATTCCCTTCTTCTTCTTCTTCTTCTTCTACTTCTTCTTCCTCTTCTACTTCTTCTTCCTCCTCTTTCTCTTGTTCTTCTTCTCCTTCTCTTCCTTTACTTCTTCATCTTCTTCTTCTTCTTCATTACCTTCTTCTTCTTCCCCTTCCTCTTCTTCTTCTTCTTCTATTTCCTCTTCTTCTTCTTCTTCTTCTTCTTCATTCCCTTCTTCTTCTTCTTCTTCTTCTTCTTCTTCTGGTTGTCTTCTTCTTCTTCTTCTTCTTCTTTTTCTTCTTCTTCTTCTTCCTCTTCTTCTTCCACTTCTTCTTCTTCTTCTTCTTTTTCTTGATCTTCTTATTTCTCTTCTTCCTCTTCTTCTTCTTCTTGTTTGTCTTCTTTTTCTTCTTCCTATTTTTCTTCTTCTTCTTCTTCTTCTTCTTCTTCTTCCTCTTCTTCTTCTTCTACCCCTTTGTCTTAACCTCCTTCTACCTCTTCCTCTTCCTCTTCCTCATCCAGTTCTTCATTATCACCATCTTCTTCTTCTTCTTCCTCTACATCTTCTTCCTTTTTCTTTCTTCCATCTTCCTTCTTCTTCCTTCTTATTTCTTCCTTCTTCCTTCTTCCTTTAATTTCTTCCTTCTTCCTTCTTCTTTCTTCCTTCTTCCATCTTCTTTCTTCCTTCTTCCATCTTCTTTCTTCCTTCTCCTTTTGGCTTTCTTCTTTCTTATTTCTTTTTCTTTCCTCATCTTTTTCATTTTCTTCTTATTCTTCCACTTTTTCTTCTTCTTCTTCTTCTTCTTCCACTTCTTCTTCTTCTTCTTCCCCTACTTCTTCTTCCTTCTCTTCTCCCTCTTACTCTTCTTCTTCTTTTTCTTCTTCTTCTATTTCTACTTTTTCTTCTTCTTCATCGTCTCCTTCTTCTTCTCTTCTTCTTTTTCTTCCTCTTCCCATTCTTCTTCTTCTTCTTCATCATCATAATAATCATGATCTTCTTCTTCTTCTATTACTACTTCTACTTCTTCCTCTTCTTATTCTTCTTCCTCTGTTTCTTCTTCTTGTTCTTTTTCTTCTTCTTCTTCACTTCTTTTTGTTCTTTCTCTTCTTATTCTTCTTCTTCTTCATCTTCTTCTTCTTCTTCTTCATCTTCTTCTTCTTCTTCTTCTTCTTCTTCTTCCTTATCTTCTACTTCTACATATTCTTCTTCTTTTTGTTCTTCTTCTTCTTCTACTACTACTACTTCTTCTTCTTCCACCTCCTCCTCTTCATCTTCTCCTTCTTCTTCTTTTCCTTCTTCTACTTCTTCTTCTTCTGCTACTACTACTTCATTTTCGTCTTCTTCTTCTATTTCTTCTTCTTCTACTACATATTCTTCCTTTTTTCTTCTTCTTCTTCGTCATCATCATCATCTCCTTCTTCTTCTTCTTTTTCTTCTTCTTCCTCTTCTTTCCTCTTCTTCTTTCTCTTCTTCTTCTTTTGCTTCTTCTCCTTCTCCTTCTCCTTCTCCTTTCCTTCTCCTTGTCTTTTCCTTCTCCTTCTCCTTCTTAATCTCCTTCTCCTACTCCTAGTTCTTGTTATTTTCTTCCTCCTTTTCCTTCTACTTATTTCTTCCTTCTTCTTTCTTATTTCTTCATCCTTCTTCCTTCTTCCTTCCTCCGTCTTCCTTTCTTCTTCCTTCTTCCTTCTTCCTTGTTCCTTCTTCCTTCTACCTTGTACCTTCTTACTTCCTTTTTCCTTCTCCCTTCTTCGTTCTTCTTTCTTTTTTCTTCTTTCATCTTTTTTCTTCTTTCTTTTTCTTCCTTCTCCTTTATTCTTCTATCTTTCTTCTTCTTTCTTTCTTCTTCTTCTCCTCCTTATTCATCTTCTTCTCGTTGTTCTTCTTTCTCCCTAATCTTTAACCCTTAATCCTCAATGTCAAATACCTAAACCATAATCTCTAATCACTAATCCCTAACACTTAATCTTTAATCCATCTTTAATCCTTAATCACTAATCTTTAGATCCTAATCCCTAATCTTTCTTCTTTAATACTTAATAACTGATCTTTAATTCTTAAACCTTAAATCCTTATCTTTAATCCCTAATCCCTAATCTCTAATCTCTTATCTTTAATCCCTAAATCCCTAATCCCTAACACTTAATCCATAATCTCTGATACTTAATCCATATTTCTTTAATCTCTAATTCTTAATCCCTAATCCTTAATCCTAAATCCTTAATTCTTAATCCTTTTTTACAAATTTTGGTTCCTTAATTCCTAATCTTTAAACCCTAACACCAATCATTGATTCCTAATCCTTAAAACCTATCCAAAATTCCTAATTTGTAATCCTAATCCTTAATCTTTAATCCATAATCTTGAATGCCTCCCTCCCAAATGCTTAATCCCCAATCCCTAATACTTAATTCCTAATCCCTTAGTTGTAGCCAACTAATCCATAGTCTGTCTTCTTCTTCTTCGCCTTCATTTACTACTACTTCTTCTCCTTCTTCTATATCTTCTTATTTTTTTCATTCTTGCTCTTCTTACTCTTCTTCTTCATCCTCCTCTATTTCTTCCTATTCCTCCTCCTCCACTTCTTCATCTTCTTTCTACTTCTCCTTTCTCTTCTAATTCTTCTTCCTTTTCTTCTTCTTCTTCTTTTTGTCTTCTTCTACTTCTTCTCCTCCTCCTTCGTCCTCTTCCTCTTCTTCTTCTTCTTCTTCTTCTTCTATGTCTTCTTCTTCTTCTCTTCTTTTACTTCTTCATCTTCTTCTCCTTCTTCTTCTTCTTCTTCTTGTTCATCTTCTTCTTCTACTTCTTTTTCCTCGCCTTCTTCTTCTTCTTCTTCTTCTTCTTTTGCCACATCTTCTTCTTCTTCTTCTTCCCCTTTTTCTTATTCTTCCCTTTCTTCCTCTTCATCTTTCTCTTCTTCTTTTCTTCATCTTCTTCTTCTTCAGGTTCATCTCGCCCTTCTTCTTCTCTTCTTCTTCTACTAATAATTTTTCTTCTTCCTCTTCCTATTCTTATCCTTCTTTTTCTTCATCATCATCATCATCTTCTTCTTCATCTTCTACTACTTCTTTTTCTACTTCTTCTTTCTCCCCTTCTTATTCACCTTCTTCTGCTTTTGCTTCTTATTTTTCTTCTATATCTTCTTCTTCTTTTTCTTCTTCTTCTTCTTTGTCTTCTTTTTCTTCTTATTCTTCTTCACTTCCTCTTTTTCTTTCTCTTCTTATTATTCTTCTTCTTCTTCTTCTGCTTCTCCTTGTTCTTCAACTTCTTCTCTTTCTTCTTCTTCTTCTCCTTCTTCTCTTTCTTCTTCTTCTTCTTCTTCTTCTTCTTCTACTACTACTTCTTCTTTTTCTTCTACTTCTACTTCTTTTTCAGCTTCTTTTTCTTCCTTTTTTCCATTTCTTCTCTTTGTCCTTCTTCCTCTTCTTCTTCTTCTTCAAATTCTTCTTGTTCTTGCACTTCTTCTTCTTCTTATTCTTCTTCTTTTTCTTCTTCTTCTACTTCTTCTTCTTCTTCTTCTACTTCTTCTTCATCTTCTTCTACTTCTTCTTCTTCCTCCTCTTCTTTCTCTATCTCTTCTTCCACTTGTTCTTTATCCTCTTCTTCTTCTTCTCCATCTACCTATTCTTCTCCTTCTTTATTTTCTCTTCCTTCTACTTCTCTATCTCCTTCTCCATTTCCTCCTTCTTGTTGTCTTCTTCCACTTTTTCCTTCTACTTGTCCTTCTCCTTCTTCTTCTTCTTCTTCTTCTTCCTTCTTTCTCTTTCATCTTTTTTTCTTTCGTCTTTCATATTTCTTCCTCCTTTTTTCTTCCATCTTCCTTCCTTTTTCTTTCATCTTTCTTTTTGTTCTTTCTTCTTTCTAATTCTTTGTTCTTCTTTCTTCATCTTCACTTTCCCTTCTTTTTCTTCTTCTTTTTTCTTCTTCTATCTCTTCATCTTCCTATTCTTCTTCTTCGTCTTCTTCTTCTACTACATCTTATTATTCATTACCTTCTTTCATCTTCCTTCTCCTTTCTTATTTCTTCCTTCATTCTTCTTTTTTCTTCTTTTTCCATCTTCCTTCTTCCTTCTTCTTTCTTCCTTCTTCCATCTACTTTCATCCTTCTTCCTTCCACTTCTTTCATCTTTCTTTTTCTTCTTAAATTTCTACTTCTTCTTCCTCTTCTTCTTCTTCTTCTTCTTCCACTTCTTCTTCTTCTTCTTGTTGTTTTTCTTCCCCTTCTTCTTCTTCTTTTTCCTCTTCTTCTTCTTCATGTTCTTCTTCTTCATCTTCTCCTTCTTTTTCTCCTATTCTTCTTCTTCTTCTTCTTCTTCTTCTTCTTCTTCCTCCTCTTCCCAATCTTCATTTTTTCCTTCTTCTTCTTTTTTATCTTCTTCATCATCATCAAAATCATCTTCTTCTTTTTCCTCTTCTTCTTCTTCTACTACTTTCTTCTTCCTCTTATTGTTCTTCTTCTTCTTGTTCTTCTACTTCTTTTTCTTCTTCCTATTCTTCTTCTTTTTCTTCTTCTTCACTTCTTCCTGTTCTTCCTTTTCTTATTCTTCTTCTTTTGCTTTTGCTTCTTCTTCTTCTTCTTCTCCTTCTTCATCATCATCATCATCTTCTTCTTCTTCTACTTCTTCTTCTTCTTTTCTTCTTCTTCGATTTCTACTTCTTCTTCTTCTTCTTCTTTCTTGTCTTTCTCCACTTCTTTTCCTTCTTCTTCTTCAACTTCTTCTTCTTCTCCTTCTTTCTTCTTACCCCTTTCTCCTTTCTTTTTTCCTCTTCTTTCTTCTTCCATCTCCTCTTCCTTCTTCTGCCTTCTCTTATCTTCCTCTTTCTTTCTTCATCTTTCTTTCTTCTTCTTTTATTCTTCTTCTTCTTCTCCTTCTTCTTCTTCTTCTCCTTCTTCTTCTTCTTCCACTTCTTGTTCTTTTTTCCCTCTTCTTCTTACACTTCTTCTTCTTCTTCTTCTTCTTCTTCTTCTTCTTCGTCTTCTTTTTCTTCCACTTCTTCTTCTTCTTCTTCTTCTTCTTTTTCTTCCCCTTCTTCTTCTTCTTTTTCCTTTTCTTCTTCTTCATGTTCTTCTTTTTCTTTTTTACCCCTTCTTCTTCATCTTCTCATTCATCTCTTCTTCTTCTGCTTCTTCTTCTTCTTCCTCTTCTCATTCTTCATTTTCTTCTTTTTCTTCTTTTTTATCTTCTTCATCATCATCAAAATCATCTTCTTCTTCTTCAACGAATTTCTTCTTCCTCTTATTCTTCTTCTTCTTCTTGTTCTTCTTCTACTTCTTTTTCTTCTTCTTCTTCTTCTTTTTCTTCTTCTTCACTTCTTCTTGTTCTTCCTTTTCTTATTTTCTTCTTCTTCTTTTGTTTTTGCTTCTTCTTCTTCTTCTTCTTCTTCTCCTTCTTCTTCATCATCATCTTCTTCTTCTTCTACTTATTCCTCTTCGTTTCTTCTTCTTCTACTTCTTCTTCTTCTTCGTCTTTCTTATCTTTCTCCACTTCTTCTTCTCCTTCTTCTTCTTCTTATTTTTCTCCAACCTCTTCTTCTCCTCCTCCATTCTTCTTACTCCTTCTTTAATCTTTCTTTTTTTTCTCTTCTTTCTGCTTCCTTCTCCTTTTCCTTCTTCTACCTTCTCCTTTCTTCCTCTTTCTTTCTTCATCTTTCTTTCTTCTTCTTTCATTCTTCTTCTCCTCCTCCTTCCACTTCTTCTTCTTGTTTTTCCTCTTCTTCTTCCTCTTATGTTTCTTCTTCTTCCTCTTCTTCTTCTTCATCTTCTTTATCTTCTTCTTCTTCCTCGACCGCTTGTTCCGCATCTTCCTGTTCATCGTCTTCTTCTTCTTCCTTATTTTCTTCTTCTACTACTTTTCCTCTTCCTCTTCTTCATCTTCTTCTTCTTCTTCTTTGAAGTCCTCTTCTTCTTCTTCTTCTTCTTCTACTTCTTTGTCTTCTTCATCTTCTTCTTCTTCTTCTTCTTCTTCTTCTTGCTCTGATTCCTTTGCTTCTTCTTCTTCTTCATCTTCTCCATCTTCATCTGCATCTTCTTCTTCTTCTTCTCTTCCTCTTCTTCTTCTACTTCTTCCTCTTCTTCTTCAACTCTTCCTCTTCTTCTACTTCTTCCTTTTGTTCCTCCAATTTTGCTTCTTCTACTTCATTTTTCTCTTCTTCTTCTTCATCATCATCATCTTCTTCTTCTTCACCTACTCCTTTTTCTTCTTCAACTTTTTCTCCTTCTTTTACAACTTTTTTTTCTTCTTCTTCTTCTTTTTCTCTTTATTCTTCTTTTTCTTCTTCTTCTTTTTTCTTCTTCTTCTTCTTCTCTTCTTCTTCTTCTTCTCCTACCTCTTCTTCTTCTTCTTCTTCTTCTTCTTCTAAGTCTTCTTCTTCTTCCTGTTCTTCCTGTTTTTCCTCTTCTTATTTTTCTTCTTCTTCTTCTTCTTCTTTTACCTCGTCTTCTGCTTCTTCTTTTCTTCTTCTTCTTCTTCTTCTTCTTCCTTCATCATATATTTTCTTCCTCTTCCTTTTCTTCCAATTTCTATTCTTCTTCTTCCTCTTCTTCTCTTTCCTCTTTTTCTTCTTCTTCTTTCTTTTTTGCTTCTTCTTCTTCCATTTCCTCTCCTTCTTCATCTTCTTCTTCTTCTTCTTCTTCCTCTTCTTCCTCATCTGTTTCTTCTTCCTTTTCTTCTTTTTCTTCCTCATTTTCTTCTTCTTCTTCTTTTTCCTCTTTCGCATCTTCTTCATCATCTTCTTCTTCTTCTTCTTCATCCTCTTCTTCTTCTTTTTTTTCCATTTCTTCTGCTTCTTCTTCTTCTTCCTCTTCTATATTGTTCTTCTTCTTCTTCTTCCTCATCTTTCTCTGCTTCTTCTTCTTCTTCTTCTTCTTCTTCTACTTCTTATTCTTCCTCTTCTTCTTTTTATCTTCCTCTTCTTTTCTTCTTTTTCTTCTTCTTCTTCTTCTTTTTCTTCCTCCTCTTCTTCTTCTTCCTCTTCTTTTTCTTCTCTTTTTCTTCTTATTCTTCTTCTTTTTCTTCTTCTTCTTCTTCTTCTACTACTACTACTTCTTCACTTCTTCTTGTTCTTCCTCTTCTTATTCTTCTTCTTCTACTTCTTCTTCTTCTTCTTCTTTTTCTTCTATTACTTCTTCTCCTCCTCCTCCTCCTTCTCCTCCTCCTTCTTCTTCTTCTCTTCTTCTTCGTCTTCTTCTTCTTCTTCTTCTTCTTCTTCTTCTTCTTCTGCTTTTTCATCTTCTTTTCTTCTTCTACTTCTACATCTACTTCTTCTTCTTCTTCTTTCTTATCTTTCTCCTCTTCTTCTTCTCCTTCTTTTTGTTCTTCTTTTCCTTCAAGGTCTTCTTCTCCTTCTTTCTTCTTCTATCTTCTTTCTTCTTTCTTTTTTCTACCCTGCTTTCTTCCTCCATCTCCTTCTTCCTTCTTCTTCTTTCTCCTTTCTTCTTCTTTCTTTCTTTCTTCTTCTTCTCCTCTTTCTTCTTCTTCTTCCTTTGCATCTTCTTCTTTATCCTTAATCTCTAATCCCTAATTGTGCTCTCCATAACACCTAATCTACAATCCATAATGCCTTCCTCCCTAATCCCTAATCTCTATTCCCTAATACCCAATGCAAAATCTATAATTTCAAATCCCTAATCTTTAATTACTAATCTGTAATTTTTAATCTTTAATAACTAATCCCTAATTCTTAATCTTTAATACATCCCTAATCCTTAATCACTAATCCTTAAACTCTAATCCCTAATGCCTAAACCCTAATCCCTTGTCTTAAATTCCTAATCCTAAATCTCTAATCTTTAATCTCTAATTCGTAATCTCTAATCTCCAATTCTTAATTCCTAATCCCTAATCTCTGATACTTAATTCTTAATCCCTTTATCACTAATGGCTAATCCCTAATCCTTAACTCATAACCCTTAATCCCTAATGCCTTATTTCTAATCTGTATTCCCAAATCACTATTCCTTAAACCCTAACCTTAATCACTAATCTTTAATACTTAATTCCTAATCCTTAATCCAGAATCCCTAATCCATAACACAAACCCCCCCCTCCTTATTGCCTAATCCCTAATTGCTAAGCCTTTACCCACTAATCCATAATCTGTCTTTTTCTTCTTCTCCTTCTTCTACTACATCTTCTTCTTCTTCTTCTTCTTCTTTGCTCTTCTTACTATTCTTTTTCATCCTCCTTCTCTTCTTCTTATTCCTCCATGTCTTCTTGCCCTTCTTCTTCCTCTTCCTCTTCTTCTTCTTCTTCTTCTTCTTCATCTCCAACTTCATCTTCTTCTTCTTCCTCTTATTCCTCTTCTTCTTTTTCTTCTTCTTCTTCTACTTCTTCCTCTTCTTCTTTTTATCTTTTTCTTCTTCTTCTTCTTCTTCCTTTTCTTCATCTTTCTCTTTCTCGTCTTCCTCTTTTCCTTTTTTCCTCCTCTTCCTATTCTTCTCCTTCCACTTCTCCTACTAGTTCTTCCTCTTTGTCTTCCTCTTATGTTTCTTCTTCTCTCTTTTCTTCTTCTTCTTCTTCTTGTTCTTTATCTTCTTCCTCTTGTTCCTCATCTTCCTCTTCTTCTTCTTCTTCTTCTTCCTCATTTTCTTCTTCTACTTTTTCCTCTTCCTCTTCATCGTCTTCTTCTTCTTCTTCTTTTTCGTCTCCTTCTTCCATGTCCTCTTCTTCATCCTCTTCATCTACTTCAACTTCTTCTTCTTTGTCTTCTTCGTCCTCTTCCCCTTCTACTTTTTCTTCTTCTTCTTGCGTTTATTCCTCTACTTCTTCTTCTTCTTCTATTTCTTCTTCTTCTTCTTCACCTTCACCTTCCTCTTCATCTACTTCTTCTTCTAGTTCTTCTTCTTCTTCTTCTTCCTCGTCTTATTCTTCTCTTCCGCTTCTTCTTTTTCTTCCACTTGTTCTTCTTTTACTACATGTTTTTCCTCTTCTTCTTCTTCTTCCTCTTCTTCTTCTTCTTCTTCTTCTTCTCCTCCTTTTCCCTCTTCAACTTTTTCTTCTTCTTCTTCTTCTTCTTCTTCTTCTTCTTTGTCTTCTACTTCTTCTTCTTAATCTTCCTCTTCTTTTTCTTCTTCTTCTTCCGCTTCTACTTCTTCTTCTTCTTCTTCTTCTTCTTCTTCTCCTTTTTCTTCCCCTTCTTCCTTTTTTTTTCTTCTTCTTCTTCATCTTCTTCTTCCTCATCTTCTTTTTCTTCTTTTCTTCTTCTTCTTCTTCTTCTTCTTTTTCTTCATATTCTTCTTCCTCTTCCTTTTCTTCCACTTTCTCTTCCTCTTCTTCCTCTTCTTTTTTCCCCTTCTTCTAGTTCT
>CM043878.1:100000-170000 GCA_023846275.1 Vanilla planifolia | reverse complement strand
ATCCCTAATCTATAATTCATAATCCATAATCCCTAATCCATAATCTATAATCCCTAATCCCTAATCCTTAACCACTACATATGAATCCCTACCTCCTTATCTGTAATCCTAAATCCCTAATACCTAATCCCTAATCACTAAGCCCATCCTCCCTAATCCAACCTTTTCCATCTTCTTTGTTTTCTTCTTCTTCTACTTCTCCTTCTACTTCTAGTTCTTCTTCTTCTTCTTCTTCTTCATCTCCCTCTTCTACATCTACTTCTGCTTCTTCAAATTCTTCTTCTTCTTCTTCTTCTTCTTCTTCTTCTTTCTTCTTTCTTCTTCTTCTTCCTCTTCTTCTTCTTTTTCTCTTATTCTTCTTATTCTTCTTCATTTTCTTCTTCTTCTTCTTATTCTTCTTCTTCATTTTCTTCTTCTTCTTCTTCTTATTCTTCTTCTTCATTTTCTTCTTCTTCTTCTTCTTATTCTTCTTTGCTTCTTCTTGTTATTCCTCTTCTTATACTTCTTCTTCTTCTCCTTCTTCTTCTCCCTCTACTTCTTCTTGTTCTTCATCTTCTCTTTTTGCTTTTTCTTCTTCTTATTCTTCTCTTCTTCTTCTTCTTCTTCATCTGCTTTTTCTTCTTCTTTTCTTCTTCTTCTTCTACTTCTACTTCTTCTTCTTCTTCTTTCTTGTCTTTCTCCTCTTCTTCTTCAGCTTCTTTTGCTTCTTCTTTTTCTTCAAGTTCTTCTTCTTCTCCTTCTTTCTTCTTCTTTCTTCTTTCTTCTTTCTTTTTTCTTCTCTTCTTTCAACTTCCTTCTCCTTCTTCCTTCTACTTTTGCCTTTCTTCTTCTTTCTTTCTTCATCTTTCTTTCTTCTTCTTTCTTTCTTCTTCTTCTCCTTCTCCTTCTTCTTCCTTTGCTTCTTCTTCTTTTTCCTTAATCTCTAATCGCTAATCGTGCTCTCCAAAATAACTTAACTGTAATCTCTAATGCCTTCCAACCAAATCCCTAATCCCTAATCTCTATTACCTAATCCCCAATGCAAAATCCGTAATTTAAAATCCCTAATCTTTAATCACTAATCCTTAATTCTTAATCTTTAATCCATCCCTAATCCTTAATCACTGAAACTTAAACTCTAATCTCTAATGCCTACACCTTAATCCTTTGTCCTAAATTCCTAATCCTAAATCTCTAATCTTTAATCTCTAATCCGTAATGCTTAATTCCTAATCCCTAATCTCTGATACATAATCCTTAATCTCTTAATCCATAATGGCAAATCCTTAATCCACATTTTAATATTTAGTCCCTAATCCTAAACTTTTAATCCTTAATCCCTAATCCCTTATTCCTAATCTGTACTCCCAAATAACTATTCTTTGAACCCTAACCCTGATCACTAATCCTTTATCCCTAATCCCTAATCCTTAATCCAAAATCCCTAATCTTTAATCCATAATCTAAAATCCATCCCCCATTATTGCCTAATCCCTAATCCCTAAGCCCTCACCCATTAATCCATAGTCTATCTTCTTCTTCTTCTTATTCTTCTACAACTATTTCTTCTTCTTCTTATTCTTCTTCTTCTTCTTCTTTGTTCTTCTTACTCTTCTTCTTCATCCTCCTTCTCTTCTTCTTATTCCTCCACATTGTCTTGCCCTTCTTCTTCCTCTTCTTCTTCTTCTTCTTCCTCCACTTCTTCTTCCTCTTCATCTTCATCATCATCTTCTTCTTCCTCCTCTTATTCCTCTTCTTCTTTTTCTTCTTTTGCTTCTTCTTCCTCCTCTTCTTCTTTTTATCTTTTTCTTCTTCTTCCTCTTCTTCATCTTTTCCTTTCTAATCTTCTTCTTTTACTTTTTTCCTCTTCTTCCTATTCTTCTTCTTCCACTTCTCCTTCTAGTTTTTCCCCTTCTTCTTCCTCTTATGCTTCTTCTTCTTCCTCTTTTTCTTCTTCTTCTTCTTTATCTCCTTCTTATTTTTCCTCTCATTGCTCATCTTCCTCTTCTTCTACTCCTTCTTCTTCCTTATTTTCTTCTTCTTCTTCCACTTTTTTTTCTTCCTCTTCTTCACCATCATCATCTTATTCTTCTTCCTCTTCTTCTTCCATGTCCTCTTCTTCTTCTTCTTCTTCTTCTACTTCTTCTTCTTTGTCTTCCTTGTCCTCTTCTACTTTTTCTTCTTCTTCTTCTTGCTCTTTATTCTTCTGCTTCTTCTTCTATGTCTTCTTCTTCTCTACCTTCTTCTTCTTCTTCATCTACATCTTCTACTATTACTTCTTCTTTTTCTTCTTCTTCTTCTTCTTTTTCTTCTTCTTCCTCTTCTTATTCTTCTTCTTCCTCTTCTTCTTCTACTTCTTCTTTTTCTTCCTCGTTTTCTTCTTTTACTACTTGCTTTTTCTCTTCTTCTTCTTCTACTACTTTTTCTTCTTTTTCTTCTCCTTCTGCTTTTCCTTCTTGAACTTTTTCTTCTTCTTCTTCTTCATCATCTTCTACTTCTTCTTCCTCTTCTTCCTCCTTTCTTCTTCTTCTTCTTCTTCTTCTTCTTCTTCTTCTTTTGTTTTTTCTTCTTCTTCTTCTTCTACTCTTCTTCTTCTTCTTCTTTCACTTCTTCTTCATATTCTTGTTCTTCTTTTCTTCTTCTTCTTCTTTTTTTCTTCTTCATATTCTTCTTCCTCTTCTTCCTCATCTTCTCCTTGCTTTTCTTCTTCTTCTTCGTCTTCTACTTCCATTTTTGTTTCTTCTTCCTCCAATTCTTCTTCTTATTTTTCATCTTCTTCTTCTTCTTTCTCTTCTTCCTCTTCTTTTTCTTCTTCCTCTTCTTTTTCTTCTTAGTCCCTAATCCTTAATCTATAATTCTTAATCTATAATCCTTAACACATCATTCAATAATCCCTAATCCTTAATTGCTAAGCCTCGATCCTTGATCTTTAATTTCTAATCTTCAAGCTTAATCACTAATCTCTACACTCTTATCCTTAATCCCTAATCTCTAGTCAACTATTAATTTTTAATCCCTAAATCTTAATCTCTAATCCCTAATCCTTAATCTCTCATCCCTAAATTCTAATCTGTATTACTTGATCCTTAATCTTTAATCCTTAATCTATAATCCATAATACCTAGTCCTTAATTTCTAATCCCAAATCTTTAATTCTTAATCCCTAATCCTTAATCCCTAGTCCCTAATCCCTAATCTCTTATCCATATTCTAAATCTCAAATCCCTAATCAATAACCTTTAATTCTTAATACCTAATTTTTTTCCCTAATTTATAATTTCTAATCCTAAATCCCTAATTCTTAATCCTTAATAATTAATCTGTTAATCCTTAATTCCTAATCTCTAATAATTAATCCTTTCATCCCTGATCCTTAACCCTAATTTTTAATCATTAATCATTAATCCCAAGTTCTTATTACTTATTCCTCAATCCCTTCTCACTATCCTTGAATCATTAATCCTTAAACCTTAATCACCAATCCCTAAAATAATCCCTAATCCCAAACCCTTAATCTTTAAAACACAATCCCATATCCCACCCTCTTTAATATTTAATCCTTAATCCTTAATCCCTATCTCCTAATCTTTAATCCCAATCCATCTCGTCTTCCTCTTCTTCTTCTTTTTCTTCCTCCTCTTCTTCTTCTTCTTCCTTCTCTTCTTCTTTTTCCTCATCTTCTTCTTGTTCTTCTTTTTCCTCATCCTCCTCTTCTTCTTCCTCTTCTTCTTCTTCTTCTTCTTCTTCTTTCTCTTCTTTTTTTTTCTTCTACTTCTTCTTCTTCTTCCTCTTATTCTTTTTATTGTTCTTCTTCTTCTTCATCTTCCACTTCATCTTCTTTTTCTTCTTATTTTTCTTCTTCTTCTTCTTCTTCTTCTTCTTCCTCCCTTACTTCTTCCCCTCCTTTTTCTCCATTTTCTTCTTTTCTTGTTCTTCTTCTTCCTCTTCTTGTTTCTCTTCTTCTTCTTCTCCTCCTCCTCCTTCTTCTTCTTCTTCTCCTTCTTCTTCTTCTTCTTCTTCTTTTATTTCTTGTTCTCCTTCTTCTTCTTCTTATTATTCTTCTTTTTCTTGTTCTTGTTCTTCTTCTTCAACTTCTTCTCTTTCTCCTTCTTCGTCTCCCTCTCTTTCTCTTTGTCTTTCAAGTTCTCCTTCTCCATCTCCTTCTCCTTTTCCTTCTCCTTCTCCTTCTTCTTCTCCATCTCCTTCTCCTTCTCCTCTCATTCTCATTCTTCATCGCCTTCTCCTTCTCCTTCTCCTTCTTCTTGTTCTCCTCCTTCGCTTTCTCCTCCTTCTTCTTCTTCTTCCTCTTCCTATACTTCATTCTTTCTTCTTTCTTCTTTCTTCTTCCTTCTTCCTTCTTCATTCTTCCTTCTTCCTTCCTTCTTCCTTCTCTATTCTTCCTTATTCTTTCTTTTGTCTTTCTTCTTTCTTCTTTCTTCTTTATTCTTCTTCTTCTTCTATTTCCTTTTCTTCTGCCTTGTCTTGTTCTTCTTTTTTCTTTCTCATCCAAAATCTCTAATCCATAATTCCTAATAACTAATCTCTAATTCTGATCCTCATTCCTTAATTTGAAAACCCTAGTCCATAATCCTTAATCTTTAATAATTAATCACTTAACTCTTAATCCTTAAACCTTAATCACTAATCCCTTCATGCCTAATCCCTAATTCTTAATCCCTATACTAATTCCCTAATCCTTACTATCAAATATGTAATAATTAATCCTTCAACCTTAATCCCTAATTATGAATCGTAGTCCCTAATCCCTAAAGCTTAATACTTAATACCTAAACCCTTCCACCCTAATTTCTAATACCTAATCTTTAATTCCCAGTCCTTCCCTCTCTAGTTTGTAATCCGTATTCCTTAATCTCTAATCCCTCCCTCGCTAATCCTTTCTAGTTCTTCCATCTTTCTTCTTTCTTCTTTCTTCTTTCTTCTTTCTACCTTCTTTTTCTTTCTTCCTTCTTCCTTCTTTCCTCCTTCCATCTTCCTTCTTCCCTCCCTTCTTCTTTCCTCCGTCCTTCCTCTTCTTCTTGTTCTTCTTCTTCTTCTTCTTCCTCTTCTTCTTCCTCCTATTCTTCTTCTTTTTCCTTCTTCCTTCTTTCTTCTTCCTTCTTCCTTCTCCCTAATACCTAATCGTTAATCTTTTATCTCTAAACTCTAGTCTTTAATATCTAATCTTTAATCCTTAATCCCTAATCTATAATCCATAAACCCTAACCTTTAGTCTCTAATACCAAATCCTTAATTCCTAATCCTTTATCATTAACCCTAAATCCTTAATCCCTAATCCCTAATCTCTAATACTTATCCTATTCCCTTAATCTCGAAACCCTAATCTCTAATCTCTAATCTTAAATCCTTAATCCTTATTCTCAATCCTTAAGCCCTAATCTCTAATCCCTAATCCTTAAAAATTAATCCTTTAATTCATAATCCCCAATCTTTAATCCCAAATTATTAATCCTTTCATCCCTAATCCCTCATCTTTAATCCCTATTACTTATTCCCTAATCCTTAAGCCCTAATCCCTAATTCTTGAGCCCTAATCCCTTATTACTAACCCTCAAATCCGTAATTATTAATCCCTAATTCCTCTCTTCTTAATCATAAATCTATATTCCTTGATTCTTAATCCCTAATCCTTCATTCCTTAATCTCAAATCTCTAATCTCTAATCCCTAACCCCTAATCCCTAATCCCAAATCCATCTCTTCCTTTTGTTCTTCTTTTTCATCCTCTTCTTCTTCTTCCTCTTCAACTTCTTCTTCTTCTTCTACCACATTTTATACTTCTTCTTCTTCTTCCTTTTCTTCCTCATCTTCCTCTTCTTTTTCTTTTTCTTCTTCTTTTTCTTCTTTTTCTTCTTCTTCCTCTTCCTCTTCTTCTTTTTCTTCTTCTTCTTCTTCATCATCAATATTTTTAATTCTTCTTCTTCGTCTTCTTCTTCTTCTTCTTCCTTTTCTTCTTCAACCTCTTCTTCTTCTTCTTCTTCTTCTTCTCCTCCTTTTCTTATTTTTCTTATTCCTCTTATTCTTTAACTTCTTTACTTCTTCTTCTTCAATTTCTACTTCATCATCTTCTTCTTCTTCTTCTTCTTCTTCTTCTCCCTCTCTTTCTCTTTCTCGATCTCCTTCTCGTTCTACTTCTCCTTCTCCTTCTCCTAATCTTTCTCCTTCTCCTTCTTCTCCTTCTCCATCTTCTTCTCCTTCTCCTTCTCCTTCTCCTCCACCACCTCCTCCTCTTTCTCCTTTTCCATCTCTGACTTGTTCTTCTTCTTCTTCTTCTTCTCCCTCTTCTTCCTCATCTTGCTCTTCTTCTTTTAATTCAAGTTCTTCTTCATCCTCCTCTTCATCTTCTTCTTTCTCTTCTTCTTCTTCTTTTTCTTCTTAAACATCTCAACTTCTTCTTCTTCTTCTTCCTCTTCTTCATCTTCTTCTTCTCTTTCTTTTATTCTTGTTCTTCGTATTCCCTTTATTCTTCCACTTTTTCTTCTTCTTCTTCTACTTCTTCTATTTCTTCTTCTTCTTCTTCTTCTTCTTCTACTACTACTACTTCTATTTCCTCTTCTTCTTCTTCTTCTACTTCTTTTATTTCTTCTTCTTCTTCTTCTTCTTTTATTTCTTCTTCTTCTTCTTCAACTTCTCCTTCTCTATTTTCTTCTCTTTCCTTCTCTTTGTCTTTCTCCTTATCCATCTCCTTTTGCTTTACCTTCTCTTATTCCTCCTGCATCTCCTTCTCCTATTCCTCCTTCTATTTCTTCTCCTTCTCCTTCTCCTTCTCCTTCTTCTCCTCCTCCACCTCCTTCTCAGTTTCCTTCTCCTTCTTCTTCGTCTTCTTCTTCTTGCTCTTCTTCCTTCTTCCATCTTTCTTGTTTCTTCTTTCTTCATTCTTCTCCCTTCTTTCTTCTTCCTTCCTCCATCCTTCTTCTTTCGTCCTTCTTCCTTCGTCTTTATTCTTTCTCTTCTTCTTCCACTTCTTCTTCTTCTTATTCTTCTTTTTCCGCTTCTTGTTCTTCCTCATCTTCTTCTTCTTTCTTCCTTCTCTTTAATCCTTAATCCTTAATAAGCAATCACTAATCCATCCCAAATCGTAATTCCTTAACATTTAATCCCAAACCTCTAATCATTAATCTCTAATCCCTAAACTCTAATACTTTATACCTAATCCCTAATCCTTAATAAAAATTCCATAATCTTTAATCTCTAATCTCTAATCCTTAATCCCTAATCTCTAATCCATAATCATTAATCACTGACCCTTAATCTCTAATCTTTAATGCTAATCATAAACCCTCAATCTCTTATCCCAAATCCCTAATCTCTAATCCTGAATCTGACTTCTCTTATCTCTAATCTCTACTCTTTAAACCCTATGCCCTAATCCCTAACTCCTAATCCTAAATCACTAATCTCTAATCCCTAATCCATAATAATAAATCCATTAATTCTTAATTCCTAATCCCTAATCTCTAATCATTAATCTCTTTATCCCTAATCCCTATTATTTATTTCTTTGTCCTTAAGCCCTAGTCCCTAATCCCTCTTCTCTAATCTTTAATCAGTATTCCCTTATACCTAATCCCTATTCCTTAAAACCTAATCCCTAATCCCTAACTCTCTATCCCTAATCCCTAATCCTTAACTCTCTATCCCTAATCCCAAATCCATCTCTTTTTCCTCTTCTTCTTCTTCTTTTTCTTCTCCTTCTTCTTCCTCTTCTTCTTCTTCTTCCATATTTTCTTCTTCTTATTTTTATTCCTCTTCTTCATCATCTTCTTCTTCCTCTTTTTCTTCTTCTTCTTCTTCTTCTTCTTCTTCATTTTCTTCTTCTTCTTCTTTCATTCCTTCCTTATCTCCCTCTTCATCATCATCTTCTTCTTCTTCTTCTTCTTCTTCTTCTCCTCCTCCTCTTTGTCTTCTTCTTCTTCGTCTTCTTCATCGTCTTTTTCTTCTCCATCTTCTTCATAATAGTTAATGTTTATCCCGTAATCCATAATAAATCCCTCCCTCCTTAATCACTAATCCATAAATGAATAATGTCTAATCCATCCCTCATTAATCCCTAATCCATCATTAATTAATAATCCATAATCCCTAATCTCTAATCATTATTTCTTAATCCCTAATCCTTAATCCCAAATTCCTAATTTTTAATCCCTATCCCTTAATCCTTAATCTTTAAACTCTAATTGCTAATCCTTAATCTTTAATTTCGAATCCCTAATCCCTAATCCTTAATCTCTTAAACTCTAATCCTTAATACCTAATCCCTAATCCTTAATCTATTATCCATAATGCCTATTCCTAATTTCTAATCCCTAATCTCTAATCCATAATCCTTAAAACTAATCTTTAATCATTAATTCCTAATTCTTAATCTATAATGCTAATCATAAATCATTAATCTCTAAGTCCTAAACTCTAATCTCTAATCTTGAATCTTACATCCATAATCTCTAATTTCTAATCCCTAACCCTTATCCCTAATCCTTATTCTCTAATCCAAAATCTCCAATCCAAAATTCGTAATCTCTAATCCCTAATTAGTAATAATTAATCCCTCAATTCATAATTCTTAACATCAAATCCATAATCATTAGCCCTTTCATCTGTAATCCTTAATCCCTAATATGTAATCTTTATAACTTATTCCCTAATCCCTACTCTATAATCCCTAATCCCTAAACCCTAATCTCTAATTGCTAACTTCCAAATCCATAATCCATAATCCTTCCTCTCCTAATCTTTAACCCATATTCTTTAATACCTAAGGCTTAATTCTTTGTTCTTTAATCCTTAATCCCTAATGCCTAATACCTTATCCCTAATCTATCTCTCCTTCTTCCTCTTCTTCATTCAATTCTTCTTCTTCCGTTCCTTCTTCATCTTCTTCTTCTTCCTCTTCTTCCTCATCTTCTTCTTCTTCTTCTTTTTGTTTTTCTTCCACCTCTACTTCTTCTTTCTTTTCTTCTTCTTCTTCCTATTCTTCTTATTCCACTTCTTCGTCCCCTTCCTCTTCCTCTACTTGTTCTTCTTCTTCTTCAGCTTCTTCTTCTTTTTCTTCTTCCTCTTCTATTTCTTCTTCTTCTTCTTCTTCTTCTTCTTCTTTTATTTCTTCTTCTTCATCATCATCATCATCTTCTTCTTCTTCTTCTTCTTCTTCTTTTTGTTCGTCTTCATCTTCATCATCATTTTCTTCTTCTCTTCTTCTTCTTCTTCTTCTCTCGTTCTTCTTCTTCCTCTTCTTCTTCTTCTTCATTTTCTTCATATTCTTCTTCTTCCTCTACTTCTTTTTGTTCTTTGTCTTCTTTTTCCTCTTCTTCTTCCTATTATTTTTCATCAGCTTCTTCTTCTCCTCCTTCGTCTTCTTGTTCTTCCGTCTCCTTCTTCTTCTTCTCCTTCTTATTCTTCATATTCTTCTTCTTCTTCTTCCAATTCTTCTTCTTCTTCTTCTTCTTTTTCTTCGTCTTCTCCTTGTTCTTCTTCTTCTTCTTCTTCTTCACCTTCTTCTTCTTCAAAATCCTTAATACCAATTGCCTAATTTCTACTCATTATCCCACTGTATCTAACCTCTAATTCTTGATCCTTAATCTATAATCCCTAATCCATCCTTCATTAATCACTAATCCTTAATCCCCAATCCATAATCCCTAATATCAAACTTTAATCCTTATTCTCTAACCCTTAATCTCTAATCTCTAGTCCATCATTAATCCCTAATCCCTAATTATTAATCTCTAATCCTTAAACCCTAATCCTTAATCCTTAATCCCCAATCTATAATCCAGAATATCTTGTCCCTAATCCCTAATTTCTAAACCATAATCCCTAATCCATAATCTTTAACCTCTAAAATCTTTTATCCTAATCTTAATCCTAATCACATAATCTCTAATCTCTAATCCCTAATATCTAATCCTAATCCATAATCTTTAGTCCCTAATCACTAGTCTCTAATTCTTAATCTCTAAAGCTTAATCACTAATCTTTAATCCATAATCCTTAGTCCTTATTCACAAATCCCTAATCTGTAATCTCTCATCCTTAATCCTAATAATAATCCCTTATTCTCTAATCCTTAATCCTTAATCTATAATACTTAGTCCTTAATCAAAATTCTCTAATTATAAATCACTAATCCCTAATCCTTATTCCTTAATCTATAATCCCTAATCTTTAAAAATTAATCACTTAATTCTTAATCCCCATTCCTTAATCATAAATCTCATCATCTCTAAGCCTTAACCCTAATACCTAATCCTTAATCCATAATCCTTATTACTTATTCCTCAATCCCTACTCCCTAATCTTGAATCCTTAAACCCTAATCCCTAATCGTCAATCCTTAATTGATAATCTCTAACCCCTAATACTTAACCCTATATCACTCCCTCCATAATCTATGATCCATAACAACTTGCCCCTAAAACTTAATCCTTAGTCCATCTCTTCTTCCTATTCTTCTTCTTCTTCTTCTTCCTCTTCTTCTTCTTTTTCCTCTTCTTCCTCTTTTTCTTCCTCATCTTCTTCTTCTACATCTCCCACATCTTCCTCATCTTCTTATTCCTCCTCATCTTCTTCTTTTCTTCTTCTTCTTCATCGTCATCTTCCACTTCATCTTCTTTTTCTTCTTTTTCTTTGTCTTCTTCTTCTCCGACTTCTTCTTCTTCTTCTTCCTCTACTTCCTCTTCCTTCTCTTCTTCTTCCACTTCTTTTTCTCTTTTTTCTTCTTTTCTTTTTCTTCTTCCTCCTCTTCTTCTTCTCTTTCTTCTTCTTCTTCTCCTTCTTCTTATTATTATTCTTTTATTTCTTATTCCCTTTCTATTTCTTCTTCTTCTTATTCTTCTATTTCTTGTTCTCCTTCTTCTTCTTCTCTTTCTCCTTCTTCTTCTCCTTCTTCTTTTTCTCTTTCTCCTTCTTCTTCTCCATCTTTTACTCCTTTTCTTTTACCTTCTTCTCTTCCATCTCCTTTTCCTTCTTCTCCTTCTCCATGTCGTTTTGCCTCTCCTTCTCCTCCTTATTCTCCATCTCTTTCTCCTTCTCCTCCTCCTTCTCCTTGTCCTCCTCATCCTTCTCCTTCTTCTTCTTGTTCTTTTTCTTCTTCTTCTTCTTCTTCTTCTACTACTTCTCTCTTATTTCTTCTTTCTTCTTTCTTCTTTCTTCTTTCTTCTTCCTTCTTCCTTCTTCCTTATTCCATATTCTTTCTTGCTTCTTCTTTCTTCTTTACTCTTTCTTCCTTGTTCTTTGTTCTTCCTCTTCTTCTTTTGCTTCTTCTTCTTCTTCTTCTTTCTCTTCTTTTTCCTTGTCTTCTTCTCCATTCTTCCTTATCCCAAGTCATTATCCCTGATTCGTAATCCCTAATCAATAACCCATAATCCCTAATCTCTAATCTATTCTCTAATCTCTAAACCTTAATCACATACATAATCCCAAATCTTTAATCTCTAATCCTTAGGCTTAATACCAATCTCTTATTTTTTAATCTCTAACCCCTAATCTCTAATACCTAATCCTTAATCTAGAATCCTTAATCACTAATCTCTAATTCTAAATCCCTATTTCTTAATCCATAATCTCTAATCCAAAATCCTTAAACTTTAATAATTAATCCCTTAGTTTGTAGTCCTTAATCCCTAATTCTTATTCATTAATCCTTTCATCCCTAATCCCTAATTCCTACTACTTATTCCCTAATCCTTAATCTCAAATCTATAATCCTAATCCTTAAACCCTAATTCCTAATTACTAATCCATAATCCCTAATCCTTAATCCTTAATGCTTAATATCTAAAACCTAATCCCTCCCTCCTTAATCCCTAATCCTTTAATCCCTAATTCCTAATCCTTAATCTTTAATCCTTATTGTCTAATCGCTATCCCTAATCTATAAATCCTAATCCCTAATCTCTAATCCCTAATCCTTAATAACTAATCCCTAATACCTAATTCTTAATTCTTAATCTCTAATCCCTAATCTTAATAAGAATCATTTATTCTCTAATCACTAATCCCTAATCTCTAAAACCTAATCCTTAATCTAGAATCCCTAATCACTATTCTCTAATCTGTAATCGTTATTTCGTAATCTGTAATCCCTAATTTGTAATCCCTAATCTTTAATGATTAATCTCTTAATCGTTAATATTTATTCCCTAATCCTTAATCATTGATGCTGTCATCCATAATCCTTAATCCATAATTCTTATTCCTTATTTCATAAACTTTACTCTCTAGTCCATAATCTTGAATCCCTAAATCATAATCCCTAATAATTAATTCTTAATACCTAATACCTAATCTCTTCCTCCATAATCTCTAATCCCTAATCTCTAATCCTTAATCCCACCCCCTTAATTAATAATCTATATTTCTTAATCCCTAATCCCTCCATATTTCATGCCTAAACTCTAATCCTTAAGCCTTAATTCCTAATCCTTAATGCATCTCTTCTTCCTCTTCTCCTTATTTTTCTTTGTCATCTTCTTCCTCTTCTTGTACTTCCTAATTCTCTTCTACTTTTTCTTCCTCCTCATCTTCCTCTTCTTCTTCTCCTTCTTCTTCCTCTTCTTCTTTTTTCTTCTTCTTTTTTCTTCTTCTTTTTCAACTTCTTCTTTTCTTCCCCTTCTTTTTCCTTTACTTTCTATTCTTCATCTTCCTCTTCCTCTATTTCTTCTCTTTCTACTTCTTTTCTTGTTCTTCTTATTCCTTTTCTTCTTCTTCTACTTCTTCTTCTTCTTCTTTTCTTCTTCTTCTTCTTCTTCTTCTTTTTCTATTTCTTCTTCTTCTTCTACTTCTTCTTCTTCTACTACTCATTCTTCCTCTCCTTTTTTTTCTTTCTCCTTCTCTTTCACCTTCTTCTTCTCCTTCCCCTTCTCCTTCTCCTTCTCCTTCTCCTTCTCCTTCTCCTTCTCCATCTCCTTCTCTTTCTCCCTCTCCTTCTCTTTCTCCCTCTCCTTCTCCTTCTCTTCTACCTTCTCCTCGTCCTCCTTCTCCTTCTTGTTCTTCTTCATATTCGTCTTCTTCCTTCTTTCTTCTTTCTCCTTTCTTCTATCCTTTTTCTTGTTTCTTCTTCCTTCTTCTTTCTTCCATCTTCCTTCCTCCTTCCTTCTTCCTTCTTTCTTTTTCCTTCTTCTGTATTCTTTCTCCTCTTCTTCCTCTTCTTCTTCTTCTTTTTCCTCCTCTTCTTTCTCCTCTTCTTCCCTAATCCTTAATCTCTAATATCTCATCCCTAATCTCCAATTCTTAATCCCTAATTTTTAATCCCTAATCTTTAATTCTTTATCCTTAATCCCTAATCTCTCATCTCTAATTCCTAATACTTAATCCCCAATCCCTAATCATTAACCCTTAAACCTTATTCCTAATTATAATCATTTAATATGTAAGCTTTAACCTTTAGTCCTAATTCTTGAATTCCTGACCACTAATCATTAATCCTTAATTCTTAATTTTTATTCTTTAATATGTAATCCCTAATCTTAAATCACTATATCATAATCCTTCATAATTAATCCCATAATGCTAAATCCCTAATCCCAATTCATTAATTCCTTCATCTCTAGTCCTTAATTCTTAATCCTTAATGCAGAATCCTTATTACTTTTCCTCAACCCCTTCTCTTTAATCGCTAACTCTTAATCCTCAAACCTTAATACCCTGTTGGCAATCCATATTCCCTAAACTCTAATCCTTAATCCTTAACATCTAATCCCTAATCCCTCCTTCCTTAATCCTTAATACCTAACCCCTAATCCCTAATCCTTAATCCATCTCTTCATCCTCTTCTTCTTCTTCTTCTTCCTCTTCTTCTTCTTCTTCATCTTTCTTTTTTTTTCTTCTTTTTCTTCCTCTTCTTCCTCATCTTCCTCTTCCTCTTCTTCTTCTTCCTCTTCTTCTTCTTCTTCTTCCTCTTCTTCTTCTTCCTTTTCTTCTTCTTCTTCTTCTTCTTCTTCCTCTTCTTCTTCTTCTTCTTCCTCATCTTCTTCTACCTATTCTTGTTCTTCTTCTCTTTCTTCTTCTTCTCTTGTTATTCTTCTTCCTTTGTTTTTACTTCTTCTTCTTCTTCCTTCTTTCTTCTTTCTTCTTTCTACTTTATTCTTTCTTCTTTCTTCTTCCTTGTTCTTACCTCCATCCTTCTTCCCTCATTCTTTTTCCTTCATATTTCTTCTTTCTTCATTATTCTTCCTCTTCTTCTTTCTTTCATCTTTCTTCTTGCATCATCCGTCTTCTTTCTTCCTTCTTCTTCTTCTTTCTTCTTTCTTCCTACTCCTTAAACTCTAATCTCTAATCCCAAATCCTTAATCTATAATCTTTAATTACTAATCTCTAATCCTTAATCCCAAATCATTAATCACTAATCCCTAAACCCTAATCCCTAATCCCAAGTCTCCAATCCTTACCCTAGTCGCTTAATCTTTAATCCCTATTCACTAATCTTAAATCTTATATCCCTAATCTTTTATCTTTAATACTTAATCCTTAATCCCTAATCTTGGGTCCCTAATCTCTAATCCCTAATCTTTTGTAATTAATCCCATAATTCTTAATCCCAAATCTCTAATCATTACTCCCTTCATCTCAAATTTATATCCATCCTTAATCCCTAATCCATAATCCTTAATCTCTATTCCATAATCCTTAATCTCTATCCTCTCCTTCCTAATCTCTAATCCATAATTTTTAATTCCTAATGCTTAATACTTTATCCCTAATCCTTAATCTCTAATCCCTCATCTCTAATCTCTAGTCTCTATCCTTAATCTATAATCCCTAACCCTTAATCTCTAATCCAAAATCTTTAATCTCTAAACAATAATCCTTAATCTCTAATCTTTAATCACTAATCCCTAATCTTTAATTCTTAATCCCTAGTCTCTAATCCTGAATCTTACATACTCAATATCTAATCCTTAACCCCTAATTCCTATTCTCTAATTCCTAATCTGTAATCCTAAATTCATAATCTCTAATCCCTAATCCTTAAAAATTAATCAGTTAATTCTTAACCTTTAATCTCTAATTCTTTATAATTAAACCATTCATCTATAAACCTTAATCCCAAATCTCTAATCATTAATTCCTAATCTTTATTACATATTCCTTAATCCCTACTTCCAAATCCCTAATACTTAATCTATAAACCCTAATCCATAATTGCTTACTTCCAAATCCCTAAT
The DNA here is from genome assembly GCA_023846275.1 of Vanilla planifolia. Classification (NCBI taxonomy): domain Eukaryota; kingdom Viridiplantae; phylum Streptophyta; class Magnoliopsida; order Asparagales; family Orchidaceae; genus Vanilla; species Vanilla planifolia. The sequence goes on along the minus strand of CM043878.1, from coordinate 154,840 downwards.
CCATCTCTCCTTAATCTTTATCCCATATTCCCTGATAGTTAATGCTTAATCCTTTATTCCTTAAATTCTAAACCCTAATCCCTAATCCATAATTCCTTATCCCAAATCACTTATCTGTCACTTCTTCCTCTTCTTCTCTTACTTCTTCTTCTTCTACTTCCTCATTTTTCTTCTTCTTCCTCTTCTTCTTCTTCTTCTTCCTTATTATTTTTCTTCTTCTTCTTCTTCTTCATCAACTTTTCTTCTTTTATTCTTTTTCTTCTTTTTTTGCTTCTTCATCTTCCTCTGCTTCTTCTTCTTATTATTATTTTTCCCCTTCATCTTCCTCTACTTCTTCTTTTTCTTCTTTTTCATCTTCTTCTTCTTCCCTTTCTTTTCTGTTTCTTCTTCTTCCTCTTCATTTTCTCTTTCTTCTTCTTCTGCATCTTCTTCTTCTTATTATTCTTTTTATTATTGTTTTCTTCTTCTTCTTCATCTACTTTTCTTCTTCTATTCTTTTTCTTCTTCTTTTTTTGCTTCTTCATCTTCCTCTGCTTCTTCTTCTTGTTATTATTTTTCCTCTTCATCTTCCTCTACTTCTTCTCCTTCTTCTCCTTCTTCTTCTTCATCATCTTCTTCTTCTTCCCTTTCTTTTCTTCTTCTTCTTTTTCCTCTTCATTTTCTCTTTCTTCTTCTTCTTCTTCATCATCTAATTCTATTTATTCTTCTTCACCTTCTTCTCTTTTTCTTCTTCCTCATTTTCTTGTTCTTCTTATTCTTTCTCTTCTTATTCATGTTCCTCTTCTTCTTCTTCTTCTTCTTCTTCTTTGTCTTCATCTTCTTCTTGTTCTTATTCATTTTCTTCCTTTTCTTGTTCTTCTTCTTCTCCTTCTCGTCCATGTTCTTCTATTTTTTCTTGTTCTTCTCTTTCTTCTTCATAATCCTTAATCCCTATTATCCAATTCCTACTCCTTAAGCCCTCGCTCCCTAACCTCTTATCCCAGAATCTATAATGCCTAATCCATCCCTCCTAAATCCCTAATCTCTAATCCCTAATCTCTAATCCTTAATCCCTAATCCTTAATCCATAATCTCTAATCTCTAATCCATAATCCCTAATCCATCCTTAATCCATAATCCCTAATCCTTAATCTCTAATCTATAATCTCTTATCTCTCATTCCTAATCCCTAATACTTAATTTTTAATTCTTAAATCTTAATCCTAATCATTATTACTTTTCCTTAATCCATACTCTTTAATTCCTAATCATTAATCCCTAAACCCTAATACCAGTTGTTAACTCATATTCTCTAATCCTTAATCTTTAAATGCTAATATCTAATCCCTAATCCTTAAAGCCTAATCCCTAATCACCAATCCATCTCTTCATCCTCTTCTTCTTCTTCTTCCACTTCTTTTTCCTCTTCGTCTTCTTTATATTCTTCTTCTTCTCCTTCTCCTTCATCCGCAGTTTCTTCTTCTTCTTCTTCTTCTTGCTCCTCTTCCTCATCTTCCTCTTCCTCTTCTTCTTCTCCTTCTTTATCATTGTCTTCCTTTTCTTCTTCTTCTTCTTCTTCTTCCTTTTCTTCATCATCATCATCATCCTCTTCTTCTTCATTTTCTTCTTCTTTCTTTTCATCTTCTTCTTCTTCGTCTTCATTTTCTGCTTCTTCTTCTTCTTCTTCCTACTTATGTGCTTTCTCTTCTTCTTTTTCTAGTTCTTTTTTTGTTCTTCTTTTCCTCTTCTTCTTCTTCTTCTTCTTCCTTTGTTCTTCTTTCTTCGTTCTTCTTTTTACTTTCTTCTTTCTTCTTTCTTTTTCCTTCTTCCTTCTTACTTCATCCTACCTCCTTCCTTCTTCCATCTTCCTTCTTTTTTCTTCTTTCTTCATTATTCTTCCTCTTCTTCTCCCTTTTCTTCTTCTTCTTTCTACCTTCTTTTTTCTTTATTGCTTCTTCTTCTTCCTTCTTGCTTCTTGCTTTTTCTTTCTTTATCCCTAATCCTTAATCTCTAATCCATCCAAATTTTTTAATCCCTGATCTTTAATCTTCAACCTCTAATCCTAATCTCTAATCTTTAAACTTTAATCTCTAATACCCAATCCCTTATCTCTAATCTATAATCCATAATTCTTAATCCCTAATCCCTAATCCATCTTTAGTCTATAATCTCTAATCCTTAATCACTAAAATATAATCCTAATCTCTAATCATAAATCCCTAATCCGTAATCCCTAGTCCCTAATCCTTAATCTTTAATAACTAATTCCTCTCCCCTAATCCCTAATCATTTATCCTAAATCCATGATTTCTAATCCTTAATTCTTAATCCCTAATTCTTAATCTTTAATAACCCCTAATCCTTAAACTCTAATCTCTAATACCTAATCCTTAATCCCTAACCTATAATCAAAAATCCCTGTTCATAATCTCTAATTCCTAATCCCAAATCCTTAAACTTTAATATCCAATCTCTAAACTTTAATCTCTAATTCTTAATCTTATATCCCTAATCTCTAAACATTAATCCTTAATCCCGAATCTTTATTCTCTAATTTCAAATTCCTATTTCTAAATTCATAATCTATAATTCCTAATCATTAATCACTTCATCTCAAATCCATAATCCCTAATCACCATCGCCTATTCCCTAATCCTTACTTCCTAATCCTTAATCCCTAACCCCTAAACTCTAATCCTTAATTGCTAACTCCTAAATCCCTAATCCCACATTAATCTTTAACCCACATTCTATAACACCGAATGCCTAATCCTTCATTTTTTCATCCCTGATCCCTAATCCCTAATCCTTAACATCTGATCCCTAATCCATCACTTCTTCATCTTCCTCTTCTACTTCTTCTTCTTCCTCTTCCTCTTCTTCTTCTTCTTCTACCTCTTGTTTTTCTTCTTCCTCATCTTCGTCCTCTTCTTCTTCCTGTTCTTTCTCATCTTTCACTTAATACTCTTCTTTTTGTTCTTCTTCTTCTTCTTCTTCTTCCTTTTCTTCTTCTTCTTCTTCTTCTTCTTCTTACTCTTTTTAATCTTTCTCTTCTCCTTCTTCTTCTTCTTCTTCTTCTTCTTCCCCTTCTTCTTCTTCTTCTTATTCTTCTTCTTCTTCTAACACTTTTTCTTCTTCCTCATCTTCTTTTTCCTCTTCTTGTTATACTTCTACTTTTTCTTCATGTTCTTCTTTTTCTTCTTCCTCATCTTCTTCTTCCTCCCTTCTTCTTACTCTTCCTCTTCCTCTACTTGTTCTTCTTCTTTTCTACTTCTTTTTCCCCTTTTTCTTCTTCTTCTTCCTCCTTTATTTCTTCTTCTTTTTCTTCCTCTTTTTTCTTCTTCTTCTACTTCTTTAATTTTTTCTTCTTCTTCTTCTTCTTCTTTTTATTCTTTTTCTTCTTCTTCTTATTCATCTTATTCATCTTCCTTTACTTCATTTTCTTCTTCTTCTTCTTCATCATCTTCTTCTTCTTCTTTTTCTTCTTTCTTTTCTTCTTCATCTTCTACTTCTTCATCTTCCTCTTCTTCTTCCTCTTCTACCTCATTTTCTTCATGTTCTTCTTCTTCCCCTTCTTCTATATCTTCCTCTTCTTCTTCTTCTTCTTCTTCTTTGTCTTCTTCTTATTGATATTCTTTTGCTCCTTTTCTTCTTCTTCTTCTTCTTCTTCTCCTCCTCCTTGTTCTTCTTCTTCTTCATCATCTTCTTCTTCTTCTCTTTCTTCTTCGTAATCCTTTATCCCTATTCCCCAAACCTTACTCCTAAATCCCTCCATCCCGAACCCTAGCTCCTTTTTCTTCTTCTTCTACTTCTTCTTCTTCTTCTTCTTCCTCTTCTATTTCTTCTTCTTCTTCTTCCTATTGTTTTCTTCATCTTTATCAACTCTTCTTCTTCTCTTCTTCTTGTTCTTCTTCATTTTCTTCTTCAACTTCCTTTGCTATTTCTTCTTCTTCTTATTTTTGTTCTTCATCCTCCTCTACTCCTTCTTCTTCTTCATCATCTTCTTCTTCTTTAACTACTTCACCTTCTTCTTCTTCTTCTTTCTGTTACTCTTCTTCGTCTTCTTCTTCTTCTCTTTCTTCTTTCTCTTCATTTTCTTCTTCTTTATCTTTCTCTTGATTTTCTTTTTTTTTCATTTTCTTCTTCTTCTTCTTCTTCTTCTTCTGCTTCTTCTTCTTGTTCACTTCTTCTTCTTCCTTATTTTCTTGTTCCTCTTATTCTACCTCTCCTTCTTCATGCTCCTCCTCTTCTTCTTCTTCTTCTTCATCTTCTTCTTGTCCATATTTATTTTCTTACTTTTCTTCTTCTTTTTGTTCTTCTTCTTCATCTTCTTCTCCTTGTTTTTTACTTCTTTTTCATTTTATTCTTCTCTTTCTTCTTCTTCGTAATCCTTAATCCCTATTTTCTAATCCATGCTGCTTAAACCCTCCCTCCTTAATCTCTCATCTCTAAATGTATATTGCCTAATCCATCCCTCCTAATCCTTAATCTATAATCCTTAATCCCTAATCTATCCTAAATCCATAATTTTTAATCCTTAATCTATTATCTCTAATTCCCAATCTCTCATTCCTTAACCCTAATCCTTAATTTCTAGTTCTTAATCCTTAATCCCAAATCCATATTACTTTTCCTTAATCCATACTCTTTATTCCTTAATTGTTAATCCCTAAACCATAATACATAGTTGCTAATACATATTCTCTAATCCTTAATCCTTAATCCCTATTATCTAATCCCAAATCTCTAAACCCTAATATCTAATTGCTAATCCACTTCTTCATCCTCTTCTTCTTCTTCTTCCACTACCTCTTCTTCCTCTTCTTCTTCTTCTTCTTCTTCTTCTTCTTTTTCATCTTGTTCTTTTTCCTTATTTTCTTCTTCTTCTTCTTATTATTCTTCTTGCTCCACTTCTTCATCTTCCTCTTCCTTTTCTTCTTCTTCTTCTTCCTCTCCTTGTTCTTCTTCATCTTCTTCCTTTTCTTCTTCTTCTTTTTCTTCTTCTTCTTCTTCTTCTTCTACTTCTTTCTTTTCTTCTTCTTCTTAATTTCCTTCTTCTTCTTCTTCTTCTACTTCTTTCTTTTCTTCTTCTTCTTAATTTCCTTCTTCTTCTTCTTCTTCTTCTCCTTCTTGTCCTTCTCCTTCCTTCTCCTCATCTTCTTCTTCTTCTTCTTCCTTTTCTCCTTGTTTTCTTCTTGTTGTTCTTTTCCTCTTCTTCTTCTTTTTCTTCTTCTTCTTCTTTCTCAATTCTTCTTTCTTCTTTCTACTTTCTTCTTTCTTTTTCCTTCTTCCTTTTTACTTCATCCTACCTCCTTCCTTCTTTCTTCTTCCTTCTTTCTTCTTTCTTCTTTATTCTTCCTCTTCTTCTCCCTCTTCTTCTTCTTCTTTCTTCCTTCTTCCATTTTTTTTCTTCCTTCTTCTTCTTCCTTCTTTCTTCTCCTTCTTCCCTCTTGCTTCTTGTTTCTCCTTAATCCCTAATCCATAATCTCTATTCTATCCATATTCTATAATCTCTAATCTCTAATCTTTGATCTCTAATCCTTTGTCTCTAATCGTTATACTTTAATCTCTAGTACCTAATCCCAAATCCATTATCTCTAATTTATAATCCATAATCCATAATCCTTAATTTATCCTTACTCCATAATCCCTAATCCTTAATCCGTAATCTATAATCTCTAATCTCTAATCCTAAATCCCTAATTCGTAACCCCTAATTCTTAATCTTTAATCGCTAATCCCCATCTCCTAATCCATAATCTCTAATCTCTAATCCTAAATCCTAAATTCTTAATCCTCAATTCTTAATCCCTAATCCCTAATGTTTAATAACCTCTAATCCTTAATCTCTAATCCTGAAACTCTAATCTCTAATACCTAATCCTTAATCACTCTAATATCTAATACCTAATCCTTAATCCCTAATTTATAATCGATAAACCATATTAATAATCCATAATCGCTAGTCCTTAATCCTTAATCCTTCATCACTTATCCCTAATCTTTAGTCTTTGATCCCTAATCCTGAATAGTAATGCTAATCCCTTAATCTCTAATGTCTAATATCTAATCTTTAATCTCACATCCCTAATCTCTAATCTATAATCCTTATTCCCTAATATTTATTCATTAATCCCTAATTCCTAATCCTAAACTCTTAATCTATAATCCCTAATCATAAATCTCTTCTTCTCTAATCCCTAATATCTATTACTTATTCCCTAATCCCCACTCCCTAATCCTTAATCCCTAATCCCTAAACTCTAATCATTAATTGTTAACTCCAAAATCCCTAATCCCTCATTAATCTTTAACCCATATTCCATAACACTTAATGCTGAATCCTTCATTTCTAAATCCCTGATCCCTAATCTCTAATCCCTAACCTCTGATCCCCAAACCCTAATCTATCACTTCTTCCTCTTCATCTTCTTTTCTTCTTCTTCTTCTTCCTATTCTTTTTCTTCTTCTTTTTCCTCTTCCTCTTCTTCTTCGTCATCATCGTCCTCTTCTTTTTCCTCTTCTTCCTCATCTTCCACTTCTTCTTCTTCTTCTTCTTCTTCTCCTTCCTCTTCTTCTTCTTCCTCTTCTTCTTCTTACCCTTCTTCATCCTCTTCTTCTTTTTCTTCTTCTTCGTCATCAGCTTCTTCTTCTTCAACATCTTTTTCTTCTTCCTCTTCTTCTTTTTTCCCTTCTCTTCTTCTTTTTCCTCATATTCTTCTTCTTCTTCTTCTTCCTCTTCTTACTCTTCTTCTTCCTCTACTTGTTTTTCTTCTTCTACTTCTTTTTCTCCTTCTTCTTCTTCTTCTCCTTCTTCCACTTTTATTTCTTCTTCTTCTTCTTCCCCTTCTCTTTCTTCTTCCCCATCTTCTTCTTCTTCTTATTCTTCTTCTATTTCTTCTTCTTCATCATCTTCTTCTTCCTCTTCTTCTTCTTCCACTTCATCTTCCTTTATTTTTCTTCTTCTTCTTCTTCTTCTTCTTCAGCTTCTTCACCTTCTACTTCTTCTACTTCATCTTCTTACAATCCTCCTTCTTCTTTGTCTTCTTTTTCTTCCTTTCTTCTTCTTCTTCTTACTCCTCTTCTTCTTCTTCTATTTCTTCTTCTTTTTCTTCTTCATTTTCTCCTTGTTCTTCTTCTTCCTCTTCTTCTTAATCTTCTTCTTCTTCTTTTTCTTCTAGTTCTTCTTTTTTGTCTTCTTCTTACTCTTTTTCTCCTTTTCTTCTTCTTCTTCTTCTTCTTTTTCTCCTTGTTCTTCTTCTTATTCATCATCATCATCTTCTTCCTCTTCTTCTTCATAATCCTTAATCCCTATTCCCTAATCCTTAGTCCTAAATCCCTTCCTCTCTACTCTTCTATCGCTAAATCTATAGTTCGTAATCCATCCCTCCCAAATCCCTAATCCTTAATTCTTATTCTTTAATCCCTATCTCTAATCCCTAATCTCTAATCCTTAATCCTTAATTTCAAATCTCTCATCCCAATCTCTAATCCCTGTCGTTAATCCGTAATTTTTAATTCCAAATAATTTATCCCTGATCTGTAATCCCTAATCCCTAATCTCTTGTCTCTAATCTCTAATCTTTAATCATTATTCTCTAATCCTTAATCATTAATCCCTAATTCTTGATCCCTAAACCCTTTTCCTAATTATAATCATTCAATATCTAAGCTTTACCATATAATCCCTAATCTCAAATCATTAAAATTCAATCACTAATATCAAATCCCAAATCCTTAATCTCTAATCTATAACCCATAATCCTTAATCCTTAATCCATTCTTACTCCATAATCCCTAATCCTTAATCCGTAATCTATAATCTTTAATCTATAATCCCATATCCCTTTTTCATAATCCCTAATCCCAATTACTTAATATTTAATTGCTAAAACAAATCCCCTAATCTCGAATCCTTAATTCCTAATTTCTAATCCTTAATCCCTAATTCCTAATCTTTAATACCTAATCCCAGATCCTCAATCCTTAATAATCTCTAATTCTTAAACTCTAATCTCTAATACTTAATTCTTAATCCCTAACCTATAATACGTAAATCTTATTCATAATCTCTAATCCTAAATCCTTAAATTGTAATCCTTAATCACTAATTTCTAATCTTTAATCTCTAATCCCTCATCTCTAATACAAATCATAATCCCTTAATCTCTAATCTCTAATCTTTAATCCTAAAAGATATATCTCTAATATCTAATCTCTAATTCCTAATTCCTAATCTTTATTCTTTAATTCCTAATTCTTAATCCTAAATTCTTAATATACAATCCCTAATCCTTAATAATTAATCCCTTAATTTTTAGTCCTTAATAACCTATTCATTCATCCCTAATCGCTAATCCCTATTACTTATTCTCTAATCCCTACTCCCTAGTCCTTAATCCTTAATCCCTAATTACAAATTCCCAAACTCTTATCTTTCTTCTTCTTCATCATCATCATCTTTTCTTCTTCCCTTTCATCTTCCTTTACATCTTTTTCTTCTTCTTCATCATCTTCTTCTTCTTCAAATTCTTCACCTTCTTCTTCTTCTTCTTTCAATTCTCCTTATTCTTCTTTTTTTCTTCTTCCTATACTCCTTCTACTTGTTTTTCTTCTTCTTCTTCTTCTTCTTCTTTCTCATTTTCTTCTTGTTCATCTTCTTCTTCTTCTTCCTCATCTTCTTCTTATTCTTCATCTTCTTCTTCTTATTCTTCTTCTTCTTATTCTTCTTCTTGTTTGTCTTCTTCTTGTTCTTATTATTTTTTTTCTTCTTCTTCTTCTTCTCGTTCTTCTTCATAATCCATCAACCCTATTCTCTAATCCCTACTTCTAAATCCCTTCCTCCCCAATCTCTCATCCTTAAATCTATAATTTCTAATCCATCCGTCCCAAATCCCAAATCCATAAACCTTAATCCCTAATTTATTATTCTTAATCCATCTCTAATCCCTAATCCCTAATATGTAATCCATAATCTCTCATCCTTAATTTCTAATCACTAATCCCTAATGCCTAATTTTTAATCCCTAATCCTTAATCCCTAATCTCTAGTCTCAAATCCCTAATCTCTAATCCTTAATCTCCAATACTGAATCAATAATCCTTGATTATTAACCCTAAAGCCGTTCTCTTAATTATAATCACTTAAAATCTAAGATTTAACCTCTAATCCTTAACCCTAAATCTCAAATCCCTAATCACTAGTCTTTAATCTATAATTCATAATTCCTTTTCCATAATCTGTAATCCATAATCCAAAATCCCTACATCTTAATCTTTTGTAATTAATCCCTTAATCTTAAATCTTTAATCCTTAATCAATAATCACTTCATCTGTAATCCCTAATTCTTAATCCTTAATCTATAATCCCTATTAAATTTCTTTAATCCATAACCCTTAACCTCAAACCCTAATACCTAGTTGCTAATCCATATTCCCTAATCTCTAATCCTTAATCCATAATCCTTAATCCCTGAAATCTCATCCCGAATACCTCCTTCCTTATTCCTTAATCCTTACCCCTAATCCCTAATCAATCTCTTCATCCTCTTCTTCTTCTTGTACTTCTTATTGCTCTTCTTTTTCTTCTACTTCTTCTTCTTCTTCCACCTCTTCCTCTTCTTCTTCTACTTCTTTCTCATTTTGTTCTTTTTCTTCTTCTTCCTCTTCTTCCTCATCTTCTTCTTCTTCTTCTTCTTCTTCTTCTTCTTCTTCCTCTTCTTTTTCTACTTCTTCTTCTTCTTCTTCAACCTCTTCTTATTCTTCTTTTTCTTCTTCCTCATCTTCCTCCTCCTTTCTTCTTTCTACTTTCTTCTTTCTTCTTCTTTCTTCCTTCTTCCTTCTACTTACCACCTTCCTTCTTCCTTCTTCCTTCATCTTTCATCTTTCTTCTTTATTCTTCTTTATTCTTCTTCCTCTTCTTCTTTCTTCCTTCTTCCATCTTTTTTCTTCTTTCTTCCTTTTTCTTCTTCTTCCTTTTCTTTCTTTGTTCTTCTTGATCTTTAATCCTTAATATGAAATCTATCTGTAATCTATAATCTATAATCTTTAATCTCTAACCTCTAATCCTTAATCTCTACTTCTTAAATTCTATTCTCTAATACCTAATCCCTAATCTATAATCTCTAATCCCTAATCCCTAATCCCTAATCCCTAATCCATAATCCTTAATCCCTAATCTCTAATCACAAATCCTTTTGTAATCCCAAGTCTTTAATCCTCATCTTAATCCCTTAATCTTTAAACTTTAGTCTCTAATCACTAATCTTGAATCCTATAACCTTAATCTTTAATCTCTAGCCCTTAACACCTAATCTCTATTCTCTAATCCTTAATCCTTAAACCTAGGTCCCTAATCTCTAATCCTTAGTCCTTAATAATTAATCTTTTAATTCTTAATCCCTAATCTCTAATCCCTATTCATTAATCCCTTCATCCATAATCCCTAATCTATGATCTCTAATCATTAATCCTTAATCCCAAATCCTAATTAATTATTCCTTAACTTCTACTCCCTAATCTTAAATCCCTAATCCTTAATCGCTAATCCCTAAACCCTAATCTCTAATTACTAACTCCTAAATCTCTAATCCCTGATCCTTAATTCCTCTTCTTCTTCTTCTTTTTATTCTTTTTCCTCTTCTTCATCTTAATCTTCTTCTTCTTTCTTCCTTCTTCCTTCTTCTTTCTTCTTTCTTCCTTCTTCATCTTTCTTCCACCTTCTTCCTTCTTCCTTCTCCTTAATCCTTAATCCTTAATCCCTAATCCCTAATCCTTAATCTCTAATCTATCTCAAATCTCTAATCTCTAATCTTTTATCCCTAACCTCTCATCCCTAATCTCTAATCCTTACACTCAAATCTCTAATACCTAATTCGTAATCTCCAATCCCTAATTTACAGTCCACAATGCCTAATCTATAATCTTTATTCATTAATCTCTAATCTTTAACCACTAGTCTGTAATCTATAAACCCTAATCTATAGTCACTAATCTTAATCTTAATTCATTAATCTCTAATCCTAAATCTCCCAAATCTTTACTCTCTAATACCTAATCCTAAATCCCTAATCTCTAACCCCAAATGCCTAATAATTAATCTCTTATATCTTAATCCCTAACCTCTAATCCCTAATCATTAGTCCCTCATCCTTAATCCCTTATCCATAATCTATAATCTTTAATCATTAATGCTTAATCCTAAATCCCTACTAATTATTCCTTAATCCCTATTATTGCTTCCCTAATCCCTAGACCCTTGTCCCTAGTTTTTAACTCCCAAATTCCTAATTTAAAGTTTTTAATCTATAATACCTAATCTCTAATTCGTAATCCTTCCCTCCTTAATTTTTATTCCATATTTTCTTATCCTTAATCCTTAATCCCAAATCCCTAATCCATAATCCCTAACCCTGATTCCTAATCCCTAATCTATCACTTCTTTCTCTTCTTCTTCTTCCTCCTCTTCTTCTTCCTCTTCTTCTTCCTCTTCTTCTTCTTCTTCTTCCTACCCTTCTATTGCTTCACCTTCTTCTCTTTCTTCTTTGCCTTACCCTTCTCCTTTTTATTCTTCTTCTTCCTCTTCCTCTTCTTCTTCTTTGACTTCCTCTTCTTCTTCTTACTCTTCTTCTTCTTCTTCTTCCTTTTCTCTTTCTTCTTCTTCTTCTTCTTAATCTTCTTATTCTTCTTCATCATATTCTTCTTCTTCCTCTTCTTCCTCTTCGTCCACTTCTTTTTCTTCTCCTTCTTCTTTTGCTTCTTCATCATCATCTTCTACTTCTTCTTCCTCTTCTTCTTCTTCTCCTTTTTCTTTCGTATCTTCTTCTTCTTCTTCCTTCTCTTCTTCTTATTATTATTCTTTGAATTCTTCTTCTTTTTCTTCTTCTTCTTATTCTTCATCCTCTTCTTCTTTTTCTACTTTCACTTCTTCTTCTTATACTTGTTTTTCCTCTTCATTCTCTTCTTCTTCTTCTTCATCATCATCATCATCTTCTACTTCTTCTTCTTCTTTTCTTATTCCATTTCTTTTTCTTTTTCTTTTTCTTCTTCTTCCTATTCTTCTTCTTCTCCTTCTATTTTTTCTTATTCATTTTCCTCTTCTTCTTCTTGTTCTTCTTCGTCTCCTTCATCTTCTTCATCTACTTCTTGTTCTTTTCTCCTTATTCATCCTTATCACCTTCTTTTTCTTCTCCTTAATTCTTCTTCTTCTTCTTTTGCTTCTTCTTTGTAATCCTTAAATCCTACTCCTTAATACCTTCCTAGCTAATCTCTCATCCCTAAATCTATGAATCCTAATCCATCCCTCCCAAATCCCTAATCGCTACTATCTAATCCATAATCCCTAATTCTTAATTCTTGATCCTTAATCTCTAATCCCTAATCCCTAATCTATCCTTAACCCATAATCCCTAATCTTTAATCCCTAATATTGAATATTTAATCCCTAATCCTTTATCCTTAATCCATAATCCTTAGTCACTAATCCCTAATCCTTAATCCTTAATCCTTAATCCCTAATCCCTAATACCTAATCCCTAATCTTTAAACCCTATTCCTAATTGTAATCATTTAATCTCTAATCCTTAAACTCTAATTCATTATCCTGAATCCCAAATCCTTAATCACTAATATCTAATCCTTAATCTCTAATTCTTATTCCCTAATTTGTAATCCCTAATCCTAAATCTTTAATCCATAATCCTTGTTAATTAATCCCTAATCTTAATTCCCTAATAATTAATCTCTTCATCCCTAATTTCTAATCCTTAATCTCTAGTGCTGATTACTTTTACTTAATCCCTACTCTTTAATCCTTAACCCATACTCCCCAAACCCTAATACTTTGTTACTAATCCAATTCCTTAATCTCTAATCCTTAACCTCTAACATCTAATCCCTAATCTCTCCCTTCTTAATCCCTAATCTATAATCCTTAGTCCATAATCCATCTCTTCATCCTCTTCTTCTTCTTCATCTTCTTCCTCTTCTTCTACTTCTTGATTATCTTCTTCGTCTTCTTCTTCCTCCTCCTCTTCTTTCTCATCTTCCCCTTCTTCTTCTTCTTCCTCCTCTTCTTCTTCTTCCTTTTCTTCTTCTTCTTTTTCTTCTTCTTCTTCTTCCTCTTCCTCCTCATCTTCTTTATCGTCAACTTCTTCTTCCCCTTCTTCTTCTTTTCTTGTTCTTCTTCTCCCTATTCTTCTTCCACATCTTCCTTTTCTTCTTCTTCTTCTTCTTCTTCTTCCTCCATTCTTCTTTCCTCTTTCTACTTTCTTCTTTCTTCTTCCTTCTTCCTTCTTCCTATCTCTTTCCTTCTTTCTTCTTCCTTCTTCTTTCATCTGTCTACTTTCATCTTTATTGTTCCTCTTGTTCTCCCTCTTCTTCTTCTTCTTTTTTCCTTCTTCCTTCTTCCTTCTTCTTTCTTCCTTCTTCTTCTTCTTCTTCTTCCTTCTTCCTTCTTCCTTCTCCTTAATCCATAACCCTTAATCCCTAATCCATCCCTACCCTTAATCCTTAATCTTTAATCCCTAACCTCTAATTCTTAATCACTACTTCCTAAACTCTAGTCTCTAATACCTAATCCTTAATCTATAATCCATAATCCATAATCTATAATCCCTAATCTCTAATCCCTAATCTGTAATCATTAAGCACTAATCTCTAATCCTGAATCTTGCACTCTTAAAATTTAGTCTCTAATCCTTAATCCCAATTCTCTAATCCCTAATCTTATATCCCTAATCTCTAATCATTAATCTTGAATAATTAATAACTTATAATCCATAATCTTTAATCTCTAATAATTAATCTCTTCATCTCTAATCCAATCCATAATCCTTCATCACTAATCCTTAATCCTTAGTCCTAATCACTTATTTCCTAATCCTTACTCCTTAATCTTTAATCCCTAAACCCTGATCCCTAATTGCTAGCTCCATAATCTATAATCCTTAATTTGTAATTCTCAATCACTAATCCTTTTCTCTCTAATCATTAATCAATATGCCTTTATACCTAATCCCTAATCCTTCCTTCCTTAATCCATAATCCTCAATCCATATCCCCTAATCCATAATCTCTAATCCATCTCTTCTTTCTCTTCTTTTCTACTTCTTCTTCTTCTTCTTCTTCTTCTTCTTCTTCTTCTTCTTTTTCTTCTTCCTCTTCTTCTTCTTCTTCTATTTCTTCATCATCCTTATCTTCATCTTCTTCTTCTTTCTCTTCATCCTCACCTTCCTCTTCTTCTTCCTCCTCTTATTAATCTTCTTCTTATCCTTCCTCCTCTTCTTCTTTTATTTCTTCTTCTACTTCTTATTTTTCTTCTTCTTTTTCTTCTTCTTCTTCTTCTTTGTCTTCTTCTTCTTCTTTTTCCTCTTCTTCTTCATCATCTTCTTCTACCTCTCCTTCTTCTTCTTCATGTTCTTTTGCTTCTTCTTCATCTTCTTATTCTTCTTATTCTTCTTATTATTCTTGTTCTTCTCCTTCTTCTTCTTTTTGCACTTCTATTTCTTCTTCTTCTTCTTCTTCTCCTTCAACTACTTGTTTTTCTTCTTCCTCTTCTTCTTCTTCTTCTTCTATTTCTTCTTCTTCTTCTTCTTCTTCTTCTTCTTCTTCTTCTTATTCTTCTTGTCTTCTTCTTCTTGTCTTCTTCTTGTTCTTCTTCTTCATCTTCTTCATCTTTTCTTCTTTTTCTTTTTCTTAATCCTCCTCATCATCATCATCTTCTTCTTCTTCTTATTCCTCTTCTTCTTCTTCTTCATCTTCTTCTTCTTCACCTTCTTCTCTTCTTTGTCTCATTATTCTCCTTCTTATTCTTCCTCCACTTCTTCTTCTTTCTCTTATTCTTCTTCTTCTTCCTCTTATTCTTCTTCTTCGTCTTCCTCTTCCTCTTCTTCTTCTTCTTCTCCTCTTCTTCTTATTATTCTTCTTCTTCTACTACTTCGTCTTCCTCTTCTTACTCGGTTTATTCTTCTTCTTCTTCCTCATCTTCTTCCTGTTCTTCTTCTACTTCTTCATCTTCTTCTTCTTCTTCATCTTTCCCATCTTCTTCTTCTTATTCTTCTTCTTCTTCCTCTTGCTCTTCTTCCTCTTCTTCTTCTTCTTCTTCTTCTATGTCTTCACTTACTTTTTCTTCTTCTACTCCTTCTCCTTCTGCTTCTTCTTCTTCCTTCACTTCTTTTTCTTACTCTTCTTCTTGCTATCTTTTCTCATCTTCCTCCTCCACTTCTTCTTCTTCTTGTTCTTCTTCTCCTTCTTCTTCTTCTTCTCTTCTTTTTCTTCTTCTTCTTCTCCTTCCTCTTGTTGTTCTTCTTCTTGTACTTTTTCCAATTCTTTTTCCACTTCTTCTTCTTCTTCATCTTCCTCTTCTTATTCTCCTCCATCTTCTTCTTCTTCTTCTTCCTCTTCTCCTTCTTTTTCTTCTTCTTTTTCTTCTTCTTCTTCTTCTTTTTGGCCTTCTTATTCTTATTCTTTCTTCATCATTTTCTTCTTCTTCTTCTTCTATTTGTTCTTCTTCTTCTACTTCTTCTTCCTCCTCTTCCTATTCTTCTTCTTCTTTTTCTTCTTAACTTTCTTCCTCTTCATCATCTTCTTCTTTTTCCTTTTCTTCCATTTCTTCTGCTACTTCTTCTTCTTCTTCTTCTTCTTCTTCCGATTCTTCTTCTTTTTCTTCTTCCTTTTCGTTGTCTTCTTCTTCCTCTTCTAGTTCTTCTTCGTCTTCCTCCCTGTTTCTTGTTCTTCTTCTTTTGCTTCCTCCTTTTCCTCTTCTTTTTCTTTCATTTCTTCTTCTTACTTTTGTTCTTCCTCTTTTTTCTCTTCTTCTTCCTCCTCTATTTCATCCTCATCATCATCTTCTACTTCTTCTTCTTCTTTTTTTATTCCTTTTCTTCTTCTACTACTACTACTTCTTCTACATTTTCCTCTTCTTTTACCTCTTCCCTTCATATTCTTCATCTTCTTTTCCTTCATCATCTCTTCTACTTCTTCTTCTTCTTCTTCTTCTTCCTTTTCTTATTTTGATTCTTGTTCTTGCACTTCTTCTTCTTCTTCTTCTTCTTCTTCCTCTTCTTATTCTAATTCTTGTTCTTGCACTTCTTCTTCTTCATCATCTTCTACCACTTCTTCTTCTTCTACTTCTTTTTATTTCCTGATCCCTAATCCTTAATACTTAAGCCTAATGTCTAATCCCTTGTCCCTGATCTTTATCCCTACACCTTATTCCCGAATCCCTACTCCTTAATACGTAATTGCAAATCTCAAAACCTAATATCTAATTTCTAATCGGTAATGCCTAATCCCAAATCCCTAATCTCTAATCTCTAATCCCTAATCCTTTACCCCTAATGCCTTATCTCTAATCTCTCCCTTCCTAATTTTTTAATTCTTAATCCTTAATACCTAATCCTTAATCCTTAATCTCTAATCCCTAAGCCTTAATCTTAATTATAATCACTTAATCTCCAATTGCCAATCCTTAATCTCTAATCCTTAATCTTGAATCCCAAGTCCCTACTCATTAATCTCTTATCCTTAATCTTTAATCCCTATTCTGTAGTCAGTATTCTTTAATCCTAAATCACTAATCTATAGTCCTTAGAAAAAAATCTTTTAATCCTAAATCCCTAATCCATAAGCATTAATCCCTTTGTCCTTAATCCTCAATTCTAAGTCCTTAATCCAAATTCTCTTTTACTTATTACTTAATCCCAACTTTTTAATCCCTAATTCTTAATCTCGAAACTCTAATCACGAATTGCTAATCCTTATTCCGTAATCGTTAATCCCGAACACTTAATCCCTAATACCTAATCCTTAATCTCTCTTATATTAATCCTTAATCCTTAATCCCTAACTTCTAATCCGTAATCTCCAATCCATCTCTTAATCCTCTTCGTCTTCTTCCTCTTTCACTTCTAATTCCTCTTCTTCTCCTTCTTCTTTTTCTTCTTCTTTTACTTCTTCTTTCTTATTTTCTTCTTATTCTTCTTCTTTCTCTTCTTCCTCATCTTCCTCTTCCTCATCTTCTCCTTCTTCCTCTCTCTCTTCTTCTTCTTCTTCATCTTTTTCCTCCCCTTCTTCTCCTTCCTCTTCTTCCTCTTCATCTCCTTCTACTTCTTTTCTTGTTCTCATTTTACCTCTTCTTCTTCCTCTTCCTCTTCCTCTTCTTCTTCTTTCATTTCTTCTTCTTCTTCTTCTTCTTCTTTGACTTCTCCTTCTTGTCCTTTTCCTTCCCCTACTCCTCCTTCTCCTTCTCTATCACCTTTGTCATCTCCTTCTCCTTCTCCTTCTCTTTCTTATTCCTCTCATCCTCCTTCTCCTTTTCCCTCTCCATCTTCTTCTTCTTTCTTCTTTCTTCTTTCTTCTTTCAACTTTTTAATTTCTCATTTCTCCTTCCTTCTTCCCTCTTCCTTCTTCCTTCGTTCTTCTTTATTCTTTATTCTTCTTCTTTTCCTTCCTTCCCTCTTCTTCTTTGTCCTCTTCTTCTTCTTCTTTCTTCTTTTTTCCTTCTTCCTTCCACCTTCTTCTTTCTTCCTTCTTCTTCATCTTCATTCTTCCTTCTTCCTTCTCCCTAATCCCTAATCCTTAATCCCTAATCCATCTCTAATCTCTAATCCTTAATCCCGAATCTTTAATCCCTAACCTTTAATACCTAAACTCTAATTCCTAAACAATAATCTCTAATACCTAATCCCTAATCTTTATTCCTTAATCTATAATCCATAATCGCTAATCCCTAAACCTTAACCCTTAATGACTAATCTCTAATCCTGAAAACCTATATCTTAGTCCCTAATCTTAATCCTAATCCCTTAATCTCTAATCACTAACCCCTAATTTCTAATCTTAAATCATATTACCTAAATCTTTAATCCTAATCCCAAATCCCTAAACCTTAATCCTAATAATCCTTGATCTCTAATTCCACTTCTTCTTCTTCTTCTTCTTATTATTATTCTTATTCTTATTCTTCTTCTTCTTCTTCTTCTTCCTCTTCTTCTTCTTTCTCTTCTTTTTCTTCTTCTTCTACTTCTTCTTCTTCTTCTTCTTCTTCGTCTTCTTCCTCTTCTTCTTCTTCTTCTAGTACTACTTCTACCTCTTCTTCTTCTTCTTTTTTGGCTTCGTCTTCTTTTCCTCTTCTTCTTCTTCTTCTTCTTCTTCTTGTTCTTCTTTGATTTCTTTTTCTTGTTATTCTTCTTCCTCTTATTTCTCTTTTTTTCTTGCTCCCCTTCTTCCTCATTTTCTTTTGTTCTTTTTCTTTTTCTTCTTCTTCTTCTTCTCTTCTACTTCTTCCTCTCATCTTCTTTTTCCACTTCTACTTCTTCCTCATCTTCTTTTTCTCTTTCTTCTTCTTCTTATGCTTCTTCTTCTTCTTCTTCTATTTCTTCTTTTTCTTCTTCTTCTTCTTCATCCTCTTCACCTTTTTTCTCCTTAATTCAGCTTATTTTTCTTCTTCTTCTTCTTCTTCCCTTTCTTCCTCTTCTTCTTCTACTACTACTTCCTCTTCTTCTTCTTCTTCTCCTTCATCTTCTTCTTCTACTTCTTCTTTTTCTTCTTCTTCTTCTTCATCCTCTTCACCTTTTTTCTCCTTAATTCAGCTTCTTTTTCTTCTTCTTCTTCTTCTTCCCTTTCTTCTTCTTCTTCTTCTACTACTACTACTTCCTCTTCTTCTTCTTCTTCTACTACTACTTCTCTTCTTCTTCTTGTTTTCCTTCCTCTTTTTCTTCTCCTTCTTCTTCTTCTTTTTCTTCTTCTTCTTAGTCTTGTTCTTGTAATTCTTTTTCTTCTTCTTGTTCTTCATCTTCTTCTCCTTCTTAATCTTCTTCTTCTTCTTCTTCTTAATCTTCTTCTTCTTCTTCTTCTTCTTCTTCCTCTTCTTCTTCCACTTCTTCCTTTTCTTCTTCTTCCATCTCTTCTTCTTCTTCCTCTTTTTTCTTCCCCTTCTTCTTCTTCTTCTCCTTCTTCAATTTTTCCCCTTATTACTCTTGTTCTTCTGCCTCTTCTCCTTCTTCTTCCTCTTCTTCTTTTTCTCTTTCTTCTTCTTCTTCTTCTTCTTCTTCCTGTTCTTCTTCTTTTTCTTCTCTTCTTCTTCTTCCTCTTCTTCTTTCTCCTCTTCCTCGTTTTCCTCTTCTTCTTCTTGTTCTTCTATTACTACTACTACTACTTCTTTTTCTTCTTCTTCATCTTCTTCTTCTTCTTCTTCAAATTCTTCTTTTTCTTCATCTTCTTCCTCTTCTTCTTCTTCCTCCTCCTCCTCTTCTTCCTCTTCTTCTTCTTCTTCTTCTTCTTCTTTCATTTCTTCTTCTTCTTCTTCTTCTTCTTCTTCTTCTTCTTCCTCCTCCTCCTCCTCTTCTTCTTCTTCTCTTCTTCTTCTACTTCGTTATCTTCCTTCTTCATTCCCCTTTCTTATTTCTCTTTTCGTCTTCCTTCTTCCTTCCTCTTTCCTCCTTCCTTCTTCCTTCCTCTTTCCTCCTTTTTTCTTCCTTATTCCTTTTTCCTTGTTTCTTCTTTCTTCTTTCTTTTTTCTTTTTTCTTTTTTCATTTTTCTTCTTTCATCTTCTTTTTTCTTGTTTCTTCTTCTCTCTTTGTTCTTTCTTTTATGTTCTTTCTTTATTCTTCTTCTTCTTCTTCTTTCTAGTTTTTCCTCTTCTTCCTCTTCTTCTTCCACTTCTTCCTCTTCTTCTTCTTCTTCTTCCCCTTCTTCTTTCTCTTCTTCATCTTCTTCTTCTTCTTCCAACTCCTCTTCTTCATCTTCCTCGTCATCTTCCTCTTCTACTTCCACTTCTTCCTCATCTTCCTTGTCTTTTCTTCTTCTTCTTATTC
The DNA here is from genome assembly GCA_023846275.1 of Vanilla planifolia. NCBI lineage: Eukaryota > Viridiplantae > Streptophyta > Magnoliopsida > Asparagales > Orchidaceae > Vanilla > Vanilla planifolia. The sequence continues at coordinate 135,045 of CM043878.1, read as the reverse complement.
TTTTTCTTCTTCTTCTTCTTCTTCTTTCTCTTTTTCTTCTTCTTGTTTTACTTCTTTTTCCCTTCTTCTTGCACTTCTTATTCTTCTTCCACTTTTCCTTCTTTTCTTCTTCCCCTTCCACTTTTTGTACTTCATCTTTTGCTTCTTCCTCCTCTAGTTCCTCATCTTGTTGCTTCTTCTTCTTCTTCTTTCTCATCTTCTTCTTGATCTTCTTTTTCTTCTTCTTCTTCTTCCTCATCTTCTTGTTGTGCTTCCTACTCTCCTTCCTCATCTTCCTCTCCCTCTTCATCTTCTTCTTCCTTATCTTTCTCTTCTTCTTCTTCATCATCTTCTTCTTCTTCTTCTTCTTCTTCTTCTTTTTCTTCTTTATATTCTTCTTCTTCCTCTCATTCTTCTTCTTCTACTTTTTCTTCTTCATCTTCATCTTTTACTTCTTCTTCCTCTTCTTCCTCTTATTCTTCTTCCTTTTTTTCTTTCTCTTCTTTACCTTCTTCTTCTCCATTTCCATCTTCTACTCCTACACCTCCTTCTTGTTCTCCTCTTCCTCCTTTTCCTTCTCTTTCTCCTTCTCCTTCTTCATCTGCTTCTTCTTCTTCTTTCTTTTTTTTTCTTTTTCCTTTCTTCTTTTTCATTTGTTCTTCCTTCTTTCTTCTTTCTTCTTCCTTCTTTCCTTCTTCCTTCTTCCTTCTTCATTCTTGCTTCTTCCTTCTACCTTCTATCTTCTTTCTTCTTCCTTTTTCCTTCTTTCTTCATCTTTCTTTTTTCTATTTTTCTTCTTTCTTCTTTCTTTTTTCTTCTTACTTCCTTCTTCTTTCTTTCTTTCCACTTTCCTTCTTTCTTTCTTTCTTTTTCTGCTTTTTCTTCATCATCATCGTCTTCTTCTTCTCCATTATCTTCTTCTTCTTCTACTTCTTAATCTTTATCTCGAAACCATAATCCCTAATCCGGCACTCCTTAATCTGTAATCCCTAATCTATAGTACATAATCCCTCTCTTCCTATTCTCCAATCCTTAATCTATAATTCCTAATCCTTAATCTCTGTTTGCTAATTCCCATTGTCAAATTCTTAATCCCAAACCAATCCCTAACATTTAATATTTAATCCAATCCGAATTCTTAATCCCTATTCCCTCAACCTTAAACCCTAATCCTAACCCTTTAATCACTAATGCCTAATCCTTAATCCTTAATCCCTAATCCCAAATCTCTATAGTATTTAATCCTTAATCCTTAGTCCCAAATCCCTAATCCTTGTTTTGAATTGCTAATCCTAAATCTCTAATATCTAATTCCTAATTCATAATCTCTAACTCCCAATCCCTAATCTCAAAATGCAAATCGTTAATCCCTAATGCTTAATCCAAAATTCCTTTATCAATAACTTCGAATCTGTAATCCTTAATCTAATCCCTAATCCCTAATTCTTAATCCCAATTCCCAAATCCATATTCCTTAATCCCTAATCCCTAGCACTAATCCCTAATCCTTAACTCCTCATTCTTAATCCTAAATACTTATTCCTTAAACTCTAATATCTAATCCTTAATCCCTAATCTATAATCCTGAATCCCTCCCTCCCTAACACCTAATCCCTAATCCCTAAAACCTAATTCTTAATCCCTAAGTCGTCACGCATTAATCTATAATATGTATTCTTCTACTTCTTCTTCTTTCTCTTCTTCTTCCTTTTCTTTGTTGTCTTCTTCTTTTTCTTCTTAATATTCTTCCTCATCTTCTTCTTTTTCTTCTTCTTCTTCTTCTTCTTCTTCTTTCTCCTCTTTCACTTCTTATTCTTCTTCTTCTTCTTCCTCCCCTCCTCTTCTTTCACTTCTTCTTCTTCTTCCCCTTCTTCTTCTTCTTCTTCTTCTTCTTCTTCTACTTCTCCTTCTTGTTCTTCTTCCTTCTCTTCTTCTTCATCATCTTCTTCTTTTTCCACTTCTTCTTCTTGTTCTTTTTCCTTTTCTTCTTCATCTTCATCTTCTTCTTCTTCTTCTTCTTCTTCTTCTCCTTCCTGTTCTTCTTGTTCCTCTTCTTCTTCTTCTTCTTCTTCTTTAGCTTCTCTTTCGTCTTTTTCTTCTTCTTGTGTTCTTCTTCTTCCTCTTCTTTTTCTTCTTCTGCTTCTTCTTCTTCTTTTTCCTCACATTCCTCTTCCTCTTCTTCTCCTTCTTGTTCTTCTTCTTCTACTTCTTCTACTTCTTCTTCCTCATCATCATCTTCTTCTTCTTGTTATTCTTCTTCATCATCATCTTCATCTTCTTCCTCTTCTTCTTCTTCTTCTTCTTCTGTTTTTTCTTCTTCTTTGACTTCTTCTTCTTCTTCTTCCCTTACTTATTCTTGTTCTTTTTTGTCTTTTCCTTCTTTTTCCTCTTCTCCTTTTTTTTAACTTTTTCTTCTTCTTCCTCCTCTTATTCCTCATCTTGCCCTTCTTCTCTTTCCTCTTCTTCTTCTTACTCTTATTCTTCTGCCTCTTCTTCTTCTTCTCCTTCTTCCTCATCTTCCTCTTATTCTTCTTTGACTTCTTCCTCAATTTCTTCTTCTTCTTCTTCTTCTTCTTCCCCTTCTACTTCTTCTTTCTCAACTTTATCTTCTTCTTCTTCCTCCTCTTCTTCCTCTTCTTCTTCTGCTTCATCTTCCCCTTCTTATTTTCTTTTTCTTATTCTCCTTCCACTTTCTATTCTTATTCTTTCTCATCTTCTTCTTCTTCTTTTTCTTCTTCTTCTTCTACTACTACTTATTCACTTCTTCTTCTTCATCATCTTCTACTTTTCTTGTTATCCTTCTTCCTATTATTTTTCTTCCTCTCCATCTTTCTCTTCTTCTTCTTCTCCTTCTCCTTGTCCATAACCTTCTCTTACACTTCCTTCTTATTCTCCTCCTCCTTTTCTTTCTCCTTCTCTTTCTCCTTCTTCTTCTTCATCTTCTTCTTCATCTTCCTCTTCTTTCTTCTTTCTTCTTTCTTCTTTTTTCTTTCTTCTTTCTTCTTTCTTATTTTTCTTCCTTCATCCTTCTTCCTTCTTCCTTATTTCTTCAACCTTCCCTCTTGCTTCCTCCTTCTTCAATCTTGCTTCTTCCTTTTTCCTTCTTGCTTATCTCTTCTTCTTCCTTCTTATTTCTTCTTTCCTTTTTCTTCTTTATTCTTTCTTTCTTCTTCTTTGTTTTGTCTTCTTCTTTGTTCTTTTATCTTATTATTCCTTCTCATTTATTCTTCTTACTTTCTTCTTCTTTCTTTCTTTATTATTATTATTCTTCTTCTTCTTTCTTCATCATCTTCTTTGTCTTCCACTTCTTCTACTACTATTACTTCTTCTTCATCATCTTCTTTTTCTTCTTCTTCATCTTCTTCTTCTTCTTCTTCTTTTTCGTTGTATTCTTCTTCTTCATCTTCTTTTTCTTCTTTTCGTCTGCTTCTTCGACTTCTTCTTCTTCTTCTCTTACTTCTCTGATTTCCTCTTCTTCTTCTTCTTCTTTGTCTTCTTCTTCTTCTTCTACTCCTCTTCTTCTTCTTCTTCGTCTTCCTCGTCCTCTTCTTCCACTTCATCTTCTTCTTCTTCTTCTTCTTCTTCCTCTTTTTCCACTTCTTCTTCCTCTTCTTCGTCTTTTTCTTCTACTTCTTCATCTTCTTCTTCTTCTTCTTCTTCTTCTTCTTTTTCTTCTTCTTCTTCTTCTTCTTCTTCTTCTTCTTCTTCTTCCTCCTCTTCTTCTTTTTCTTCTTCCCTTTCCCCTTATCTTCTTCTACTTCCTATTCCACTTCCTCTTCCTCTTTCTCTTCTTCGTCTTCTTCTTCTTCTTCTCCTTCTTCCACTTTTTCTTTTTTGTCGACTTATACTTCTTCTACTTCCACTTTTCCTCTACTTCTTCGACTTCTTCTTCTTCTTCTCCTCCTTCATCGATTTCCTCTTCTTCTTCTTTTTTGTCTTCTTCTTCTTCTCTTCTTCTACTCTTCTCCTTCTTCTTCTTCTTGTTCCTCCTTCTTTTCTTCTTCCACTTCTTCTTGTTCTTCGTCTTCTTCTTCTGCCTCATCTTCCTCTTCTTCTTCTTCTTCTCCTTCTTCTTCTTCTTCTTCTTCTACTTCTTCTTCTTCTTCTTCTTCTTCTTCTTCTTATTCTTCTTCATCTTCTTCTTCCTCTTCTTCTTTTTCTTCTACTCCTTCCCCTTATCTTCTTCCAGCTCCTCTTCGACATCATTCTTCCTCTTCCTCTTCTTCGTCGTCTTCTTTTTCTTCTTGTTCTTCATCATCTTCATCTTCTTCCATCGACCTTCTTCCTTCTTCCTTCTTCCATCTTCTTTGTTCTTCATTTTTTGTTTTTTCTTTCTTCTTCCCCTTCTTCTCCTTCTTCTTCTTCTTACCCTTCTTCTTCTTCTTCTTTTTCTTTCACTTCTTCTTCCTTTTCTTCTTCTTCTTTTTCTTCTTCTTCTTCATCATCTTCTCCTTCTCTTCTTCTTCTTCTTCTTCTTCTTCTTCTTCCCTTCTCATTCTTCTTCTACTTCTTCTTCTTCTACTTCTTCTTCTTCTTCTTCTTCTTCCTCTTTTTATTCTTCTTCTCCTTCCTCTGCTTCTTCTTCTTCTTCTTGTTCTTGTTCTTCTACTTCTTCTCTTCTTCTACTTTTTCCTTTTCTTATTCCTCATCTTCTTCTTGTTGTGCTACTACTTCTTTTTCTTCTTCTTCTTCATCTTCTTCTATTACTTCCTCCTATTTTTCTTCTTCTTTTACTTCTTCCTCGTCTTCTTATTATCCTTTATGTTCTTTGTCTTCTTTGTTCTTTTTCCTTTCTTCTTTCTTATTTCGTGTTCCGTGTTCCTTCTTCCATCTTCTTTACTCCTTCCATCTTCCTCCTTCCTTCTTTCTTCTTCAATCTTGATTCTTTTATCTTCCTTCTTCCTTCTTCCTTCTCACATTCTTCTTCTTTCTTTTGTCATCTTCTTTCATTGTCTTCTTCTTCTACTGCTACTACATCGTCGTCTTCTTCTTCTTCTTCTTTTTCTTCTTCTTCTTCTACCACTACTTCTTTTACGTCTTATTCTTCTTTCTACGTCTTCTTTTCCTCTACTTCTTTGACTTCGACTTCTTCTTCTTCTCCTCCTTCTCAGATTTCCTCTTCTTGTTCTACCTTTTTCTCTTCTTATTCTTCTAGTCTTCTTCTTCTTCTTCTTCTTCTTCTTCTTATTCCTCCTCCTCTTCTTCTTCCTCTTCTTCTTCTTCTTCTTCCTTTTCTTCTTCTTCTTCCTCTACTTCCCCTGCCTCTTCTTCTTCTTCTTCTTCTTCTACTTCTACTTCTTCTTCTTCTTCTTCTTCTTCTTCTTCTTCTTCTTCTTCTTCTTCTTCTTTTTCTTCTACTTCTTCTTCATCTTCTTCCTCCTCTACTTTTTCTTCTTTCCCTCCCCCTTAACTTCTTCTTCCCCCTCTTCCACTTCCTCTTCCTCTTCTTTGTCTTCTTCTTCTTCTTCTTCTTTTTCTTCCTCTTCTACATCTTTTCCTTTGTTGCTTTATTCTTCTTCTCCTACTTCTTTTCCTCTACTTCTTTGAGTTCTTCTTCTTCTTCTTCTCCTTCTTCTTTAGTTTTCTCTTCTTCTTCTTCTTCTTTGTCTTCTTCTTCTTCTTCTTCTACTCTTCTTCTTCTTCTTCTTCTTCCTCTTCTTCTTCCACTTCTTCTTCTTATTCTTCTTCTTTTTCTTCTTCTTGTTCCTCAACTTCCTCCTCATATTCTTCTTCTTCTTCTTCCTCTTCTTCTACTTCTTCTTCTTCTTCTTCTTCTCTTCTTCTTCTTCTTCATCATCATCTTCTTCCTCTTCTTCTTTTTCTTCTTCCCCTTCCCCTAATCATCTTCTGTCTCCTCTTCCACTTCACCTTCTTCCATCTTCTTTCTTCCTTCTTCTTTCTTTCCTCTTTCTTCTTCTTTCATTTCTTCTTCTTCCTCTTCTTCTTCTTTTTCTTTTTCTTTTTTCTTTTTTCTTCTTCATATTCTTTTTCTATCTCTCCTTCTTCTTCCTTTTCTTCTTCTCCTTCTTTTTCTACTTCTTCTTCATCATCATCATCTTCTCCTTCTTTTCTTCTTCTTCTTCTTCTTCTTCTTCTTCCCTTACCCTTCTTCTTCTTATTATTTTTATTCTTATTCTTCTTCTTCTTCTCATTCTTCTTCTCCATCCTCTACTCCTTCTTGTTGTTCTTGTTCTTCTTCTTCTCTTCTCTTCTTCTTCTTCTTTCTTTTCTTATTCATCATCTTCTTCTTCTTGTGCTTTCTCTTCTTCTTTTTCTTCTTCTTCTTCCTCTTCTTCTACTTCTTCCTCCTATTCTTCTTCTTCTTTTTATTCTTACTCTTATTCTTATTCTCTTTCATCTTCTTCTTCGTCTTTTTCCTCTTCTTCTTCTTCTTCTACTTCTTCTTCTTCTTGTACTTCTCCTTCTTCTTCTTGTTCTACTTCCTCTTCTTCTTCTACCTCTTCATTTTCTTGTTCTTCTTCTTCCTCTTCTTCCTCCTTGTCTTCTTCTTCTTCCTCTCTTCTTTCCTCTTCTTCTTCTACTTCTCCTTCTTTGTCTTCTTCTTCCTCCTCTTCTCTTCTTCTTCTTCTTCTTCTTCCTCTTCTTCTTCTTCTTCTTCTTCTTTTTCTTATACTTCTTCTTCCTCATTTTCTTCTTCTTCTTCTTCTTTTTCTTCTTCTTCTTCCTCTCTTCTTTCCTCTTCTTCTTCTACTTCTTCTCCTTCTTTGTCTTCTTCTTCCTCCTCTTCTCTTCTTCTTCTTCTTCTTCTTTTTCCTCTTCTTCTTCTTCCACATCTTCTTTTTCCGCTTCTTCTTCTTCTCCTCCTCCTTCTTCTTCTTCTTCTTCTTGTCCTTCTTCTTCTTCTTCTTCTTCTTCTTCTTATACTTCTTCCTCATTTTCTTCTTCTTCTTCTTCTTTTTCTCCTTCTTGTTTGTCTTCTTCATTTCTTCTACCTCTTCTCCCTCTTCTTCCCCTTCCTTTTTGTCTTCTACTGCCTCTCTCTGTTCTTCTTCCTCTTTCTTTCCTCATCCTTTTCTTCTTCTTCTTCTTTTTCATTTTCTTCCTTCTTCAATCTTATTTATTCCTTCTTCCTTCTTATTTCTTCCTTTTTCCTTCTTCTTTCTTCCTTCATCCATCTTCTTTCTTCCTTCTTTTTCCACATTCTTCTATCTTATTCTTTCTACATCTTCTTATTTTTCTTCTTCTTCCACATCTTCCTCTTCTACTTCCTCATCTTCTTCTTCTTCTTCCTCTTCTTCATCTTCTTCTTCTTCCCCTTGTTTTTCAGCTTCTTGTTGTTGTTGTTGTTGTTATTATTCTTCTATGTCTTCTTCTTTCACTTCTTCTTTTTCCTTTTCTTCTTCTTGTTCTTCTTTTTTTCTTCTTCTTCGTCTTCTTCATGTTCTTCTTCCTCTCCTTCTTCCTCTACTTTTTCTTGTTCTTCTTCTTCTACTACTTGTTCTTTTTTCTTCTTCTTCTATTTCTTTTCTTCTTCTTCTTCTCCATCTCCTTCTTTTCAATCTTCTTCTTCTTCTTCTTCTTCTTCTTCTTCTTCTATTTCTTCTTCTTTCCTTCTTCTTCTTATTCTTCTTATTCTTCTTCTTCTTCTTTTTTGCTTTTCTTCTACTTGTTCTTCTTTTTCTTCTTCTTCTTCGTCTTCTTCTTCTTCTTCTTCCTGTTCTTCTTCCTCTACTTCTTCCTCCACTTGTTTTTCTTATTCTTCTTCTTCTTCTTCTTCTTCTTCTCCTACTTGTTCTTTTTCTTCTTCTTCTATTTCTTTTCTTCTTCTTCGTCTTGTTCTCCTACTTTTCAATCTTCTTTTTCTTCTTCTTCTTCTTCTTCTTCTATTTCTTCTTCTTTTTCTTATTGTTCTTCTTATTGGTCCTTTTGTACTTTTCTTCTTCTTCTTCTTCTTCTTCTTCTTCTTCCTTATCTTTATCTTCTTCTTCTTCTTCTTCTTTTTCTTCTTCTTCTCCTTCTTCTTCTTTTTTTTCTTCTTCTTATTCTTCTTCTTCTTCTTCTTCTTCTTCCTCTTTTTCTTCTTCTTCTTCTTCTACTTCTTCCTATTGTTCTTCTTCTTCTTCCCCTTCTTCTTCTACTTCTTCTTCTTCTTGTTCTTCTTCTTCCACTTCTTCTTCTTCTTCTTCTTCTTCTTCCTTTTGTTCTTCTTCTTCTTCCACTTGTTCTTCTACTTCTTCTTCTTCCTGTTCTTCTTCTTCCACTTCTTCTTCTTCTTCATCATCATCATCTAACTCTTTTTATTCTTCTTCTTCTTCTTCTCTTCTTCTTCTTGTTCATTTACTTCTTTTTCTTCTTCCTCATCTTCCTGTTATTTTTCTTTCTCTATTTCTTTCTCTTCTTCTTCTTCTCCTAATCCTTCTCCTACACCTTCTTCTCGTTCTCCTCTTACTCCTTTTCCTTCGCCTTCTTCTTCTTCTTCTTCTTCTTCTTCTTCTTTCTTCTTTCTTTCTTCTTATTTTTCTTCTTTCTTATATATTCTTCCTTCTTCTTTCTTTCTTCTTCCTTCTTGCTTCCTTCTTCCTTCTTCTTTGTTCCTTCTTCCTTCTAGCTTCTTGTTCTTCCTTCTTCCTTCTTGCTTCTCGCTTCTTTCTTCTTCCTTCTTCTTTCTTTCTTTTTTCTTCTTTTCTCTATCTTTTTTCTTCTTTCTTCTTTCTTCTTTCTTCTTCTTTCTTCTTTTTTTTTCTTCTTCCTTATTTATTCTTATTTCTTTCTCCTTCTTTCTTTCTTTTTTTTCTTCCATCATAATCGTCTTCTTCTTCTTCTTCTTCTTCTCCAACTTCTTCTTCTTCTTCTTCTTTATCTCGAAATCACAATCCCTAATCCCGTATAGCCTTATCAATAAAACCTAATCTATAATCCTAAATCCCTCTCTCTTTAATCTCTAATCCTAAATCCTCTAATTGCTAATCCCCATTATCAAATCCTTAATCCCTATTAATTAATCCTCAATATTTAATCTTTAATCCATCCCTTATCCATAATCCTTAATCCCTAATCCCTAATCCTTAAACTCTAAACCAAAATCATTAATCTCTAATGCCTAATCCTTAAACCTTAATCTTTAATACCTAATTCTTAATCTCTAATTCCTAATTCTTAATCCCTAAACCACAATCCTTAATCTGTAATCCCTAATATTTAATCCTTAATCCCTTAATCAATAACTCCAAATTTGTGATTGCTAATCTAATCCCTAATCCCTAAATCTTAATACTAATTCCCAAATACTTATTACCTAATCCCTAATCTATAAACCTTGACCCAAATCACTAACCCTTAATCCTTAATTCCTTCTTCTTCCTCTTCTCCTTCTTATTCCTCTTCTTCCTCTTCTTCTTCTCTTACTACTTCTTCTTTTCATTCTTCTTCTTCTTCATCTTCTTCTTTTTATTCCTCTTCTGCTTCTTCTTCTTCTTCTACTTCTTCTTCCTCTTCTTCTTCTTCTTCTTCTTCTTCTCCTCCTCCTTCTGCTTCTACTTCTTCATCTTATTCACTAATCTGAACCCTTTTACCATATTTTAAATCCTTATTTCCAAATCCCTATTACCTAATCCCTAATCCCTAAACCCTAACCCTAATTACTAATTCTTAATCCCAAATCTTTAATCCATAAACCCTAATCTCTAATCCTTAATCCCTTATCCATAAATCTAAATCCCTCCATCCCTAACACATAATCCCCAATCCCTAATATCTAATTCTTAATCTTTAAGCCATTTCCCATAACTCTATAATCTATCTTCTTCTTCTTCTTCCTCTTCTCCTTCTTTCACTTCTTCCTAGCCCTCTTCTTCTTCATCTTCCTATTCTTCTTCGTCTTCCTCTTCTTCTTCTTCTTCTACTACTTTCTCTTCTTCTTCTCCCTACACCTCTTTCTCTTCTTATTCTTCTTCTTCTTTTTCTTCTTCCTCCTCCTCTTCCTGCTCTTCTTCTTCCTCTTCTTCTCCTTCTACTAGTCATTATTTTTCATCCTCCACTTCTTCTTGTTCTTGCCTTCTCCTCTGCTTCTTCTTCCTCTTCTTCTTGTTGTTCTTCTTCCCCTTCGTCTTCTACTTCTTCATCTTCTTCATCATCTTCTTCTTCTTTTTCTTGTTATTGTTGTTGTTCTTCTTCTTCCGCCTCCATCTCTACTTCTTCTTCTTCTTTTTCTTCTACTTGTACTACCTGTTCTTCTTCTTCTTCCACTTCTTCTTCTTCATCTCTTCTTCTACATCTTTGATTTCTTCTTCTTTGGTTTCCTCTTCATCATAATCTTCTTCTTCTTCTTCATCTTTTTTGTCATCATCTTCTTCTTCTTCTCTTCTTCTTCTTCTTCTTCTTTTTCCTCATACTCCTCCACCTCTTCTTCTTCCACTTCTTCTTTTTCTTGTACTTATTCTTATTCCTCTTCTTTTTCTTCGTCTTCTTCTTCTTCTTCATTTTGTTCTTCCTCTTCTTCTTCTTCTTCTTCTTCTTCATCTTCTTCATCCTCTTCTTCTTCTTCTTCCCCTTCCCCTTATCTTCTTCTAACTCCTTTCCACTTCCTCTCCTTCTTCTTCTTCTTCTTCTACTTCATCATCTTCTTCCTTCTTCCTTCTTCCATCATCTCTCTTCCTTCTTTTTTGTTTCCTCTTTCTTCTTCTTTCTTCTTCTTCTTCTTCTTCTTGTTTCCCTTCTTCTTCTTGCTACTCCTCTTCTTTAGGTTCTTCTTCTTCTTTTTCTTCATCACCTTCTCCTTCTTCCTTTCTTCTTCTTTTTCTTCTTCTTCTTCTACTTCCTTTTCCCATTCTTCTTCTTCTTCTACTACTATTACTACTACTTCTTCTTCCTTTTTTTCTTCTACATCCTCTTCTTATTTTTCTTTTTCTTCTTCTGCTTCTTCTTTTTCTTCTTCTCTTCCTCTTATTCTTCTTTTTCTTATTCTTCTTCTTCTTCTTCTTCTTCATCTTTTTCTTCCTCCTCTTTTTCTTGTTCTTCTTCTTTTATTTCTTTCTATTCTTCTAATTCTCATTCTTCTTCTTCTACTACTTTTCTTCTTCTTCTTCTTTTTCTTCTTCCTCCTCCTCCTCCTCTTCTTCTTTTTCTTCTTCGATTTCCTCTTCTTCCTCTTGTTCTTATTCTTCTTCTTCTTTGTCTTCTCTACTTCCTCTTTTTTTCTTCTTCTTCTTCTTATTATTATTATTATTCTTATTCTTCATGGTATTCTTTTTCCACTTCTTCTTCATCATCAACTTCTTCTTCTTCCATTTCTTTTTCTTCTTCGTCTTCTTCTTGTTCTTCTTCCTCATCATCTTCTTCTTCTTCATCTTCCTCTTCTTCCTCCTCTCCATCTTCTTCCTCTTCCTTTTCTCCTTCTTCCCTTTCTTCTTCGTCTTCTCTTACCTCTTCCTCTTTCTCTCCCCTTCCTTTTCCTCTTCCTCTTCATGTTCTTCTTGTTCTTCTTTTTCTTCGTCATCTTCTTCCTTCTTCTATCTTCCATCTTCCTTATTCCTTCTTCCCTATTTCTTCCTTCTTCCTTCTTCCTTTCCCTTCTTCCTTCTTCCTTTTCCTTCTTCCTTCTTCCTTCTTCTTTCTTCCTTCTTTCTTCTTTCTTTGCCTTTCTACTTCTTCTTTTTCTTCTTCTTCCTCATCTTCATCTTGTTCTTCTTCTTCGTTTTTTGCTTCCTCATCTTCTTCTTCTTCTTCCTCTTCTTCTTCTTCTTTTAGTTCTTCTTCTTCTTCTTTTTCCTCTTATTATTATTTTTATTACTATTATTATTCTACGTCTTCGTCTGCTTCCTCTTCTTCTTTTTCCTCTTCTTCTTATTCTTCTTCTTCTTCTTTTTCTTCTATGTGTACTTCTTCTTCTTCTTCTACTACTACTTCTTCTACTTCTTTTTCCTCTTTGTCTTCCCCTTCTTCTTCCTCTTCTTCTTCTTCTACTACTACTACTTCACCTTCTTTTTCTTCATCTTCTTCTTGCTCTTATCCTTCCCCTTCTTCTTTCTCCCTAATACTTAACCTTTAATTCCTAATCCTTAATCTTTAATTCTTAATACCTAATCTCAAATTCCTAATCCCTAATCCTCAATCCATAATCCCTAATCTCTATTCTCAAATCCTTGTCTTGAATTCTGAATCCAAAATCTCTAATCCCCAACATATAATCCCAAAAACTTAATACTTAATCTCTAATGCTTAATACTAAATCCTTAACCTTTTATTCCCTTATTTCCAATCCCTAATCCATAATTTATTCCCTAATACCTAATTCCTAATTTTTTCCCCAAATCCCTAAAACCTAATCCCTAATCTAAACCCTAAGCCTTATTCCTGATTCTTAATCCCTAATCCCTAAACCCAAATCCTTTATCCTTAATCCCTAATCAAAAAATCCGAACCCTCCATCCCTAATGCGTTATCCCCAATTCTAATACCTAATTCCTAATCTAAGGACGTCGCCTATTACTCTATAATTTGTCTTCTACTTCTTCTTCTTCTTATTCTTTCTCTTCATGTTCTTTCTCTTTTCCTTTTTCTTCTGCCTTGTACTCTTCTTGTTGTTCTTCCTATTCTTCCTTATCTTTCTCTTCTTCTTCTTCTTCTTCTTCTTCCTTCTCCTCCTTCTCCTCTGCTTCCTCTTTTTATTATTTGTCTTGTTTTTCTTCTTCCTCCCCCTCTTCTTCCCCTTCCTCTTCTTCTTCTTCTTCTTCTTCATTTTATTCTTCTTCTTCTTCTTCTTCTTCTTCTTCTTCTTCTTCTTCCTCTTCTCCCTATCATCTTCTACCTCTTCTTCCTCTTCCTCTTCTTCACCATCTTCTTCTTCTACTTCATCTTCTTCTTTCTTCCTTCTTCTTTCTTCTTTCTTCTTTCTTCTATCTTCTCTCTTCCTTCTTTTTCTTTCTTCTTTCTTCTTCTTCCTTTTTTTACTTCTTTTTCTTCCTCTTCTTCTTCTTCTTCTTTCCCTTCTTCTTCTTCTACTTCTTCTTGTTGTTCCTCTTCTTCATTTTCTTCTTCTTCTTTTGCTTCATCTTCTTCTTCTTCTTCATCTTCCCCTTCTTCTCTTCTTCTTCTACTTCCTATTCCCATTCTTCTTCTTCTTCTTCTTCTTCTAGTACTACTATTACTACTACTACTTCCTCTTCTTATTCTTCTTCTTCTTCTTCTACTTCTTCTTCATCTTCTCCTTCTTCTTCTGTTCTTCTTATTTTTTTTTTTCTTATTCTTCTTCTTCTTCTTCTTCTTCTTCTTCATCTACTTCTTCCTCCTCTTTTTCTTCTTCTTGTTCTTTTATTTCTTCCTCTTCTTCTTATTCTCATTCTTCTTCTTCTTCTTCTTCTTCTTCTTCTTCTTCTTCTTCTTCCTCCTCCTCTTCCTCACTTCTACTACTTCTTCATCTTCCTCTTCTTCATTTTCTTCTTCCTTCACCTCTTCTTCTTCTTCTTCTTTGGTTTCCCCTTCTTCCTCTACTTCTTCTTCTTCTTCTTCTTTGTCTTCTTCTAATTCCTCTTCTCTGCTTCTTCTTCTTCTTCTTCCTTGTCTTCTTTTTCCACTTCTTCTTCTTCTTCATCAACTTCTTCTCATTCCTCTTCTACTTTTCTTCTTTTTCTTTTACTTTTTTTTCTTTCACTTTTTCTTTTTCTTCTTCATCTTCTTCTTGTACTTGTTCCTCATCATCATCTTCTTCTTCTTCTTCCTCTTCCTTCTCTTCTTCTTCTTCTTCTTCTTCCTTTTCTCCTTCCTCTTCCCCTTGCTCTTCGTCTTTTCCTACCTCTTCCTTTTCCTCTTCCTCTTCTTCTTCTTCTTCATCTTCTTTTTCTTCTTCTTCATCTTCTTGCTTCTTCTATCAACCATCTTCCTTATTCCTTTTTCCTTATTTTTGCCTTCTTCCTTCTTCCTTTTCCTTCTTCCTTCTTCCTTCTTCTTTCTTTCTTCACCCATCTTCATTCTTTCTTCTTCTTACTTCTTTCTTCTTTCTTCCTTCTTCTTCATTCTACTTCTTTTTTTTCTTCTTCTTTCTCATCTTCATCTTATTCTTCTTCTTCGTTTTTTTACTTCTTCTTCTTCTTCTTCTTCTTCTTCTTTTTTCTCTTATTATTATTATTCTATGTCTTCGTCTTCTTTCTTTTCTTCTTTTTCCTCTTCTTCTTCTTCTTCTTGTTCTTCTTTGTCTTCTTCTTCTTTCTGTTCTTCTTCCTCTTCTTCGTCCTCTACTTGTTTTTCTTCTTTTTCGACTTCTTCTTCTACATCTTCTTCTTCTCCTTCTTGTTCTTATTCTTCTTCCTCTTTTATTTCTTTTTCTTCTATTTCTTGTTCGTCTTCTCCTTCTTCTCCTTCTTCTTCTTCTTTTTCTTCTTCTTCTTCTTCTATTTCTTCTTCTTGTTATTCTTCTTCTTTTTCTTTTTATTATTATTATTATTCTTCTTCTTTTTCTACTTCTCATTTCCTTCTTCTTCATCATCATCATCATCATCATCTTCTTCTTCTTCTTCTTTTACTTCTTATTCCTCTTCATCTTCCCCTTCTTCTTCCTCTTCTTCTTCTTCTCCTACTGCTACTTTACCTTCTTTCTTTTCGTCTTCTTCTTGCTCTTATCCTTCTCCTTCTTCTTTCTCCCTAATACTTAATCCATAATTCGTAATCCCTAATCCTTAATACCTAATCCATAATCTCAAATTCTTAATCTGTAATCCTTAATCCATAATCCCTAATCCAAAATCTCTAATCTCTAATCCCTAATAGATAATCCCAAAACCTTAATCCTTAATCCCTAATACTTAATACTAAATCCTTAGTCTTTTAATCACTTATTTCTAATCCCTAATCCATAATCTAATCCCTAATATCTAATTCTTATTTTTTCCCAAATCCTTATTACCTAATCCCTAATCTCTAAACCCTAAGACTTATTCCTAATTCTTAATCCCAAATCCCTAATCCCTAAGCCCTAATCCTTTATCCATAATCCCTAATCGATAAATCTGAATCCCTCCCTCTTTAACGCATTATCTCCAATCTCTAACACTTAATTCCTAATCATTAGGACGTCACCCAATACTCTATGATCTGTCTTCTTCTTCTTCTTCTTCTTCTTCCTCTTTCTCTTCTTGTTCTTTCTCTTTTACTTTTTCTATTACCTTGTCCTCTTCTTGTTTTTCTTCCTATTCTTTCTCATCTTCCTCCTCCTCCTCTTCTTCTTCTTCTTCTTCCTCCTCCTCCTCTTCCTCTTCTTCTTCTTCTTGTTCTTCTTCTTCTTCTTCCTCTTCTACTACTTCTTCTTCTACTTCTTCTTTTTTGTCTTCTTCTTCTTCCTCTCTTCTTTTACTTCTTCATCTTCTTCCTCTACTTCTTCTTCCTCTTCTTCTTCTTCTTCTTCTTCTTCTTCTTCTTCTTCTTTGTCTTCTATTTCCTCTCCTTCCTCGTCTTCTTCTTCTTCTTTGTCTTCTTCTACCTCCTCTTCTCTTTTTCTTCTTCTTCTTCTTTTTCTTCTTCTTCTTCTTCCATGTCTTCTTTTTCCACTTCTTCTTCATAATCTTCATCAACTTCTTATTCCTCTTCTACTTCTTGTTCTTCTTTTTCTTTTCTTCTTTTTCTTCTTCTTGTTCTTTTGGCTCATCTTCGTCTTCTATTTGTTCTTCTTCCTCATCTTCTTCTACTTCTTCTTCCCTTTCTCCTTCTTCTTTCCCTTCCTCTAAATCTTCTTCTACCTCTATCTCTTTCTCTTCCTCCTCCTTTTCCTCTTCCTCCTTTTCTTCTTTTTCTTCTTCTTCCTTCTTCTACCTTCCATCTTTCTTATTCCTTCTTGTGTCTTCCTTCTTCCTTATTCTTTTAATTCTTCCTTCTTCATTGTCTTTCCTCCTCCCATTTTCTTTCTTTCTTTTCCTTTTTTCTTTCATCTTTCTTGTTTCTTCTTCTTTGTACTTTTCTCTTCTTTTTTTTCTTCTTCCTCATCTTCCACTTCTTCTTTTTCTTCCTCTTCATCTTCCTCATCTTCTTCTTCTTCTTCTTCTTCTTCTTCTTCTTCTTTTTTCTCTTCTTATTATTATTATTATTACGATGGTTATAAAATTATTCTACTTCTTCTTCGCTTTCTTCTTTTTTCTCTTCCTCTTCTTCTTTTTCTTCTTCTTCTTCATTGTCTTCTTCTTCTTCTTCTTCATGTTTTTCTTCCTCTTCTTCTACTTTATTTTCTTCTTTTTCTTCTTCTTTTTCTTCTTCTTCTTCTTCTTCTTCTTCTTCTTACTCTTGTTCTTATTATTCTTCCTCTTCTATTTCTTTTTCTTCTATTTTCTCTTCTTCTCCTCCTTCTTCTCCTTCTTCTTTTATTTCTTCTTCTTCTACTTCTTCTTCCCCTCTGCCTTCTTTCTCTTATTCTTCTTCTTCTTCTTTTTCTTCTTCTTGTTGTTCTTCTTCTTCTTCGTCTTCATCTTTTTCTTCTTCTTCTTCTTTCTCTTCATCATCCCTTTCGTCTTCCTCTTCCTCTTCTTCTTCTCTTCTACTACTACTACTTTGGCTTCTTCTTCTTCTTCTTCTTACTCACGTCCTTCTTCTTTCTCCCTATTTCTTAATCCACAATTCCTAATTCCTAATCTTTAATACCTAATTCCTAATCTCTAATCCCTATTCCTTTATCCATAATCCCTAATCTCTAATCTGTAATCTTTGTCTTTAATTCCTAATCCTAAATCTCTAATCTCTAATCCCTAACTCATAATCCCAAAACCTTAATCCTTAATCCCTCTTACATAATACTTAATCTTTAATCCCTTCTTTTGATTCTGTAATCTTGAATCCCTAATCTAATCCCGAATACCTAATTCTTATTCCTTTTTCCCAAAGCCCAATTATCTGATCCGTAGTCCCTAAACCCTAACCTAATTCCTAATTCTTATTTCTAAATCCCTAATCCCTAAACCCTAATTCCTAATCCATAAATAAAAATCCTTCCATTACTAACGACTAATACCCAACCCCTTATTTCTAATCTTTCAGCCTTCGTACACTACTCTATAATCTGACTTCCTCTTCTTCTTCTTCTTCTTCCCCTGCTCCTTCTTTCTCTTCTTCTTTTCCTTCTTCCTTGTCCTCTTCTTGTTCTTCATCATATTCTTGGCCATCTTCCTCTTCTTTTTCTTCTTCTTTTTCTTGTTGTTGTTGTTCTTCTTCTTCCTCCTCCTCCTCTTCTTCCTCTTCTTCTTCTTTTTCTTCTTCTTCTTTTTTTCTTCTTCTACCTCTTCTTCTTCTTGTTCTTCTTCTTTTTCCTTATCTTCTTCTTCTAGTTCTTCTCTTTCTTCTTCTCCTTTTTCTACTACTACTACTTCTACTTCTTCTTCATCTTCATCTTCTTCTTCTTCTTCTTCTTCTTCTTCTTCTTCTCCTCCTCCATCATCTTCTTCTTCTTCTTCTTCATCATCATCCTCTTCTTATTTTTTTCTTCTTCTACCACTTCTTCTTCTTGTTCTTCTTTTTTTTCCTCATCATCTTCTTCTTTTTCTTCTCTTTCTTCTTCTTCTTCTTCTTCTTCTTCTTCTTCTTCTACTACTTCTACTTCTTCATCTCCATCATCTTCTTCTTCTTCTTCTTCATCATCTTCTCCTTCTTCTTCTTCTTCTTCTTCTTTCTTCTTTCTTCTTTCTTCTTTTTGCTTTCTTCTTTCTTATATCTTCTTCCTTCTTCCTTCTTTCTTCTTCGTTCTTCCTTCTTTCTTCTTACTTCAGCATTCTTCCTTCTTGCTTCTCACTTCTTTCTTCTTCCTTGTTCCTTCTTCCCTCTTTCTTTCTTTTTTCTTTTTTCTTTTTTCTTTTTTCTTTTTTCTTCTTTCTTCTTTCTTCTTTCTTCTTTCTTCTTCTTTCTTTTACTTTCTTCCATCTTCCTTCTTCCTTCTCATTTCTTTCTTCTTCTTCCTTCTTTCTTCCTTTCTTTTTCTTCTTCTTTCATCATTTTCTTCTTCTTTTTCTTTTTCTTCTTCTTCTTCTCAATGTCCTTCTTCTTCTCTATCTTCTTCTTCTTCTTATATTTCTTCTTCTTTATCCCAAAACCATAATCCCTAATCTTGCACTCCTTGATCCGTAATCCATAATCTATAATCCCTAATCCCTCTCTCTAATCTCTAATCCCTAATCCTTAATCGCTAATTGCCAATGTCAAATCCCTAATCACGAATAATAAATCCATAATATTTAATCTTTAAACCATCCCTAATCCTTAATAACTAATCCCTTATCCTCAAACCCTAATTCCAAATCTTTAATCCCTAATGTCTAATCCTTAATGCCTAATCGCTCATACCTTATCTGTAATTTCCAATTCCTAATCCTTAATCTCTAATTCCTAATCTCTTATCCTTGTTCTGAATTTCTAATCCTAAATCTTTAATCTTTAAATCCTAATTCATAAACCCTAAACCCCAATCTTTAAACCCTAATACCTTATCCTTAATCCCTAATACATAATCATTAATCCATTAATCAATAACTCCTAATATGTAATCCCTAATATAATCTGGAATCCCTAATTCTTAATCCCAATTCCTAATCCCTAATCCTTAAACCCTAACCCTAATCACTAATCCATAATCCCTAATTCTAAATTCTTAATCCTAAATCCTTATTCCCTAATCTATAATCTTGAATCCCTCCCTATCTAATGCCTAATCCCAAAACCTTAATACCTAATTCTTAATCCCTAAGTTGTCACACACTAGTCCATAATCTGTCTTCTACTTCTTCTTCCTATCTTCTTCCACTTCTTCTTCTTTCTATTCTTCTTCTTCTTCTTCTTCTTCCTTGTCTTCTTCTTGTTCTTCTTCATATTCTTCTTCATCTCTCTTTTTCTTCTTCTTCTTCTTCTTCTTCTTCTTCCTCCTCCTCTTTCTCATATTCTTTTACTTCTTCTTCTTCCTCTACCTCTCCTTGCTCTTCTACATCTTCATCACCTTCTTCCTCTTCTTCGTCTTCTCCTTCTTGTTCTTCTTGCTCTTGTCCTTCTTCTTCGTCTTCTTCTTCGTCTCCTTTTTCTTCTTCTTCTCCTTCCTATTATTCTTCTTCTTCTTCTTCTTCTTCTTCTTCTTCTTCTTCTTCTTCTTCTCTTTCTTCTTCAGCTTCGTCTTCTTCTACTTCTTCTTCTTCTTTTCCACATCTTCTTCTTTCGCTTCTTCTCCTTCTTCTTCTTCTTCTACTTCTTCCTCTTCTTCTTCTTCTCTTCTTCTTCTTCTTCCTCTTCTTCTTCTTCATCATCTTCTTCTTCTTCTACTACTACCTTTTTCTTATTCTTCCTCTTCTTCTTCTTCCTATCCTTTTTCTTGTGCTTTTTTCTCTTTTCATTCTTTATCCTCCTTTCTTTCTTCTTTTTGTACTTCTTTTTCTTCCTCCTCTTCTAGTACCTTATTTTGCTATTCTTCTTCTTCCTCCTCTTCTTGTTCTTCTTCCTCTTCTTCCTTGTCTTCCTCTCCTTCTTCTTCTTCTTCTTCTTCCTCCTCTTCAATTTTTTCTTCCTCACGTTTCTCTTCTTATTCTTCTTCTTCCTCTCCTCTTCCTTCTTGTTCTCATTCTTTCTTTTCTTCATCTTCTTCTTTTACTTCTTCTTCTTCTTCGTCTTCTTCTTCTTCTTCTTCTTCTTCTTCTTCTACCTCTCCTTATTCTTCTTATTCTTCTTCTTCTCCTCTACATCATCTTCCACTTCTTTTTCTTCTCCTTCTTCCTCTTGTTCTTCTTCCTCTCCTTCTTTCTCTTCTTCTTCTTCTTCTTCTCCTTCTCCTTTTCCTTCTTCGTTTCCTTCTCCTCTTTGTTCACTTCTTCCTCCTTTCCTTTTTCGTTCTTCTCCTTCTTCCATTTTTTCTTCTACTTCTTTGTTCTCTCTTCTTTCTTCTTTTTCTTTCTTCTTGATTATTTCTTCTTCCTTCTTTTTTCTTTTTCTTTCTTCTTGCTTATTTCTTCTTCCTTCTTCCATATTCCTTCCTCCATCCATCTTTCTTCTTCCTTCTTCAATCTTGCTTCTTCCATCATCCTTCTTGCTTCTTGCTTCTTCCTTCTTCCTTCTTCCCTCTTCCATCTTCTTTCTTCTTTCATTTCCCTTTCTTCTTCTTTCTTCTTTCTTTTTTCTTCTTTCTTCTTATTCCTTTTAATTTCCTCTTTCTTTCTTTTTCCTTCTTCTTCTATCTTCATCGTCTTCCTCCTCTGCTACTACTACTTCTTCTTCTTCTTCTTCTTCTTCTCTTCTACTTCTTCTATTTGTTCTTCTTTGTCATCTTCTTCTTCATCATCTTTTTTTGTACTTCTTTGACTTCTTCTTCCTTTTCTACTTCTTTGGTTTCATCTTCTTCTCCTTCTTCTTTGTCTTCTTCTTCTTCTTTTCTTTCTCTTCTTCTTCTACATCTTCTTTTTCTTCTTCCTCTTCATTTTTTTCTTCTTCACCTTATTCATCTTCATCATCATCTTCTTCTTCTTCTTCTCCTTCTTCATATTTATTGTCTTCTTCCATTTCTTCTTCTTCCAATTTCTCTTAGTGCTCTTCTACCTCCTTCTCGTCCTCTTCCTCTTCCTCTTCATCGTCTCCTTCCTCTCCCTCTTCTTCTTCTTCCTCTTCTTCTTCTTCCTTCTTCCTTTTTCCTTCTTCCTTCTTCCTTCTTCCTTCTTCTATCTTCTTAATTACTTCTTTTTTCTTTCCTTACACTTCTGCTTTTCTTTTTTTCTTCTCCTTCTTCTTCTTCTTCCTCTTCTTCTTCTACTTCTTCTTCTTCTTCTTTCTCTTTTTCGTCATTTTCTTCTTGCTCTTCTTCTTCTTCCTTTTCTTCTTCTTCTTTTTCTACTTCTTCTTCTTCTTCTTCTTCTTCATCTTTTCTTCCTCTTATTTTTTTTCTTCTTTTCTTCTTCTTTTTGTTCTACCGCTTCTTCTTCTTCTTCTTCTTTCTCCTCTACCTATTCTTCTTCTACTTCTTCTTCTTCTTCTTCCTCTTCTTCTTCTTCTTCTTCTTCTTCTTCTCTTCATCATGTTCTTCATTTTATTACTCTTCTTTTACTTCTATTTCTTCTTCTTCTTCTTCTTCTTGTACTTCTTCTTCTTCATCATGTTCTTCTTCCACCTCTATTTCTTCTTCTTCTTCTACTACTTATTTTTCGTATTCTCCTTTTTCTTCTTCTTCTTCTTCTTCCACTTCTTCTTCTTTTTCTTCTTCTTCTTCTTCCTCTTTTCTTCTACTTCCTCTTCAACATCAACTTCTTCATCTTCTTCTTCTTCTTCTTTTTCCACTCATCTTCTACTTCATCTTCTTCTTCTTCGTCATCTTCTTGTTCTTCGTGTTCTTCTTCTGTTTCTTCTTCTTCGTCTTTGTTTTCTTCTTCTTCTTCTTCTTCTTCTTCGACTTCTTCTTCTTCTTCTTCTTCTTCTTCCTCGTCTTCTTTTTCCACTTCTTCTTCATCCTCTTCATCCACTCCTTATTCCTCTTCTACTTCTTCCTCTTCTTTTTTTCTTTTTTCTTCTTCTTCTTCTTCTTCTTCTTCTTCTTCGTCTTCCTCATCATCATCATCATCATCTTCTTCTTCTTCTTCTTCTTCTTCTTCTTCTTCTTCTTCTTCTCCTTCGTCTTCTTCATCTTCTTCTTCCTCTTCTCCTTCTTTTTGTTCCTCTTCATTTTCTTCTACCTCTTCCTCTTCCTCTTCCTTTTCCTCTTCCTCTACTTCTTCTTCCTTCATCTATCTTCCACGTTCCATATTCCTTCTTCCTTCTTATTTCTTCCTTGTTCCATCTTCCTTCTTCCTCTTCCTTCTACCTTCTTCTTTCTTCTTTCTTCCTTCGCTTATCTTCTTTGTTCCTTGTTCTTTCTCCTTTCTTCTTTCTTCTTCTTCTTCTTCTTCTTCTTCTTCTTCCTCTTCCTCTTCCTCTTCTTCTTCTTCTGCATCTTCTTCTTCTTTTTCCTATTATTATTATTATTATTATTATTATTATTATTATTATTATTATTTTTGTTGTTGTTTTTGTTGTTGTTGAAGTTGTTTTTCTACGCCTTCTTCTTCATCCTCTTCTAGTTTTCCGTCTTCTTCTTCTTCTACTTCTTTTACTTCTTCTTCTTCTTCTTCCTTTTTTTCTTCCTATTCTTCTTTCTATTCTCCTTCCTCTAAATGTTTTTCTTCTTTTTCTTCTTCTTCTTCTTCTCCTCCGCCACCACCTCCTCCTACTTCTTATTCTTATTCTTATTCCTCTTCTAATTTTTTTTCTTTTATTTCTTCTGCTTCCTCTCCTCTTTTTTCTTTTTCTTGTTTTTCTTCTTCTTCTGTTTCTACTTGTACTTCTTCTTCTTCTACTACTCCCCCATCTTCTTCTTATTCTTCTTCTTTTTCTTCTTCTTCTTCTTCTTCTTCACTTCTTCCATTTTTCTTCTTCATCATCATCTTCCTCTTCATCTTCTTTTTCTTCTCCTCCCCCATCTTCTTCTTATTCTTCTTCTTCTCCTTCTTCTTCTTCTTCTTCACTTCTTCCATTCTTATTCTTCATCATCATCTTCCTCTTTGTCTTCTTCTTCTTCTTCTTCTTTTTCCTCTTCATCTTTCTATTCCTCATTCTCTTCTTCTTCTTCTTCTTATTCTTACTCTTGTCCTTCTCCTTCATCTTTATCTCTAATCCTAACGCTAATACATAATCCTTAACATTTAATACCTAATACCTAATACCTAATCTGTAATTCTTCATCCCTAATCCTTAATCCATAGTTTCTAATCCCTAGTTTCTAATCTTGAATACTTATCCTTAATTCCTAATCTTAATATCTAATCTCTTATCCCTAATTCATAATCCCTAAATCCTAATCCATAATCCCTAGTTTCTTCTTGTTGTTCTTCTTCTTCTAGTACTTCTACTTCTTCTTCTTCTTCTTCCAATCCTTCATCTAGTTCTTTTTCCTCTTTTCCTTCTTTTTCCTCATCTCCTTCTTCTTTTTGTACTTCTTTTACTTCTTGTTTCTCCTCTAATTCCTCATCTTGCTCTTCTTCTTCTTCCTCTTCTTCTTCTTTTTCTTCCTCATCTCCTTCTTATTCTTCTTCCACTTTTTCCTCATCTTCCTATCCTTCTTCTTCTTCATCTTCTTCCTCTTCTTCTTTTTCTTCCACATCTTTCTCTTCTTCTTCTTCTTCTTGTACTACTACTTCTTCCTCTTCTTCTTTCCCTTCTTCATCTTCTTCTTCTTCTTCTTCTTCTTCTTCTACTTCTTCTTCCCCTTCTTCTTCTTCTTCTTCTTGCCCTTTCTCTTCTTCCTATTCTTATTTTTCCCCACCTTCTTATTCATGTTCTTGTTCTTCTTCTTCTTCTTCCTCCTCCTCCTCTTCTTCATTTTTTACTTCTTATTCTTCTTCTTCTTCTTCCTCTTCTTCTTCCTCTTCTTCCTCATCTTCTACTATTTCTTCTTCTTCTTCTTCCTCTTGTTCTTCTTCACCTCCTTTCTCATCATCTTCTTCTTCTCTTTGTTCTTCTCCTTCTCCTACACCTCCTTCTCATTCTTCTCTTCCAAATTTTTCTTCTGCTTCTTCTTCTCTTTCTTCTTCTTCTTCTTCTTCTTTCTTCTTTGTTCATTTTTTCTTCTTCATTCCTCTTTCTTCTTTCTTCATCTATCTTTTTCTGCCTCTTCTTCTTCTTCTTCCCCCTCCTCTACTTCTTCTTCTTCGCACGCTTCTTCATCTTCTTCTTCTTCTTGCTCTTCTTCTTCTTCATCTTTATCCTTTTCTTGTTCTGTTTTTCTTCTTCTTCTTCTTCTTATTCTTCTTCTTCTTCATGTTCATCTTCATCATCAACTTCTTCTTCTTCTTCTTCTTCTTCTTCTTCCTATTTTGCTTCTTCTTCTTCTTCTTCTTCCACTTATTATTATTATTATTATTCTTCTTCTTCTTCTTCTTCTACTTCTTCTTCTTCATCTTCTACTTATTATTATTATTCATCCTCTTCTCTTCTTCTTGTTCTTCCTCTTCTTATTCATCTTCTCCATCTTCTACTTCTTCTTCTGCCTATCCTTCTTCTTCTTCTTCTTCCTCCTCCTTTTCTTTTTCTTCTTCTTCCTTTTCTTCTTATTCTCCTTCTTCTTCTTCTTCTTTTTCGTTTTCTTCTTCATCTTCTTCTTCTTCTACTACTTCGTCTTCTTCTTCGTGTTCTTCTTCTTCGTCTTGTTCTTCTTCTTCTTCTTTGACTTCCTCTTTTTCTTCTACTTCTTCTTCTTCATCGTCTTTTTCTTCTTATTCCTCTCTTGTTCAACTTCTTCGTCTTGTTCTTACTCTTCCTCTTCTTCTTCGTCCACTTCTTATTCTTCTTCTTTTGTTCTTTTCTATTCTTCTTCTTCTTCTTCTTACTCTTCTCATGTTCTTCTTTTCCTTCTTCATCGTCTTCTTTTACCACTTCTTCAACTTCTTCTCTTATTCTTATTCCTCTTCTTCTTCTTCTTCTTCTCCTCCTCCTTCTTTTTCTTCTTCTTCTTCTTCTTCTTTTTCATCAAATTCTTCTTCTTCTTCTTTTTTCTTATTATTTCTAATCTTTAATCGCTATCCCTAATCCTTATTCTCTAATCTCTAATCCTTAATCTTAAATCCCTAATCCTTCATATTTAATGCCTTAATTCTTAATCCCTAATCATTAATCCTTTAATCTTTAATGTCTAATACCTAATCTTTCAAACCTTAATTTCTAATCCCAAATCCCTAATTTGTCTCTTCTTCCTCTTCCTCATTTACTTCTTCTTGTTCTTCTTCTTCTTCTTCCTTTTCCTCTTTTCTCCTTCTTCCTTTTGTTCTTCTTCTTCTTCCTCATCTTTGTCTTCTACTTCTTCCTCTTCTTCCTCATTTTCCCCTTCTTCTTTTTCTTCTTCTACTTATTCCTCTTCCTCTTCTTCTTTCTCTTCCTCTTCTACTTTTTCTTCTTCTTCTTCCCCCTCTTCTTCTTCTTCATCGTCATCTTCTACTTCATCTTCTTCTTGCTCTTCTTCTTTTTTCTCTTTTTCTTCTTTTTCTTTTTCTTCTTATTCTTTTTCTTCTTCTTCTTCTTCTTCCTCCTCTACGTGTTTTTCTTCTTCTTCTTCTCTCCTTCTTCTTATCCATCTTCTTCTTTTCTTTTTCCTCTTCTACTTCTTCTTCTTCTTCATCGTCTTCTTCCTCCTCTTTCTCTTCTTCTCCCTCTTCTCCTTCTTTTTCTTCTTCTTATTCTTTTTCCGCTTCTTCTCCTTCTTCTTACTTCATCTTCCTCTTCTTCTTCTTCTTCTTTTTCCTCTTCATCTTCCCCTTTTTCTTCTTCTTCTTCTTCTTTCTTCACATTTTTCTTCCACTTCTTCACCTCCCCCTTCTTCTTCGTTTTCTTACACTTCTCCTTCTCCTTCTTCTTTCTCCCCAATCCTTAATCCCTATTCCCTTAATCTCTAATAACAAATTCCTAATCTCTATCCTAAACCCTACATCTCTTATTTCTAATCTTTAATCGCTATCCTTAATCCATATTCTCTAATCCCTAATCTCTAATCCTTAATCTTAAATTCCTAATCTTTAATCCCTAATCCTTAATAATTAATCTCTTAATTCTTAATCCTTAATCATTAAGCCTTTAATCTTTAATTTTTAATCCCTAATCCATCAAACCTTAATCTCTAATCCCTAATCCTAATCCCCTAATCCCAAATCCCTAATTTGTCTCTTCTTCTTCTTCCTCTTTTACTTCTTCTTCTTCTTCTTCTTCTTCTTCCTTTTCCTCTATTCTTCTTCTTCCTTTTGTTCTTCTTCTTCTTCCTCATCTTTGTCTTCTACTTCTTCCCCTTCTTCCTCATTTTCCCGTTCTTCTTTTTCTTCTTCTACTTATTCCTTTTCTTCTTCTTCTTTTCTCTTTCTCTTCTTCTTTTTCTTCTTCTTCTTCTTTTTCTTCTTCTTCTTCCCCCTCTTCTTCTGCTTCTTCTTCTTCTTCTTCTTCATCTTCTACTTCATCTTCTTCTTGCTCTTCTTTTTTTTCTCTTTTTCTTCTTCTTCTTCTTTTTCTTGTTCTTTTTCTTCTTCTTCTTCTTCTTCTTCTTCCTCCTCTACGTGTTTTTCTTCTTCTTCTCCTTCTCCTTCTTCTTAACCTTCTTCTTCTTTTCTTCTTCCTCTTCTACTTCTTCTTTTTCTTCCTTTTCTTCTTGTTCTTCTTCTTCTTCTTCTTCTTTATCGTCTTCTTTCTCCACTTTTTCTTTTTCTTCCTCTTCTCCTTCTTTTTCTTCTTCTTATTCTTCTTCCTCTTCTTCTCCTTCTTCTTCTTCTTCTTCGTCCTCTACATCTACTTGTATTTCTTCTTCTTCTACATCTTCTTCATCTTCTTCTTCTTTTTCTTCTTCTTATTATTTTTATTATTATTATTATTCTATGTCTTTGTCTTCTTCTTTTTCTTCTTTTTTCTCTTCTTCTCATTCTTCTTCTTCTTTTTCTTCTTTGTGTACTTCATCATCTTCTTCTTCTTCTACTTATTTTTCCTCTTTGTCTTGCCCTTCTTCTTCATCATGTTCTTCTTCTACTACTACTACTTCACCTTCATTTTCTTCATCTTCTTCTTTCTGTTATCCTTCTCCTTCTTCTTTCTCCCTAATACTTAACCTTTAATTCCTAATCCTTAATCTTTAATTCTTAATCCCTAATCTCAAATTTTTAATCCCTTTTCCTTAATCCATAATCCCTAATCTCTAATTTCAAATCCTTACCTTGAATTCTGAATCCGAAATCTCTAATCTCTAATCCCTAATATATAGTGCCAAAACCTTAATCCATAATCCCTAATACTTAATACTAAATCCTTAACCTTTTAATCCCTTATTTCCAATCCCTAATCCATAATCTAATCCCTAATACCTAATTCCAAATTTTTTCCCCCAAATCCCAATTACCTAATCCTTAATCCCTAATCTAAACCCTAAGCTTTATTCTTAATTGTTAATCCTAAATAACTAATCCATAAACCCTAATTCTTTATCCTTAATCCTTATTCGATAAATCCAAACCCTCCCTCCCTAACGCGTTATCCCCAATCCTAATAACTAATTCCTAATCTATAACATGCCACCCATTACTCTATAATCTGTCTTCTACTTCTTTTTCTTCCTCTTCTTGTTCTTTCTCTTTTCCTTTTTCTTCTGCCTTGTCCTCTTCTTCTTGTTCTTCCTACACTTCCTCATCTTCCTCTTCTTCTTCTTCTTCTTCTTCTTCCTACTCCTCCACTTCCTCTTCTTATTCTTTGTCTTATTTTTCTTCTTCCTCCTCTTCTTCCCCTACACCATCTTCTTCTTCTTCTTCTTCATTTTATTATTATTCTTCTTCATCATCATCTTCTTCTTCTTATAATTCTTCTTCATCGTCTTCATTCTCTTCTTCTTCTTCTTCCCCTTCTCCTTATCTTCTTCTACCTCCTCTTCCTCTCCCTCTCCTTCATCATCTTCTACATCTACTTCTTCATCTTCTTCCTTCTTTCTTCTTCTTTCTTCTTTCTTCTATCTTCTCTATTCCATCTTTTTCTTTCTTCTTTCTTCTTCCTTCTTTTTCTTCTTCTTTTTCTTCTTCTTCTTCTTCTTGCTGTTCCTCTTTTTCATCTTCTTCTTCTTCATTTTCTTCGCCTTCTTCTCCTTCTTCTTCATCTTCTCCTTCTTCTCTTCTTCTTTTCTTCTTCTTCTTCAACTTCCTCTTCCCATTCTTCTTCTTCTTGTTCTTCTTCTTCTTCTTGCACAACTACTACTACTACTACTACTTCTTCTTCTTCTTCTTCTTCCTCTTCTTCTTCTTCTTCCTCTTATTCTTCTTCTTCTTCTTCTGCTTCTTCTTCTTCTTCTTGTTCTTCTTCATCTTCTCCTACTTCTTTTCTTCTTCTTATTTTTCCTTTTCTTATTCTTCTTCTTCTTCTTCTTCATCTTCATCTTCTTCTTCCTCCTCTTCTTCTTCTTCTTCTTCTTTTATTTCTTCCTCTTCTTCTTATTCTCATTCTTCTTCTTCTACAACTTTTTCTTCTTCTTCTTCTTCTTCTTCTTCTTCTTCTACTTCTTCATCTTCTTCTTATTCTTCTTCCTCACTTCTTTTACTTCTTCATCTTCTTCTTCTTCTTTTTCCTCTTCCTTCACCTCTTCTTCTTCTTCTTCTTCTTCTTTGGTTTCCTCCTCTTCCTTTACTTCTTCTTCTTCCTCTTCTTCTTCTTCTTCTTTGTCTTCTTCTACCTCCTCTTCCCTTCTTCTTCTTCCTTGTCTTCTTTTTCCACTTTTTCTTCTTCTTCATCAACTTCTTCTTATTCCTCTTCTAATTCTTCTTTTTCTTTTTCTTCATCTTCTTCTTGTACTTCTTCCTCATCATCTTCTTCGTCCTCTTCTTCCTCTTCTTTCTCTTCTTCTTCTTCTTCTTCCTTTTCTCCTTCTTTGCCTTCCTCTTCATCTTCTCTTACCTATTCCTCTTTCTCTTCCTCTTACTTTTCCTCTTTCTCTTCTTCTTCTTCCTCCTCCTCTTCTTCTTCTTCTTCCTTCTTCTTTCTTCATCTTTCTTATTCCTTTTTCCTTATTTCTTCCTTCTTCCTTTTCCTACTTCCTTCTTCCTTCTCCTTTCTTCTTTCACCCATCTTCTTTCTTTCTTCTTCTCACTTCTTTCATCTTTCTTCTTTCTTCTTAATTCTACTTCTTCTTTTTCTTCTTCTTTCTCATCTTCATCTTATTCATCTTCTTCATTTTTTACTTCCTCTTCTTCCTCTTCTTCTGGTTCTTCAACTTCTTCTGGTTCTTCTTCTTCTTCTTTTTCCACTTATTATTATTCTACGTCATTTTTTTCTTTCTCTTCTTCTTTTTCCTCTTCTTCTTCTTCTTCTTCTTTGTCTTCTTCTTCTTTCCGTTCTTCTTCTTCTTCTTCTTCTTCTTCTTCTTCTCATGCTTCTTCTCCTTCTTCTCCTTCTTCTCTTCTTAACCTTCTTCTTCTTCTTCTTCTTCTTCTTCTTCTTCTTCTCGATCTTCTTCTCCTTCTTCTCCTTCTTCTACTTCTCCTTCTTCTTCTACTCCTACTCCTTCTACTTCTTCTCCTTCTTCTTCTCCTTCTTCTTCTTCTTCTTCTTTTTCTCCTTCTCCTTCTTCTTTTTCTACTTCTTCTTCGTCTCCTTCTCCTTCTTCTTCTTCTTCTCTTCGTCTTTTCCTACTTCTCCTTCTTCTTGTCCTTCTTCTTCTTCTTCAACTTCTCTTCTTCTTCTTCATCTCTTTCTTCTTCTTCTTCTTCTTCTTCTCTTTCCTCTTCTTCTTCTTTCCATTCTTCTTCTTCTTCTTCCTTGACTTGTTTTTCTTCTTTTTCGTCTTCCTCTACTTTTTCCTCTTCGTCTTCCCCTTCTTTCTCTTTTTCTTCTTCTACTACTACTTTACCTTCTCTCTCTTCGTCTTCTTCTTGCTCTTATCCTTCTCCTTCTTCTTTCTCCCTAATATTTAATCCTTAATTCATAATCCCTAATCTTTAATACCTAATCCCAATCTCAAATTCTTAATAACTAATCCTTAATTCAAAATCCCTAATCCTTGTCTTGAATTGCTAATCAAAAATCTCTAATCTCTAATCCCTAATAGATAATCCCAAAACCTTAATCCTTAATCTTTTAATCCCTAATCCATAATCGAATCCTTAATATCTAATTCCTAGTTTTTTCCCAAATCCCTATTACCTAATCCATAATCTCTAAACCTTAAGACTTATTCCTAATTCTTAATCCCAAATCCCTAATCCCTATGCCCTAATCCTTTATCGATAAACCCTAATAAATAGATCTGAATCCCTCCCCCCTAACTCGTTATCCCCAATCCCTAACACCTAATTCCTAATCATTAGGACGTCGCCCACTACTCTATGATCTATCTTCTTCTTCTTCTTCTTTCTCTTCTTGTTCTTTCTCTTTTCCTTTTTTTGCTACCTTGTCCTCTTCTTGTTCTTCTTCCTATTCTTTCTCATCTTCCTCCTCCTCTTCCTCTTCTTCTTCTTCTTCTTCCTCCTCTTCTTATTCTTTGTCTTCTTTTCTTCTTCCTCCTTTTCTTCCTCTTTTTCTTTTTCTTCCTCTTCTTCTTCTTCTTCGTCTCCTTCTTATTCATCTTCGTCTTCTTCTTCTTCTTCTTCTTCTTCTTCCTCTTCTTCTTCTTCTTCATCCTTTTTTTCTTCTACTTCTTCTTCTCCTTCCTATTCTTCTTACCACTCTTCTTCTTCTTCTTCTTCCTCTTCTACTTCATTTTCATGTTGTTTTTTTTCTTCTTCTTCATCTTCTTCTTTTACTTCCTTTGTTTCTTCTTTTTCTTCTACTTGTTCTTCTTCGTCTACTTCTTCTTCTTCATCTCTTCTTCTACTTCTTTGACTTCTTCTTCTTCTTCTTCTTCTTCAATTTCCTCTTCATCTTCTTCTTTTTCTTCTTCTTCTTCTTCTTCTCATCTTCTTCTTCTTCTTCTTCTTTGTCTTCTACTTCTCCTTCTCTACTTCTTCTTCTTCTCCTCCTTCTTTCTCCTCCTCCTCCTCTTTTCTTCTTCTTCTTTTCCTTCTCCTTCTGCTTCTTATTCCTCTTCTTCCTTTTCATCTTCTTCTTTTTCTTCTTCATCTTCATTTTCTTCTTCTTCTTCGTCTTCTTCTTCATCTTCTTCTTCTTCTTCTTCTTCATCTTCTTCTTCTTTTTCTTCTTCATCTTCTTCTTCTTCATCATCTTGTTCCTTTTCTTCTTCTTCCCTGTACTTCATCTTCTTCTACATTCTTCTCTTCCTCTTTGTCTTCCTCTTCCACTTCTTCCTCTTCTTTTTTTTTTCTTCTTCTTCTTCTTCTTCTATTTTTTCATCTTCATCTTCTTCGTATGTCCTTTGTCCTTTTTCTTTCTTCCATCTTCTCTCTGCTTACTTTTTTTCTTTCCTCTTTCTTCTTCTTTCTTATTCTACTTCTTCTTCTTCCTCTTCCTCTTGTTATTCTTCTTCTTCTCTTCTTCTTGTTCTTCCTTTTCTTCTTCTTCTTCTACTACTATTACTTCTACATCTTCTTCTTCCTATTCTTCTTCCTCCTGTTTTTCTTCTTCTTCTTCTTCTTCATCCAGTCCTTCCTCTTCTTCTCATTCTCCTTCTTCTTCTTCTTCCTCATCCTCCTCTTATGCTACTTTTTTGTCTTCTTCCTCTCTTCTTCTACTTCTTCATTTTCTTCTTCCTTTTCTTCTTCTTCTTCTTTGTCTTCTATTTCCTCTCCTTCCTCAACTTTTTCTTCTTCTTTGTATTCTTCTACCTCCTCTTGTATTTTTCTTCTTCTTCTTTTTCTTCTTCTTCTTCCATGTCTTCTTTTTCCACTTCTTGTTCTTCATCATCTTCATCAACTTCTTATTCCTCTACTACTTCTTTCTTCTTCTTCTTCTTCTTATTCTTCTTTCTCTTCTTTTTCGTCTTTTTGTTCTTCTTCCTCATCTTCTTCTACTTCTTCTTCTTCCCTTTCTCCTTCTTCTTCCCCTTCCTCTTCGTCTTCTTCTATCTCTTCCTCTTTCTCTTCCTCTTACTTTTCCTCGTCCTCTTTTTCTTCTTCTTCTTCTTCTTCTTCTTCTTCCTTCTTCTATCATCCATCTTCCTTATTCCTTCTTCCTTCTTGTTTCTTCCTTCTTCCTTCTTCATTGTCTTTCTGCCTTCTCCCATTTTCTTTCTTCCTTCTCCTTTCTTCTTTCATCTTTCTTGTTTCTTCTTCTTTTACTTTTTTCTTCTTTTTCTTCTTCTTCCTCATCTTCCACTTCTTCGTTGTCTTCCTCTTTTTCTTCCTCATCTACTTCTTCTTCCTCTTCTTCTTCTTCTTCTTCTTCTTCTTTTAGTCTTCTTCTTCGTATTATTATTACGATGGTTATAATTATTCTACTTCTTCTTTTTCGCCTTCTTCTTTTTCCTCTTCCCCTTCTTCCTTCTCTTCTTCTTCATCGTCTACTTCTTCTTCTTCATGTTCTTCTTGCTCTTCTTCTTCTACTTTACTTTTCTTTTTCTTCTTCTTCTTCTTCTTCTTCTTCTTCTTGTTCTCCTTCTTCTTCTCACTCTTGTTCTTATTCTTCTTCCTCTTCTATTTCTTTTTCTTCTATTTTGTCTTCTTCTCCTCCTTCTCCTTCTTCTTCTATTTCTTCTTCTTCTACTTCTTCTTCTTCTTCTTCTACTTCTTTCTCTTATTCTTCTTCTTCTTCTTCTTTTTCTCTTCTTCTTGTTCTTCTTCTTCTTCATCTTCTTCTTTTTCTTATTTTTCTTCTTCTCCTTCTTCTTCTTCTTCTTCTTCCTCTTCATCGCCCCCTTCCTCTTCCTCTTCTTCTTCTTCTTCTACTAGTACTATTACTTTGCCTTCTTTTTCTTCTTCTTCTTACTCATGTCCTTCTTTCTCCCTAGTCCTTAATTCCTAATTCCTAATTCCTAATCTTTAATACCTAATTCCTAATCTCTAATCCCTAATCCCTAATCCTTGATCCAAAATCCCTGGTCACTAATCTCTAATCTTTGTCTTCAATTCCTAATTCTAAATCTCTAATCTCTAATCCTTAATTCATAATCCCAAAACCATAATCCTTAATCCCTCATACATAATACTTAATCCTTAATCCCTTATTTCCATTCTCTAATCTTGAATCCCTAATTTAATCCCTAATACCTAATTCCTATTCCTTTTTCCCAAAGCCCTATTACCTAATCCCTATTCCCTAAACCCTAACCCTAATTCCTAATTATTTTTCCTAAATCCCTAAACCCTAATTCCTAATCCTTAATCCCTAATACATAATAAAAATCATTCCATTCCTAATGCCTAATCCCCATCCCTAATTTCTAATCTTTTAGCCGTCGTCCACTACACTATAATTTGTCTTCTTCTTCTTCTTCTTCCCCTTCTCCTTCTTTCTCTTCTTCTTTTCCTTCTTCCTCGTCCTATTCTTGTTCTTCATCATATTCTTTGCCATCTTCCTCTTTTTTTCATCTTCTTTTTCTTGTTCTTCTTCTTCTTCTTCCTTCTCCTCATCTTGCTCTTCTTCTTCTTTTGCTACTTCTTTTTTTCTTCTTCAACCTCTTCTTCTTATTCTTCTTCTTTTTCCTTATTTTCTTCTTCCATTTCTTCTCTTTATTCTTCTTCTTCTTCTTCTGCTTCTTATTCTTCTTCTACTACTACTACTTCTACTTCTTCTTCATCTTTATCGTCTTCTTCTTCTTCTTCTTCTTCTTCTCCTTCTCCTCCTCCTTCATCATCATCTTCTTCTTCTTCTTTCTTCTTTCTTCTTTCTTCTTTTTTCTTTCTTCTTTCTTATATCTTCTTCCTTCTTCCTTTTTCCTTCTTCCTTCTTTCTTCTTTATTCAACCTTCTTCTTTCTTGCTTCTCACTTCTTTCTTCTTTCTTCTTCCTTCTTCCTTCTTTCTTTCTTTTTTCTTTTTTCTTTTTTCTTCTTTCTTCATTCTTCTTTCTTCTTCTTTCTTCTTCTTTCTTCCATCTACCCTCTTCCTTCTCATTTCTTTATTCTTCTTTCATCATCATCTTCTCCTTTCTCTTCTTCTTCTTCTTCTTCTCCATCTTCTTCTTCTTCTCTATCTTCTTCTTCTTCTTTTATTTCTTCTTCTTTATCCAAAAACCATAATCCCTAATCTTTTGCACCCCTTTATCCATAATCTATAATCTGTAACCCCTAATCCCTCTCTCTCATCTATAATCCTAATCCCTAATCGCTAATCCCCAATGTCAAATCCCTAATCGCGAATAATTAATCCTTAACATTTAATCTTTAAACCATCCATAATCCTTAATAACTAATCCCTTATCCTTAAACCCTAATTCCAAATCTTTAATCTCTAGTGTCTAACCTTTAATGCCTAATCTTTCATACCTTATCTGTAATCTCCAATTCTTAATCCTTAATCTCTTATCCTTATTCTGAATTCCAAATCCTAAATCTCTAATCTCTAAATCTTAATTCATAAACCCTAAATCCTAATATTTAAATGCTAATACCTAATCCTTAACTCGTAATACATAATCCTTAATCCATTAATCAATAACTCCTAATATGTAATCCCTAATCTAATATAGAATCCCTAATTCTTAATCCCAATTCCTAATCCCTAATCTGTAAACCCTAACCCTAATCACTAATCCATAATCCCTAATTCTTAATTCTTAATCATAAATCCTTATTCCCTAAACCCTAATCTCTAATCCTTATTCCCTAATCCATAATCTTGAATCCCTTCTTCCCTAATGCTTAATCCCAAAATCTTAATACCTAATTCTTAATCCTTAAGTTGTCAGACACTAGTCAATAATCTATCTTCTTCTTCTTCGTCTTCTTCTTCCACTTCTTCTTCTTTCTATTCTTCTTCTTCTTCTTCTTCCTTGTGTTCTTCTTATTCTTCTTCATATTCTTCTTCATCTTTCGCTTTTTTTCTTCTTCTTCTTCCTCTTCTTTCTCTTATTCTTCTACTTCTTCTTCCTCTTCCTCTCCTTGCTCTTCTACTTCGTCATTCCCTTCTTCCTCTTCTTCTTCTTCTCCTTTTTGTTCTCCTTCCTCTTATCCTTCTACTTTGTCTTCTTCTTCTTCTCCTTTCTCTTCTTCTTCTTCTTCTTCTTCTTCTTCCCATTCGTCTTCTGCTTCTTCTTCTACTTCGTCTTCTTCTTTTTTCCTCATTTTCTTCTTTTACTTCTTCTCCTTCTTCTTTTTCTTCTTCTAATTCTTCTTCCTCTTCTTCTTCTTCTTCTCTTCATCATCATCATCATCATCATCATCATCATCATCTTCTTCTTCTACCTTTTTCTTATTCTTCTTCTTCTTCTTCTTCCCATCCTTTTTCTTGTGCTTTTTCCTTTTTCCCTTCTTTATCCTCCTCTTTTTCTTCTTTTTGTACTTCTTCTTCCTCCTCTTCTAGTACCTTATCTTGCCCTTCTTCTTCTTCCTCCTCTTCTTATTCTTCTTTCTCTTCTTCCTTGCCTTCCTCTCCTTCTTCTTCTTCTTCTTCCTTTTCAATTTTTTCTTCCTTATGTTTCTCTATTTCTTCTTATTCTTCTTATTCCTCTCCTCCTTATACTTATTCTTCCTTTTCTTCACCTTCTTTTTGTTATTCTTCTACTTCTTACTCTTCCTCTTCTTCTTCCTCTTCTTCT
>CM043878.1:5000-92500 GCA_023846275.1 Vanilla planifolia | reverse complement strand
TTCCTTCTTTCTATTTCCTTCCTTCTTCCTTCTTCTTTCTTCTTTATTCTTTCTCTAATTCTTCCTCTTCTTCTTTTTCTTTCTTCCTTCTTCCAACTTCTCCTTCTTCTTTCTTTTTTCTTCCTTTTCCCTAATACTTAATCATCAATCTTTAATCTAGTAAACCTAAAATCCCAAATATCTCATTCCTAAACTTTAATCTGTAATACCTAATTCCTAATCTATAATCCGTAATCCATAATCGCTAATCTCTAATCTCTAATCCCTAATCTCTAATCCGTGATCCCTAATACGTAATCACTAATCTCTAATCTATAATCCCTTATCCCTAATCTCTAATCTCTAATACTAATCGTAATCCCTTAATCTCTAATCCTTAATTCTTAACCCTTAATCTTTAATTCTAATCTTGAATCTTACATACATAATCTCTAATCATTAACTTTATTCCTTAATCCCTTATCTTAATCCTAAATCCTTAGTCTTTAATACTAAACCCTTATTTATAAATCCCTTAAATCTTAATACCTATTCTTTAATCCCTAATCAATAATCCCTTCATCCCTAACCTTTAATCTCCAATCCTTAACCTTTAATCCCTAATCCATAATCCCAAATCTCTTTTACTTAATCCCAAATCCGTACTCCATAAAACATAATCCATAAACTTGAAACCTTAATTATAACTCTCAAATCCAAAATCCCTAATCTTTCCCTCACAATTTTTAATCATTACTCCCTGATACATAATCCCTAACCCTTCTTTCCCTAATCCCTAATTTCTAATACCTAACCCTTAACACCTA
This sequence comes from Vanilla planifolia, assembly GCA_023846275.1. Classification (NCBI taxonomy): domain Eukaryota; kingdom Viridiplantae; phylum Streptophyta; class Magnoliopsida; order Asparagales; family Orchidaceae; genus Vanilla; species Vanilla planifolia. The sequence continues at coordinate 91,694 of CM043878.1, read as the reverse complement.
ATCCTTAATCCTTATTCCATCTCTTATTCTTCTTTTTCATCCTCTCCCTCTTCTTCTTCTTCTTCTTCTTCTTCTTTCCTTTCTTCCTAATCATTGCCTTCTTCCTCTTCTTCCTCATCATCCTCTTCTTCTTCTTCTTCTACTTCCTTTTCCTCATCTTCCTCTTCTTCCTCTTCTTGTTCTTCTTTTCCCTTTTCTTCTTCTTCGTCTTCTTCATCTATGTCTTCTTCTTCTTCCTCTTCTTCTTTTTCCTTTTCTTTATCTTCTTTTTCTTTTTCCTCTTCTTCTTCTTCTTCCTCTTCCACTACTTGTTTTTCTCATTTTTCTTCTTCTTCTTCATCTTCTACTTTTTATTCTTCTTCTCCTTCTTGTTCTTGTTCTTCTTCCACTTCTCCTTCCTTTTCTTCTTCTTTTTCTTCTTCTCCATCTCCACCTTCTTCTTTTTCTACTTCTTTTTCTTCTTCTATTTCTTCTTCTTCTTCAACTTCTTGTTCTTCTCCTTCCTCTTCTTCTTCTTCTTCTTCTTATTCTTCTTTTTTTTTCTTATTGTTTTCTTCTTGTTCTTCTTGACCTTCCTCTTCTTCTTTTACTTCTTCTTTATCTTCTTCTGGTTTGTCTACTTCTTCTTTTTCTTCTACATCTTCTTCTTCCTATTCTTCTTCTTCTTCTTCTTCTTCATCTTCTTTTGTTTCCTCTTCTTCTTCTCTTCTTCTTCTTCTTCTTCCTTTTCATCTTGATTCACTTCTTATTCTTCTTGTTCTTCATTGGATTCCTCTTCTTCTTCTACTTCCCCTTCTTTTTCTTCTCCTCCTCCTTCTTCTTCTTCATCTTCTTCCTCCTTTCTTCTTTCTCCTTTCACCTTTCTAATTTCTTCTTCCTTGTTCTTTCTTCCTTCCTCTTTCCTTCATCTTTTTTCCTTCCACCTTCTTTCTACCTTTCAACTTCCTTCTTCTCCCAATTTCTCTTCTTCCTCTTCCTCATCTTTTTCTTCTTCTTCTTGCTCTTCTTTCTTATCTTCCTCGTCTTCTTCTTCTTCTTCTTCCTTTTCTTCTTCTTCTTCCTTTTCTTCTTCTTCTTCTTTTTCTTCTTTGTCTTCTTCTTCTTCATCATCATCATCATCTTCTTCTTCTTCTTCTTCCTCCCTTTCTTCTTATTCTTCTTTCTCCTTTCCTTCATTTTCTTGTTCTCCTTCTACTTTTTGTAGTTCTTCTCTTTCTTCATTTTCCTTCTCCTGTTTCTCTTCTTCCTCCCCTTCTTCATTCTCTTCTTCTTCTTCTTGCTCATCTTCTTCCTGTTCTTCTTTCTCTTCTTCCTCATCTGTCTCTACTTGTTCTTCTTCTTAATCTTCTTATTCTTCCTCCTCTTTCTCTTCTTCTTCTTCTTCTTCTTCTTCTTCTTCTTCTTCTTCTTCTTCTTCTTCTTCCTCTTCTCCTTCTTCTTCCTCTTCTCCTTCTTCTTCTTCTTCTTCTTCTTCTTCTTCTTCTGCTTCTTCTTCTTTTTCTTCTTCTTATTCTTCTTCTTCATCTTCTTCTTCTACTACTACTACTTCTACTTCTTCTTCTTCTTCATCTTCTTCTACTTCTACTTCTTCTTTCTCCTCTTTTTCCTATTGTACTTCTTCCTCATCTTCTCTCTCTTCTTTTTCTTATTCTCCTTCTCCTTCTCCTTCTCTTACACCTCCTTCTAGTTCTTCTTTTCCTCAATTTCCTTCTCCTTCTCCTTCTGCTGCTTCTTCTTTCTTTCTTCTTCTTTTTTCTTTCTTCTTTTTTATTTCTTCTTCCTTCTTCCTTCTTCTTTCTTCTTTCCTACGTTCTTCTTCCTTCTTCTTTTTCCTTCTTGCTTCTTCTTTCTTCAATCTTCCTTCTTGCTTCGCTCTTCTTCCTTCTTTCATCTTTCCCTTTCTTTTTTCTTCTTTCTTCTTTCTCTTTCTTTTTTCTTCTTTCTTCTTCCTTTTTCTTCTTTCTTCTTATTCCTTCTTATTTCTTCTTCTTTCTTTCTTCTTATTTCTTTCATTCTTCTTCTTTTTTTTCTTCATCATCTTTGTCATCTTCTTCGACTTCTTCTTGTTCTTCTTTTTCTTCTCCTTCTTCTTTATCCCAAAACCATAATCCCTAATCCCGCTCTCCCAAATCACTAATCCGTAATGTATAATCCCTCTCTCCATAATCCCAAATCCTGGTATCTAATCCTTAATCCTTAAAGTCAATCCCTAATAACTAATTTGTAATATTTAATCTTTAGTCCAACTATTATCCTTAGTTGACAATCCCTATACCTTAGACCTTAATTCTTAATCCTTAATCCCTAATATTTAGTCCTTAATCTTTAATACATAAACCTTAATCTCTATTTACTAAACCCTAATCACTAATCTTTAATCCTTAATCCCTAATCCCTAATCTCTAATCCCTTATCCTAAATTCCTAATCCAAAATCACTAATCGTTAAACCTTAATTCATAATCCCTAAACCTTAATCCTCCATCTTTAATCCATAATCCCTAACACTAAATCCTTAATCCTTTAATCGATATATCTTAATCCCTAATTCTTAACCTTTAATCCTTAATCTCTAATACTTAATCTATAATCCTTTATCACTAATCCTTACCGTTTAATCCTTAATCCCCAATCCTTAATTCCTAATCCTTATTTTAAAATTCCTATTTCTTAATCACTAATCCCTAAACCATAACCAAAACCTTATTCAGAATCCCTAATCGCTAATCCCTAATCTTTAATCCCTAATCCATAGTCCCGAATCCATCCTTCCCAAACGCCTAATCCCCAATCTTTAATACCTAATTCTGAATCCTTAAGTAATCACCCACAAATCCATAATCTGTCTTCTTCTTTCTCTTCTTCTTTTTCTTCCTCTTTATCTACTTCTTCTTCTTCATCATCATCTTATTCTTCATCTTCTTCTTCTTCTTCTTCTACTTCTTCCTCTTCGTCTTCTTCTTCTACTCCTTTTTCTTCTTCTTCTTCTTCTGCATCATCGCTTTCATCATCTTCTTTTCTTCTACTTCTACTACTTCTTCTTTTTCTTCTTCTTTTTACTCGATTTCCACTTCTCCTTCTTCATCATCATCTTCTTCTTCTTCTTTATATTCTTCTTCTACTTCGACTCTTCTTCTTCTTCTTCTTCCTCTTCATCTTCCTCCACCTCCTCTTCTTCCACTTTTACTTCTTCTAATTCTTCTTCATTCCTTCTTCCTTCTTCCTTTTTTCTTTCATCTAACTTCTTTCTTCCATCTTCTTCCTTCTTCTTTTTTCTTCTACTTGCTTCTTCTTCTTCCTATTCTTCTTTTTCATCTTCCTCTTCTTCTTCTTCTTCTTCTTCTTCCCATTCTTCCTCTTCTTCTTGGTTTTCTTCTTCTTCCAATTCTTCTTCTTTTTCTTCCTCTTCTTCTTCTTCATCATCTTCTTCTTCTCTTTTTCTTCTTCTTCTTCTACTACTTCTTCTTCTTCATCTTCTTCTTCTTCTTCTTCTTCCTCTTCTTGTTATTATTATTCTTCTTCTTCTTCTACTTCTTCTTCTTCTCCCTCTTCCTCTTCTTCTTCTTCTTCTTCTTCTCTTCTTTTCTTCTTGTTCTTCCCCTTCTTATTCTTGTTTTTCTTCTTTTGCTTCTTCTTCTTTTTCTTCTACTTGTTCTTATTCTTCTTCTTTTTCTACCTCCTCTTCTTCTTTTTCTTCTTCTTTAACTTCACTTCTAAGTCTTCTTCTTCTTCTTCTTCGATTTCTTCTTCTTCCTCTTCTTCTACTTCTTCTACTTCTTCTACTACTTCTACTTCTTGTTCTTCTTATTCTCCTTCTTCTTGATCTTTTACTTCTTCTTTATCTTATTCTTCTTCTTCCACTCTTCTTCTACTTCTTTACCTTTTTCCTCTTCTTATTCTTCTTCCACTTCCTTTTCTTCGTCTTCTCCTTCTGTTTCTTCTTCTTCTCCTTCTTCTTCTTCTTCTTCTTCTTCTTCTTGTTCTTCTACTTCTTCTTCTTCTTCTTCGTCCTCTTTGTCTACTTCTTGTTCTTCTTCTCATTTTCTTCATCTTCTTATTCTTCTTCCTCCTTGTTTTCTTCTTCCACTTCTTCTTCATCTTCTTCATCTTATTCCTTTTCTTGCTCTTTTTCTTCTTCTTCTTCTTCTTCTTCTTCTTCTTCCTTATCATCTTATTCTTTTTCTTTATCTTCTTCTTCTTCTTCCTTCTCTTCGTCTTCTTCTTCTTCCTTTACGTCTTCTTTTACCCCTTAATCTTCCTCTTCCTCTTCCTCTTAAACTTCTTTGTCTTCTTCTTCATCTTCCTTATTCCTTCTTCCTTCTTCTTTTTTCTTATTCCTTCTTTCTTCTAGTTTCTTCCTCGATCCATCTTCTTTCTTCCTTCCTATTTCCTCTTTCTTCTTTCTGCTTTCTTCTACTTTCTACTTCTTCTTCTTCTTCCCCAACCCATAATCATTAATCCCTAATCCTCAATCTCTAATGCTAATCTTGATTTCCTACTCTCTAATTTCTAATCCCTAATCTGTAATCCTTAATCTTACGTCCATTATCCTTCCCCTTCTTCTCCTTCTTCTACTTTTTCTTCATCTTCTTCTTCTTCCTGTTCTTCTTCTTCTTCTTCTTCTTCCACTTATTCTTCTTCTTCATCTTCTTTTTTACGACTTTCTTCTTCTTCCTCTTCTTCTTTTTGCCCTTCTTTTTCCTCTTCTTTTACTTATTCTTTTTCTTCTTCTTCTTATTCTTGTTCCTCTTCTTCTTACTCTTCATCTTCCTCTACTATTTTTCTTCTTTTTCTTCTTCTTCTTCTTCTTCCTATTCCACCTCCTCTTCTTCTTCTTCTTCTCCTTCTTGTTCTTATTCTTGTTCCTTTTTTATTTCTTTTTCTTCTTCTTTTTCTCCTTATTCTTCTCCTTCTTTTTTATTTACTTCTTTTTCTTCTTCTATTTGTTCTTCTTCTTCTTTTTCTTCTTCCTCTTCTTCTACTTCATCTCTTTCTTTTTCTTATTCTCTTCTTCTTGTTCTTTTTTTCTTGTACTTCTTCATTTTCCTCCTCTTCTTCTTCTTGTTCTTCCTCTTCATCTTCCACTTCTTCTTCTTCTACTTCTTCACCTTCTTCTTCTTCTTCTTCTTAATCTTCTCCTTCTTCTTCCTTCTCTCTAATCTGTAATCGTTAATCTCTAATCATTTAATCTCTAGTACTTAATCATTAATCTCTAACCTTGAATCTTGTATTCCTAATCTCTTATCTTTAGTCCTTAATCTCTTATCCCTATTACTTAATCCCTATTCCCTAATCCCAAATCCTTAATCTTAAATTCAAAATCTCTAAAGCCTAATACTTGACTAATCCCTTAATTTTATATCCCTAATTTCTAATCCCTAATCATTAATCCCTTCATCCTTAATCCTATATCCTTAACCCATAATCCCTAATCACTAGCCCCAAATCTGTAATCCCTAATCCATCAATTCTTCCTCTTTTTCTTCTATTTCTTCTTCTTACTTTCTTCTTCTTCTTCTTCCTCTTCTTCTTCTTCTTCATCCTTATCTTTGGCTTTTACTTCTTCCACTTCTTCCTCATCTTCCTCTTCTTTTTCTTCTACTTTCTCATCATATTATTCTTCTTCTTCCATTTCTTTTCTTCTTCTTCTTATTCATCATCTTTTTCCTCTTCTTCTTCTTCTTTTACGTCATCTTCTTCTTCCTCTTCTTTTTCCTCTTCCTCTTCCCTTTCTTCTTTTCTTTCTTCTTATTCTTCTTTCTCTTCAATTTCTTTTTCTTTTACTTCTCCTTCTACTTCTGCTTCTTCTTTTTCACCTTTTTCTTCTTCTTCTTCTTCTTCTTCTTCTTTTGTTTCTTCTCCTTCTTCTTCTTCTTCTTCTTCTTCTTCTTCTTCTTCTTCTTCTTCTTCTTCTCTTCTTCTTGCTCCTCTCTTTTTTTTCTTCTTCTCTTCTTCGTCTTCCTCTTCATTTTCTTCTTCTTCCTCTTCTCCTTCCTTTTCATCATCCTCTTCTTCTTCTTCTTCCTCCTCTACTTCATCACTTCTTTTTCTTCTTACTAATCTCCTTTTTCTTCCTTCCACCAAATCCTTAATTGCTAATCTATAATCCCCTAATCTCAAACCCTTAATCCCTAATCTCTAATTCTGAATCTTATATCCCTTATCTTTGATCATTAATCTTTAATCCCAAATCTTTAATTGCTAATCACTATCCCCTAATCCTTGATCCTTAATCATAAATCCTTAATCCTATATCTTATTCCTTAATAATTAATCCCTAATCTCTATTCCCTAGTCAATAATCCCATCATCATTTATCTCTAACCCGATACCCCTAATCTCTAATCCTTAATCCAAATTATTTATTCCTTAATCCTTACACGATAATCCTTAATCCTTTATTGCTAACTCCAAAATTCCTAATCCCTTCCTTCTTAATCTTTAATTCATATTCCCTTATACCTAATTCCTTAATCCCTAATCACTAAACCCCATTCCCCAAACCTTGATTCTTAATCCCCAATTCATCTCTTCTTCTTCTTCTACTACTACTTCTTTCTCTTCTTCTTCTTCTTCTTCCTCATCTTTGTATTTTATTTCTACTTCTTCTTTATCTTCCTCTTCTTCATTTATTTTTATTCATTTTTCTCTGCTTCTTTTTCTTCTTCTTCCATTCCTCCTTCTTTTTCTTCTTCTTCTTCTTCTTCTTCCCCTTCTCCTTATTTTTCTTCTTCTACATCATGTTTTTTTTCTTCCATGTCTTCCTTTTCCTCCTCTTTATCATTTTCCTCCTCTTCTTCTTTTTCTTCTTCTTCTTCTTTTTCTTCATCTTCTTCTTCTACGTCATTTTCTTCTTCTTCTTCCTCATCTTCTTCCCTTACTTGTTCTTCTTCTTCTTCTTCTTCTTCTTCTCCTTCTTCTCCTTCTTTCTCTTTTATTTCTTCTTCTTCTTCTTCTTCTTCCCTTTTTACTTATTCTTCTTCCTCATCTCCATTTATTTCTTCTTCTTCATCAACTTTTCTTCTTCTCTTCTTTCTCTTTTACTTTTTCTTCTTCATCTTGTCCTCCTCCCCCTTCTTCTTCTTCTTCTTCTTCCTCTTCAACTACCTCTTCTTCTTCTTCAACATCTTTACCTTCTTCTTCCTCATCTTCATCTTACTCTTCTTCTTCTTCTTCTTCTTCTCCTTATTCTTCCTCTTTTACTTCTTCTCCTTCTTTCTCTTCTTCTTCTTTTTCTTCTTCTTCTTCCTCTTCTTCTTTTTCTTCTTCTACTTCTTCTTCTTCCTCCTCATCTTCTTCTTTTCTTCTTCTTCTTCTTCTTCTTCTTTTTCTTCTTCCTCTTCTTCTTCTTCTTCTTGTTCTTCTTTGTCTTCTTCTTATTCTTATTATTTTTCTTCCTTTTCTTCTTCTTCTTCTTCTTCTTCTTCTCCTTGTTCTTCTTCTTCTTCATCATCATCATCTTCTTCTCCTCATTCTTCTTCGTAATCGTTAATCTTCATTCCTTAATCTTTACTCCTTAAACCCTCCCTCCCTAATCTCTCATCCTTAAATCTATATTGCCCAATCCATTTCTCCCTAAATCTTCATCCCTAAAGCCTAATCTATCCTGAATCTATAATCCATAATCCTTAACCTTTAATCCTTCTTTGTCTTCTTCTTCCTCCTCTTCATCGTCATCTTCATCTTCTCCTTCTTCTTCCTCTTCTCCTTCTTCTTCCTCTTCTTCTTCTTCTTCTTGTTCTTCCTCGTCTTACAATTATTCTTCTTCTTCTACGTCTACTTTGGCTTCCTCTTCTTCATTTTCATCTACTTCTTCTTCTTCTTCTTCTTCTTCTTCTTCTTCCTATTCTTTTCCTTCTACTTCTTACCCTTCTTCTTCCTCTACTTGTTCTTCTACTTCTAATTCTTCTTCTCCTTCTCCTTCTGCTATCTATTCTTCATCATCATCATCATCTTCTTCTTCTTCTTTTATTTCTTCTTCTTCTTCTTCTTCTTCTTCTACTACTACTTCTTGCTCAACTTTTTCTTCTTCTCTTCTTCTTGTTGTTCTTCTTTTTCTTCTTCATCATCCACTTCTGCTTTTTCTTTTACCTCTTTATCTTCTTCTTCCTCTTCTTCTTCTTCCACTTCTTCTTTTATTTCCTCCTCTTCTTCTTCTTCTTCATTCTCTTTTTCTTCAACTTCTTCATCTTGCTCGTCTTCTTCTTGCACTTCTTCTTCTTATTATTATTCTTGTTCTTGTTCTTCTTCTCATTCTTCTTTTCCTACTTCTTCTTCTTCTTCTTCTTCCTCATCATCATCATCATCTTCTTTTCTTCTTCTTCTTCCTCGTCATCTTCTTCCTCTTCTTTCCCTTCTTCCCCTTGTTCTTTGTCATCTTCTACCTCATCCTCCTCCTCTTCCTCTTCTTCGACTTCTTCTTCTTCATCTAATTCATCTACTTCCTTCTTCCTTCTTCCGTCTTCCAACCTCCTTATTCCTTTATACTTCTTATTTTATCCTTATTCCATCTTCAATCTTCCTTCTCCTTATTCCTTCTTCCTTCTTGCTTCTTCTTTCTTCCATCATCTTTCTTCCATCATCTTTCTTCCTTCTTCTTTCCTCTTTCTTCTTTCTTCTTCTTTTTACTTCTTTTTTTCTTTTTCTCCCCTTCCTCTTCTTCTTCTTCAACTTCTTTTTCTTCTTCTTCTTCTTCCTCTTCCTCTTGTCCTTCTTCTTCTCTTCATCATCATCATCTTCTTCTTCTTCTACTTCTTCTTCTTCTTCTTCTTCTTCTTCTTCTTCCTCCTCCTCCTATTCTTCCTCTTCTTCAACTTCTTTATCAATATCTTCTTCTTTTTCTTCATCATCTTCTTCTTCTTCTTCCTCCTCTTCTTCTTCCTTCTTTCTTCTTTCTACTTTCTTTTTCTTCTTTCTTCTTCCTTCTTTCTTCTTTTTTCTTCCTACATCTTTTCTTCTTCCTTGTTCCATCCTCCATTCTTCTTTATTCTTCCTTTGGTTCTTCTTCTTCTACTTCTTCTTTCTTCCTTCTTCCTAGTTCTTTCTTCCTTCTTTTTCTTCTTCCTTCTTTCTTCTTTATCGCTAATTCTTAATCCTTAATCTCTAATCTCTAATACCTAATCCTCAATCCTTAATCTTTAATCCTTAATCTCTAATCTCTAAAGCTAACCTTGAATCCTTAATTCGTAATCTCTAAAGCTAATCTTAATCTTCTAATCTCTAATCTTTAGTCATGAATCCTATTTCCTTAATATATAATCTCTATTCTTTAACCCCATTCCCCAATCCCTAATCCTAAATCTTCAATCCCTAATCTCTAATCCCTTGTCCTTAGTATAAATATCTCTATTCTTAATCCCTAATCTTAAATCCCTTCATCCCTAATCCCTAGCCCAAACACCTAATCCTTATTCTTAATCTGAAATCCCTATTACTTATTCCCTAATCCCTACTACTTAATCCCTAAGCTCGAATCCATAAACCCTAATTTCAAATTCCTAACTCGTAAATCTTTAATCCCTTATCCCTAATCTCTCCCTCGTCAATCTTTAATCTCTATTATCTGATGCATAATTCATAATCCTTCATTCAATAATCCCTAGTCCTTAATCCTTAATCCCTAACCCTTAATCCCTAATCCTCAATTCGATCTCTTCTACCTCTTCTTCTTTTACTTCTTCATCCTTTTCTTCTTCTTCTTCTTCTTCCTTTTCTTCTTCATCCTCCTCCTCTTTGCCTTCTTCTTCTTCCACTTCTTCTTCATCTTTCTCTTCTTTTTCTTCTTCTTCTTTTTCTTCTTGATCTGGTTCTTCTTTTTTTCTTCTTCCTTATCTTCTTCTTCTTCTTCTTTTTCCTCTTCTTCTTCTTTTTCTTCTTCTTCTTCTCTTACATCTTCTTCTTCTTTTTATTCTTCTTTCTCTTCTTCTTTTTTCTCTTCTTCTTCTTCTTCTTATTCATCTTCTCCTTCTTGTTCTTTTTCTTCTCCCCCTTCTATTTCTTTTTCATCTTCTTCTGCTTCTTTTTCTTCTTCTCTTCTTCTACTCTTTCTTCTTCTTCTTCTACTCTTTCCCTTCATCCTTAATCTCTAATCTCTAATCTCTAATCCTTAATCCCAATTATTTATTCCATAATCTATACTACCTAATGCCTAATCCCAAATTACTACCTCCCAAGTCCTGAGTCCCTAATCCCTAATTACTAACCCCCAAATCCTTAATTCGTTCCTCTTTAATCTTTAATCCATATTCCTATATACCTAATTCCTAATCCTTCATTCCTTAATTCCTAATCCTTAAACCATAATCCATAACCTCAAATCTCTAATCCCTAATTCGTCTATTTTTCCTCTTTTACTTCTACTTCTTCTTCTTCCTCTTCTTCATATTCCTCTACTTCTTATTCTTCTTCTTCTTCCTCATCTCTGTCTTCTACTTCTTCCTCTTCTTCCCAATCTTTCTCCTCTTCTTCTTTCTCATCTTCTTCTTCTTTTTCTTCCTCTTCTTCTTCTTCTTCTTTATCTTTTTCCTCTTCTTCTTTTACGTCTTGTTCTTCTTCCCCTTCTTTTCCTCTTCCTCTTCTCCTTCTTCTTTTTCTTCTTCTTCTTTCTATTCATCCTCTTCTTCTTCCTCTACTTGTTTTTCTTCTTTTTCTTCTTTTTTTTTCTTATTCTTCTTCTCCTCGTTTTAATTCTTCTTCATTTTCAATTTCTTTTTATTTTACTTCTCCTTCTTCTTCTCCTTGGCGTCAGGTGGTTCATATTATACCTCTCAATCTAGTGGCTTTCAAGTGAGTGAAGTTAGCTGAGGGGCTCCGACTTGCATGTGTTAAGCATGCCGCCAACGTCTTCTTCTTCTTTTTCTTCTTCTTCTTCTTCTTCTTCTCTTTCTTCTCTTTCTTCTTCTTCTTCTTCTTCTTTCTCTTCATTGTTTCTTCTTGCTCTTCTTCTTCTTCTTCTTCTTCTTCTTCTTCTTTCTCTTCTCCTTCCTTTTCATCTTCCTTTTCTTCTTCTTCTTCTTCAACTTCTTCACTTCTTCTTCCTCTTACTCATCTCCTTCTTTTTCTTCTTTCCTCTAAATCCTCAATTGCTAATCTCGAAACCCAAATACTTAATAATTAAACAATTAATTATTCATCACTAATCCCTAATAAGTAATCCTGTCATCCATTATCCCTAACCCCATATCACGAATCCTTAATCTCCAATCTCTAATCTGTAATACAATTTATTTTTTCCTTAACCCTGACTCCCTAATCCTTAATCCCTTATTACTAACTGACAAATCCCTAATCCCTTCTTTCCTAATCTTTAGTTCATATTCTCTTATACCTAGTCCCTAATCATTCATTCATTAAACCCTAATCCCTAAACCCTGATTCCAAATCCCTAATGCATCTCCTCTTCCTCTTCTTCTTTTACTTCTTCATCTTCTTCCTCTTCTTCTTCTTCTTATTCTTCCTCTTCTTCTTCTTCTTCTTCCTCATCTTTGTATTATACTTCTTCTTTATCTTCCTCTTCTTTTTTTATTTTTCTTCCTCATTCTCTTCTTCTTCTTCTACCTCCTCTTCTTCTTCTTCTTCTTCTTTGTCTTTTCTCCCTCCTACTCTTCTTTACCTCTTCTTCTTCTTTTTCTTCTTCTTCTTCATCATCATCATCTTCTTCTTCTTCTACTACTACTTTTTCTTCTCCCTTTTCTTCATCCTCATCTTCTTCCCCTACTTCTTCTTCTTCTTCTTCGTCTTCTTCTTCTCCTTCTCCTTCTTCTTTCTCTTTTATTTCTTCTTCTTCTTCTTCTTCTTCCCCCTTTTCTTCTTCTTCTTCTTCTTCTCCATTTATTTCTTCTTCTTCTTCTTCTTCTTCTTCGTCATCATCATTTTCTTCTTGTCTTCTTCTTGTTCTTCTTTTTCTTCTTCATCTTCTCCTTCTTCATCTTCTTGTTCTTCTTCTTCTTCTTCTTCCTCTTCTTCCTCTTCTTCATCTTCTTCTTCTTCTTCCTCTTCTTCCTCTTCTTCTTCTTACTCTTCTCCTTCTCCTCCATGAGACAGTGTAAGGGTGGGGATGTGGGGTCGTAATCCTTCTCGAAGATGATGTCCTCATCATTTCCCCTGGGGTGGGAAAAACTCAGCTTTGATGAATAATCTCTGGCCCTCTCATAGTCTTCAAGTGCTCCAGGGTTCAAACGATGAAGCTCCTCTCGAGATATCCAAGTGTCATCTTCGTTTAACCTGTCTTTCCAATGCCTTTGATGTCCGCATCACTCCTCCTTATTCTTCCTCTTCTACTTCTTTTTCTCCTTCTTCCTCTCTTTTTCTTTGCTTCTTCTTCTTCTTCTTCTACTTCTACTTCTTCTTCTTCTTCTTCTTCTTCTTCCTCCTCTTCTTCCTCATTTTCTTCCTCATCTTGTTCTTTCTATTCTTCCTCATCCTCCCCTTTTTCTCCTTCTTCTTCTTCTTCTCCTTGTTGTTCTTCTTCTTCTTCTCCTTCTTCATAATCATTAATCTCTATTCTCTAATCGTTACCCCTTAAACCCTCCCTCCCTCATCTCTTATTTTTAAATCTGTAATGCTCAATCCATTCCTCCTTAAGTCCTTATCCTTAATCCCTAATCCATCCTTAATCTACAATCTTTAGCCTTCAATCCTCAATCTCTAATCCCTAATCTCCAATCCCTAATCCCAACTCCTAAATTCCCAATCCCTAATCCTTAATCCTTATCCCTATGCCTAAATCCCTAATCCCTATTGTCAATCCTTAATCCCTAATCTCAAATCATTAACCTTAATCCCTAAACTCTGATCATTAATCTTTAATCCCTAACCTCTAATCCTAAATCTCTAATCCTTATATTTGATTCCCTAACACATAATCCCTAATCCCTAATCTATAATCCATAATCCATAATCCCTATTCCTTCATATTTAATCCATAACCTTTAAGACCTAATCCCTAATGCATAATGCTTATCCTAATCCCTTAATCTCTAATCCTTAATCTTTAATCTCTAATCTCTAACCCTAAAACTTGTATCCCTAATCTCTATAATCTAATCCTTCATTCCTAATCTCTATTCTCTAATCCCAAATCTTAAATTCCTAATCTCTAATCCTTAATTTTTAATAATTAATCTCATAATTTTTAATCCTTACTCTCTAATCTATAATCATTAATCCATTCATCATTAATCATAAATACTTAATAGCTAATCCCTAATCCCTAATCCTAATGAGTTATTCACTAATCCCTACTCCATAATCCCTAAACCCTAATTTCTAATTACTAACTCCCAAATCAACCATTCCAAATCCCTCCCTCCATAACCTTTAACTTCTGTTCCCTGATACCTAATACCTAATCATTCATTCCTTAATCTCTAGTCCCTAATCCCCAACCCGTAATCCCTAATCTATCACTTCTTCCTTTTCTTCTTATACCTCTTTTTCTTCGTTCTCTTCGTCTTCTTCTTCCTCTTCCTCTTCTTCGACTTCTTCCTCATCTTCGTTTTTTTCTTCTTCTTCTTTATCATCTTCCTCTTCTTCTTTTTCTTCTTCCTCCTCCTCCTTTTCTTCTTCCTCTTTCACTTCTTCTTCTTCTTCTTCCTCATCCTCTTCTTCCTCTTCTTCTTCTTCCTCTTCGTCCTCTTTCGCTTCATATACTACTTCTTCTTCTTCTATGTCTTCTTTTGCTTTCTTTTCTTCTTTTTCCTCTTCTTATTCTTCTTGTTCTTCTTCTTCCTCCTCTTCCTCTTCATCTTCGTGTTTTTCCACTCCTTTTTCCTCTTCTCCTAACTCTTCTTCTTTCATCTACTTGTTCTACTTCTAATTCTTCTTCTTCTTCTTCTTCTTCTCCTTCTACTTCTCCTCCTTCTTCTTCTTTCACCTCTTTTATTTCTTTATCATCATCATCTTCTTCTTCTTCTACTTCTTCTCTATCTTCCTCTTCTTCTTCTTCTTCTTCTTTTATTTCTTCATCTTTTTCTTCTTCTTCTTCTTCTTCTTCTTCTTCATCATCATCTTATTCTTCTTCTGTTCTTCTGGTTGTTCTTCTTTTTCTTCTTCGTCTTGCTCTTCTTTTTCTTCTACTTCTTGGTCTCCTTCTTCTTTTTCCTCCTCTTTTTCCTTTATTTCCTCTTCTTCTTCTTCCTCTTTTTTTTCTTCTTCTTCTTCTTGTTCTTCTTCTTCCTTGTCTTCTTCTTTCACTTCTTCTCCTTATTCTTCTACTTCGTCTTCTTCTTCTTCTTCTTCTTCTTCCTCCTCCTCATCATCATCATCTTCTTCTTCTTCTTCATCATCATCTTCTTCCTCTTCTTCTTCTTTCACTTGTTCTTTGTCTTCTTTTATATATTCCTCTTCCTTTTCTTTGACTTCTTCTTCTTCATCTACTTCCTTCTTCCTTCTTCCTTCTTCCATACTCCCTATTCCCTCTTCCTTCTTATTTCATCCTTCTTCCATCTTCCTTCTCCTTATTCCTTCTTCCTTATTGCTTATTTCTTCTTCGATCTTCTATCTTCCTTCTTCTTCCCTCTTTTTTCTTTCTTCTTCTTTCTACATCTTTTTTTTCTTCCTCTTCCCCTTATTCTTCTTCTTCTTCTTCAACTACTTCTTTTTCTTCTTCTTATTCCTTTTCTTCTTCTTCCTATTCTTGTTCTTCTTTTTCTTCTTGTTCTTCCTCCTCCTCTTATCCTTCTTCTTCTGTTCATCGTCGTCTTCTTCTTCTTCCTCTTCTTCCTCTTCCCATTCTTCTTCTTCTTTTTTATCATCTTCTTCTTCTTTTCTTTCTTCTTGTTCTTCTTCTTCTTCTTCTTTATCATCATCTTCTTCTTTTTCTTCGTCTCCAACTTCTCCTTTCCTTCTTCTTCTTCTTCTTCTTCTTCTTTTTCCTCTTCTTCTTGTTTCTTTCTTCTTTCTTCTTTCTTCTTTCTACTTTCTTCCTTCTTCTTTCTTCTTCCTTCTTTCTTCATTCTTCTTGCTACCTCCTTCCTTCTTTCTTCCATTCTCCTTCTTTCTTCTTTATTCTTCCTCTTCTTCTTCCTCTTCTACTTCTTCTTTCTTCGTTCTTCCTTCTTCCTTCTTCTTTCTTTTTCTTCTTCTTCCTTCTTTCTTCTTTCTTCTCCCTAATCCTTAATCCTTAATTTTTAATCCATCTTAAATCTCTAATCGATAAACTATAGTCATTAACTCTAATCCCCAATCTCTAATCCCTAAACTTTAATCTCTAATAACTCATCCCTAATCCCTAATCCTTAACCAATAATCAATAATCCCTCGTCATTAATCCCTAATCCTTAATCCTTAACCATTAATCCCTAATTCTGAATTGTTAATCCCAAATCTCTAATGCTAATCTTAATCTCTTAATCTCTAACCCCTAATCTCCAATCTCTAATCTTAAATCCTATATTCCTAATATCTAATCTCTAATACATAACCCTATTCCCTAATCCTTAATCCCTAATCTAAAATCCCTTGTCCTTAGTAATAAATCTCTTAATTCTTAATTCCTAATCATTAATCCTTTCATTCCTAATCCCTTGTTGTAAATACCTAGTCTTTAATCCTTAATCCTAAATCCCAATTACTTATTCCCTAATCCCTACTTTCTAATACCTAATCTTGAATCCATAAACCCTAATATCTAATTCCAAACACCTAAATCTTTAATCTCTTATCCCTCATCTCTCCCTGTTTAATCTTTAATCCTTATTCTCTGATACATAATCCTTAATCCCTAACCCCTACTCCTGATCCCTAATCCCTAATCCACCTCTTCTTCTTCTTCTTTTTCTTCTTCTTCCTCTTCTTCTTCTTCTTCTTCTTCCCCTTCTTGTTCGTCTTCCTCCTCATCTTTGCCTTCTTCTTAGTCCACTTCTTCCTCATCTTCTTCTTCTTCTCTTCTTATTCATCTTGTTCTTCTTTTATTCTTCTCCTTCCTCTTCTTCTCTTCTTCTTCTTCTTCCTATTCTTCTTCTTCTTTTTCTATGTCTTCTTCTTCTTCCTCTTCTTCTTTTTCCTTTTCTTCTTCTTTTTCTTCTTCTTCTTCTTCGTTTTCTTACTTATCTTCTTCTTCTTCTTCTTCCTCAATTAGTTTTTCTTCTTTTTCTTTTTTTTCCTCTATTTCTTCTTCTCCTTCTTGTCCTTATTCTTCTTTCTCTGTTATTTCTTTTTCATTTTCTTCTTCTTCTTCTTCTTCCTCTTCTTCTTTTTCATCTTTTTCTTCATCTTCTTCTACTTTTTCTTCTTTTTCTTCTTCTTCTTCTTCTTCTTCTGCTTCTCTTCTTCTTGTTCTTCTTCTTCTTTGTCTTCATCTTCCACTTCTTCTTCTTCTCCTTCCTCCTCTTAATCTTCCTCTTCTTTTTGTTCTTTTTGTTCTTTTTTTTCTTCTTCTTCTTCCTCTACTTCTTCCCTTGCATCTTGTTCTTCTTCTTCTCCTTCTTCCTTCTCTCTAATCCCTAATCCCTAATCTCTTAATCTCTATTCCCTAATCTCTTAATCTCTAATCTTGAATCCTATAACCGTTGTCTGTAATCTTAAATCCATAATCCCTAATATTTAATCCTTAATATCTAATCCTTAATCATTAATCCCTTCATCCTTAATCCCTAATCCCATATCCTTAATCCTTAGTCGCTAATCTTGACTCCTTAATCTCAATTATTTAATCCCTAATCCTTACTCCCTAATGTCAGAACTCTAATCCTAAATTACTAACTCCCAAAATCCCGAATCCCTAGTCCCTAATTATTAACTCCTAACTACTCAATCCTTTCGTCCCTAAAATTTAATCGATATTCCCCAATACCTAATCCCTAATCCTTCATTCCTTAGTCACAAATCCTTGAACCCGAATCCATAGCCCCAAATCTTTAATCCCTAATTCGTCTCTTTTTCCTCCTCTTCTACTTCTTCTTCTTCCTCTTCTTCTTCTTCCTCTTCTACTACTTCTTCATCATCTTTGTCTTCTACTTCTTCCTATTCTTCCTAATCTTCCTCTTCTTCTTCTTTTTCTTCCATTTCTTCTGATTCTTTTGCTTCTTCTTCCTCTTTTCTTCTTCATTTTTACGTGTACCTTTTCTTCTTCTTCCACAACTTCTTTTGCCTCTTCTTCTTCTTCTTCTTTTTCTTCTTACTCTTCTTCTTCTACTTCGTCTTCTTCTTCCTCCTCTCCATCTTCTCCTTCTTCTTCTCTTTCTTCTTCTACTTCTCCATCTTCCATAACTTTTTCTTCTTCTACCCCTTCTTCTTCCTCCTCTTCTTCTTCTTCTTCTTCTATTTCTTCTTTTTCGCCTTCTTCTTCTCCTTCCTCTTCTTCTTCACCTTTTTCTTCTTGTCTTCTTCTTGTTCTTCTTCTTTTTCTTCTTCATTTTCTTCTTCTTCTTCTTCTTCTTCTTGCTCCTCCATTTCTCCTTCTTCTTCTTCCTCTTCTACTTCTACTTCTTCTTCACCTTCTTCTACTTCTTCTTCTTACTCTTCTCCTTCTTCTTCTTCTTCTTCTTCTTCCTCTTGTTCTTCTTCTTCTTCTTCCTCTTCTTCTTCTTGTTTTCTTCTTCTTCTTCTTCTTTGCCTTCTTCTTCTTCTTTTCCTCTTCAACCTCCTCTTCCTCTTCTTCTTCTTCTCTTTGTCTTCTTCTGCTTATTCTTTTTATTCATTTTCTTGTTCTTCTTCTTCTACTACTACTTCTTTTTCTCCTCCTTATTCTTTTTCTTCTTCATCATCTTCTTCTTCTTCTCCTTCTTCATAATCATTAATCTATATTCCCAAATCCTTACTTCTTAATCCCTTCTTCCGTAATCTCTCATGCTTAAATCTATAATGCTTAGTCTACCCGTTTCTAATCCCTAGTCCCTAATCCACAGTAATTAATCTTTAATCTATAACCTCTAATCCCTAACCCTTAGTCTCGATTCCCTAATCCCTAATCCTTAATCCCTAATGCCAAATCCCTAGTTCCTAATCCCTAATCCTTAATCCCTAGCCCTTATTACTAATCTGTAATCCATAATCCTTAATTCCAATCCTTAATCTTTAAACATTAACCTCTAATACCAAATCTATAATTTTTAAACTCTAATCACTAATATCTAATCTTTAAACCCTTTTCTATAATCCATAATCTCTATCCCTTATCTCTAATCCTTAATCATTAATTTTTAATCCCTAAAACTAATCCAAATCCCTTAATCTCTAATCACAAATCCTAAATCTTAAATCCATAAACTATCATCTCTAATCCATAATTCTTAATCCTTATTCTCTAATCCATAATCCCTAATCCTAAATTCCTAATCTCTAATTCCTAATCCTTAATAATTAATTCCTTAATTTTTAATCATTAATCTATTTATCTTTTCCCTAATCCATAATCCCCATTACTTATTTCAAAATCCCTACTCCCTAATCCCTGATCCCAAATCGCTAATCCCAAATCGCTAACTTCGAAATCCCTAACCCGTATTCCTAGATACCTAATGCCTAATCATTCATTCCTTAATCCTTAATCCCTAACCTCGAATAACAAACCACTGATCCCTAATCCCAAATCCATCCCCTCTTCCTCTTCTTCTTATACTTCTTTTTCTTCTTCTTCTTCTTCCTCTTTTGCTTCTACTTCTTCCTCCTCTTCTTCTACTTCTTCTTCCTCATTTTTGTCTTCTTCTTCTTCCTTTTCTTCCTCACCTTCCTCTTCTTTTTCTTCTTCTTCTTCTTCTTGCACATCTTCTTCTTCTTTTTTCTCTTCTTCTTCTTCCTTATCTTCTTCTACTTTTTCTTCTTCTTCTTCTGTCTTGTTCTTCTTCCCCTTCATCCTTTTCCTCTTCTTCTTCTTCTTCGTCTTCTTCTTCCTCTTCGACTTCCTCTTCTTATTCCCTTTCTTCTTCTTCCTCTTCTTCCTCTTCTTCTTTCTTCTTCTTCTTCTTCTATTACTACTACTACTTCTTCCTCTTTTATTTCTTCTTCTTCTTCTTCTTCTTTTATATCTTCTTCTTCTTCCTCCTCTTTTTCTTCTTCTTCTTCTTTATCTTCATCCTTTTCTTCTTCTGTTCTTCTTGTTCTTCTTCTTTTGACACCTCATCATCCATTTCTTCTACTTCTTCTTCTTCTTCTTCTTCTACTTTCTACTCTTCATCTTCCTCTACTTCTTCTTCTTCAACTACTTCACCATCATCTTATACTTCTTCTTTTTCTTACTCTTCTCCTTCTTCTTCTTCTTCTTCTTCTTCTTCCTCTTCTTCTTCTTCTTTATCCTCCCCCTCTTTTTTTGTTTTTTTCTTCTTCTTCTGTCTCATTTTCTTCTTCATCTGCTTTCTCATCTTCCTCTTCTTTTTTTTCTTCTTGTTCTTCTTTTTCTTTGTCTTCTTCTTGTTATTATACTTTTTCTTCCTTTTCTTCTTCTTTTACTTCATCATCTTCTTCTACTTCTTGTTGTTTTTCTTCTTATTCCTCTTCATCTTCTTCTTCTCCATGTTCTTCGTAATCCTTAATCCCTATTCCCTAATCCCTACTCCTTAATCCCTCACTCCTTAATCTCTTATACTAAAATCTATAATGCCTTATCCATCCCTCCCAAATCCCTAAGCTATAATCATTAATTCCTAATCTCTAATCATTAATTCCTAATGCCTAGTCTATTCTTAATCCATAATCCTTAATCCTTAATCCTTAATCTCTAATTCCTAACATGTAATCTCTTATCTCTTATTTTTAATCACTAATGCCTAATTCTTAGTCCCTAATCCCTAATCCTTAATCCATAATCCTAAATCACTAACACCAAATCTCTAATCCCTAATCCATCACTTGATCTTCTTCTTCTTCTTCTTCGATTTCTTCTTCCTTTTCTTCTTCTTCTTTTTATTCCTCCTTTTCTTCTTCTTCTTCCTCATTTTCTTCTTCTTCTTCTTCTTCTTCTTCCCCTTCTTCCTCATCTTTCTCTTCTTTTTCTTCTTCATCTTCTTCTTCCTCTTCTTCTTTTTCTTCTTCTTCTTCTTCCTTTTCTGCTTCTTCTTCATCTTCTTCTTCTTCCTTTTCTTCTTTTTCCTTTTCTTGTCTTCTTCTCCTCCTTCATCTTCTTTTCTTGTTCTTCTTCTTCTTCTTCTTCTTCTTCTTTCTCTTTTCCTTCTTTTTCTCCTCCTTCTCCTTCTTCTACTTCCACTCCTTCTCCTTGTCATTCTTCTCTCCCTTCTCTTCTCCTTATCCTACTCATTCTCCTTCTCCTTTTTCTCCTTCTCCATCTCCATTACCTTCTCCTTCCCTTGCTCCTCTTCCTTCTCCTCATCCTCCTTTTCCTTTTCTCTCTCCTTCTTCTTCTTCTTCTTCTACCTTCTTTCTTCTTTCTTCTTTCTTCTTTCTACTTTCTTCTGTCTTCTTTCTTCTTCCTTCTTCTAACCTCCTTCCTCTTTCCTTCTTACATCTTTCTTCTTCTTTCTGCTTTCTTCTTTATTCTTCCTCTTATTCTTCCTCTTCTTCTTCTTCTATCTTCCATCTTCCTTCTTCCTTCTTCCTTCTTCTTTCTTCCTTCTTCTTCTTTCTTCTTTCTTCTTCCTTCTTCCTTCTTCTTATTCCTTATTCAATAATCTCTAATCTAATAGTAATATATAATCCTTAATCTTTAGTCCCTAACCTCTAATCCCTAATTCCTAATCCCTAATCTAGAATAAATAATCCCTAATCTCTAATCCCTATCTCTATTCCCTAATCCTTAATCACTAATCTTTAATCCCCAAACCTTAATCCCTAGTCTTTAATCCTAATCATATTCCTTTAATGAATAATCTTTAATCCTAATTCTCTAATCCTAAAGTCTACATTCTTAATCTCTAATCCTTAAGCCATAATGTCGATTTCTTAATCCCTAATAACTAATCTTAAGTCTCTAATCTCTAATCCCCAATCTGTAATAATTAATCCCTTAATTCTTAATCTTTAATCTCTAATCTCTAATCATTACTCCCTTAATCACCAATCCCTAATCCAT
Source organism: Vanilla planifolia (assembly GCA_023846275.1). Lineage (NCBI taxonomy): Eukaryota > Viridiplantae > Streptophyta > Magnoliopsida > Asparagales > Orchidaceae > Vanilla > Vanilla planifolia. Next base: position 70,733 of record CM043878.1, on the reverse strand, counting down.
AATCCCTAATTATTAATCCTTAATCCTAAATCTCTTTTACTTATTCCCTAATCCCTACTCCCTACTCCCAAATCCCTAATCCTTAATCTTTAATCGCTAACCCATAAACCCTAATCTCTAATTACTAACTCTCAAATACCTAATCTCTAATACCTATTCTGTAATCCTTTCCTCCCAAATCTTTAATCCATATTCCTTTATTCCTAATCTCTAACACTTCGTTCTTTAATCCAGAATCCTTCCTTCCTTAATCCTTAATTTTTAATCCCTAACCCATAATCCATAATCCTTAATCCAATTCTTCTATCTCTTCTTCCTATCTTCCTCTTCTTTTTCTTCTTCTTCTTCTTCTTCTTTATCTTCTTGTTGTTATTCTTCTTCATCATCTTCTTCTTCTCTATCTACTTAGGAATCCTTAATCCCTATTCCCTAATCCCTACTCCTTAATCCCTCCCTCCCTAAACTCTCATCCGAAAATCTATAATGCCTTATCCATCCCTCCTAAATCCCTAATCCTCATTCTTTAATCCTTAATTCTTAATCCTTAATCCATAATCCCAAATATCTAATCTATAATCCTTAATCTCTAATCCATAATCTATAAACCCTAATATGTAATCTATTATCCCTAAATTTTAATCCCTAATTCCTAATCCCTAATCCTTAATCCCGAATCCTTCATCCATAATCCTTAATCCCTAACATCTAATCTCTAACCCCTGCCTCCTTTACCCATATTCCCTAAACCTTAGCCCAAAATCCCTAAACCATCTATTTATTCTTTTCTTCTTCTTCTTCTTCTTTCATTTTTTTCTTCCTCCTTTTCTTTTAATTTTTATTCCTTTTCTTTATCTTCTTTTTCTTCCTCATTTTCTTCATCTTATTCTTCTTCTACCTCTTCTTCCACATCTTTCTCTTCCTTTTCTTCTTCTTCTTCTTCCTCCTCCTCTTCTTCTTCTTTTTCTTGCTTTTCTTCTTTTTCTTCTTTTTCTACTTCTTTTTCTTCTTCTTCTTCTTCTTCCTCTTCTTCTTCTTCCTTTCTTCTTCTTCTTCTTTTGTATTTCATCTTCTTCCTTTTCTTGTTACTCTCCTTCTTCTTCTTTTTCTTCTTCTTTTTCTTCTTCTTTTATTTCTTCTTTCTTTTCCTCATCTTCTTCTTCATCTTCTTTTTTTCTTTCTTCTTATTCTTCTTCTCCTCCTTCTCCTTCTTCTCTTTCCTCTCCTTGTCCTCGACTTTCTCCTTAACCTTCTCCTTCTCCTTCTCTTACTCATTCTCCTTCTCCTTCTCCTTCTCCTCCTTGTCTCCTTCACTTTCTCCTTCTCCTCCTCCTTGTCCTCATCCTCCTTCTCCTTTTCCTTTTCTTTCTTCTTCTTCTTGCTTCTTTATTCTTCCTTCTTCTATATCCCTAATTCTTAATCTCTAATCCATCCCTAATTTATAATTCTTAATCCTTAATTCTTAACCTCTAATACCTAATTTATAATCCTTAAAATCTAAACTCTAATACCTAATCCATAATCCCTATTCTTTAACCTCTGTTCCCTAATCACTAATCCCTAATTGCTAATCTCTAATTGCTATTCTTTAATCCTTAATCACTAATCCATAATCCCCAAATCCAAATCCCTAGTCTCTAATCTTAATCCTAATCTCTTAATCATTAATCCCAAATCCCCAATCTTTAATTTCTAATCCCTAATCCTTAATATTTATTCCCTAATTCCTAATGTCTAATTCTAAATCCCTAATCTCTAATCCTTAATCCTTAAAAATTAATCCCTTAATTCTTAATCTTTAATCTCTAATATCTAATCATTAATCCCTTCATCTCTAATTGTTAATCGATAATCCTTAATCACTAATCCTTAACCCTAAATCCTTTTTACTTATTCATTTATCCCTACTCCCCAATCCTTAATCATTAATCTCTAACTGCTAATCCATAAACCCCAAATCCCTAATTACTAACTCTAAAATCTATAATTACAAATCTCTAATACCTAAACCCTAATCCTTCTCTCCTAAATCTTTAACCCATATTCCTTTATCTCTAATCCCTAATACTTCCTTCTTTAATCCTGAATCCTTTCATCGTTAATCCCTGATCCTTAATCCATCTCTTCTTCCTCACCTTCCTCTTCTTATTCTTCTTCATCTTCTTCTTCTTCATCATCATCATCTTCTTCTTGAACTTATTCTTTTCCTACATTTTCTTCTTCTTCTTCTTCCTCTTCTCCTTGTTCTTCTACTTATTCTTCATCTTCTTCTTCTTCTCCATCTTCTTCGTAATCCTTAATCCCTATTCCCTCATCCATACCCCTTAATCCCTACCTTCCTCATCTTTTATCCCAAAATCTATAATGCCTTATCCATTCCTTCCAAATCCCTAATACCCAATCCATTATCCTTAATCCCTAATCCCTAATACTTAATCCTTAATCCATAATTCTTAATTCCTAACACCTAATCTCAAATCCTTCCCTCCTTAATCCTTAATCCCTAATCCTTAACCCTTAATCCTTAATCAAATCTATTCATCTTCTTCTTCTTTAAATTCATCATCATCATCTTCTTCTTCTTCTTCTTCTTCTTCTTATTTCTCTTCTTCATCTTCTTTTTCTTCCTCATTTTCTTCATCCTATTCTTCTTCTTCTTCCTCATCTTTCTCTTTTTTTCTTCTTCTCGTTCTTGTTCTTGTTCTTCTTCTTTCTCTTCTTCTTCTTCTTCCTCTTCTTCTTATTCTTCTTCTTCTTCTTGTTCTTTTATTTCTTCTACTTTTTCTTCATCATCATCTTCTTCTTCTTCTTCATCTTTTCCTTATTCTTCTTCTCATTCTCCTTCTTCCTCTTCTTCTCCTTCTTCTCGTCTTTCTCCTTATCCTTCTCCTTCCCCTTCTTCTACTTGTTCTCCTTCTCCTCCTCCTTTTTCTTCTCAATCTCTTTCACTTTCTTCTTCCCTTCTACACCTTCTCCTTTTCCTACTCCTTCTTGTTCTACTTCTTCTTCTTTTTCTACCTTTTTTCTTCTAGCTTAGCATAACCTAGTTTTACTCTACTCTGCTTGCCTCTACTTTCCTCAGCTCTTATCAACTCTTCTCTGCACTGCTATACCTTACTCTATTATTCTCTACTCTTCTCTGGTTTGTCTGCACTACTCTACTTTTCTCTACTCTACTCTAATCTACACTAGCTAACTTAGCATAGCCTAGCCTAGCTAAACAAAGCTCTATTCTACTGTACTATACTCTAGCCTAGCCTAGCATAAATTAGCTCTACTCTACTCTACTCTACTTTACTCTATTCTACTCTACTTCACTCTACTCCACTCTACTCTACTCTACTCTACTATAGCCCTACGTCACCTAGCCTAACCTAGCTCTACTATACTCTATTATACTCTACTCTACCCTAATATATTCTATTTTACTCTAACTTAGTCTAGACTAGCCTAGGCTAACCTAGTTGTATTGTACTCTCCTTTACTTTACTCTAGCATTGCCTAGCCTAGCCTACTCTAGTTTAGCTTAGCCTAGCCTGACCTATCTCTACTTTACTAGACTCTACTATACTCCACTATAATCTACTCTATTGTACTCAACTCTATTCTAACATAACTTAGCTTAGCCAAACTTAACTTAGCTCTATTCTACTCTACTCTACTCTATCCTAGCCTAACCCAACCTAACCTAACCTAGCTCTACTGTGCTCTACTTTGCTGTACTCTACTTTGCTCTGCTATGCTCTACTCAGCTCTACTCTACTTTGCTTTACTCTAGAATGCTCTGCTTTGCTCTGATCTACTCTAATCTACTCTGCTATGCTCTATTCTACTCTACTATGTTTTGCTTTACTCTACTCTACTCTATTCTACTCTAGCCTTTCCTGGCCTAGCCTTACCCAACCTTGCTCTACTATACTCTATGCTACTCTACTCAGCTCTACTCTAGCCTGGCGAATTCAAACCAAACTCTAATCTACTTTACTCTACTGTACTCTAATCTACTCTATTCTTATCTACTCTACTCCAACTTAGCCAAACCTAACCTAGCTTAACATAGCTCTATTGTACTATACTCAAGCCTAGCATAGCCTAGCTTAACCTAACCTAGCTCTGCTCTACTCTACTCTGCTCTACTCTACTCTATTATACTCTACTCTAGCATAATTAAGCCTAACTTAACATAACCTAACCAATCTCTACTTTACTCTAATATAGTTTAGTCTACTTTACTCAACCCTACTCTACTCTAGCTTAACCTAACCAAACAAAACTAAGCTATACTCTTCATTACTCTTCTCTCCTCTACTCTACTCTAATCTACTCTATTCTACTCAACTCTATACTAACTTTATCTAGCTTAGCCTAACCTAACCTAGCTCTAGTCTACTCTACTCTACTTTACTCTTCTCTAACCTAGCCTAGTCAAGTCTAGCCTAGCTTAGCCTAACCTAACTCAACTCGACTTTACTCCTCTCTACTCTGTTTTACACTTCTCTACTCTACTTTACTCTACTCTCCTCTAGTCTGCTCTACTTTCCCTGCTCTACTCTACTCTACTTTGCTCTTCTATACTCTAGCCTAACCAAACCTAACAAAACCTAGCTCTACTTTACTCCACTCTAAGCTAGCCTAGCCTATCCTAGCCTAGCCTAGCCTAACCTAACCTAGTTTTACTCTACTCTACTCTACTCTAACATAGCTTAGCCTAGCTTAACTTAACTCTACTCTACTCTACTCTACTCTACTCTCTCTTAGCCTAGCCTAGCATAACCTAGCCTAGCTTAACTTAGCTCTACTCTTCTCTACTCTATTCTTCTCTTCTCTACTCTGCTCTACTATAATTTGCTTCACTTTGCTCTACTATGCTCTACTATGCTCTGTTCTATTCTACTCTACTCTACTCTAATCTAACCTAGCCTAGCTTAGCCAAGCCTACCTTAGCCTAGCCTACCCTAACCTAGGCTAACCTAACTTAGCTCTACTCTACTTTAATCTAGACTAGCCTAAAACAACCAGGCTTAGCCTCGCCTAACCTAGCCTAAATTAACGAGCTCTACTCTACACTACTCTTCTCTACTTTAATCTACTATGCTCAACTCTACTCTACTCGACTCTAACATATCCCAGCCTAGCCTAGCCTAGCCTAACTTAGCCTAGCTTAGCCCTACTCTGCTCTTCTCTACTTTACTCTTCTCTGCTCTACTTTGTTCAACTCTATTCTGCTCTACTATGCTCTTCTCTGCTCTGCTCTACTTTTCCCTTCTCTTCTCTATTCTTCTTTACTCAGCTTTGCTATTTTTTGCTAAACTAAACTCTACTCTACTATGCTCTACCCTATCCTACCTTAGCCTAGCCTAACTGAGCTCTACTCTACTCTACTTTACTCTACCCTAATATACTCTAACCTAGCCTAAACTAATAGAACTCCACTCTTCTCTACTCTAACATAGCTTACCCTTGCTTAGCCAAGCTTAACCTTGCTCTACTCTACTTTACTATGCTCTACACTTCTTTTTACTATTCTGCTCTACTTTATCCCACTCTACTCTTCTCTGCTCTACTCTACTATACTCTACTCTGCTCTACTCTACTTTGCTCTACTCTACTCTACTCTTCTCTACTCTACTCTACTCTATTATAGTCTAGCCTTGCCTAGCATAACCTAACCTAGCTCTACTTTATTATACTCTACTCTACTCTAGCCTAGCTTAGCTTAGCTTAGCTTAGCCTAACCTAGCCTAATCAAGCTTAGCCTAACCTAGTTCAATTATAAACTACTCTAGTCTTGCCAAGCCCAGCCTAGCTTAACCTTGCTCAACTCTACTCTGCTCTACTCTGCTCAACTTTTCTATACTCTACTCTACTCCATTCTACTATATTCAACTCTACTCTACTCTACTCTACTCTAACCTTGCTTGGCCTAGCCTTTCCTAACCTAACCCTACTCTAGTCTACTCTAGCCTAGCCTAGCCTAACCTAGCTCTATTATGCTCTATTCTACTCTGCTTTACTCTATTCTACTCTACTCTTCTCTTCTCCTTCTACTCTACTCAACTCTACTTTCCTTTACTCACCTCTACACGATTCTACTCTACTCTATCCCAACCTAGCCTAGTATAGCTTAATCAAGCTCAACTCTACTCAATTCTACTACTCTACTATATTCTACTCTGCTCTATTCTACTCTTCTCTAGTCTACTTTAGCCTAGCCTAACTCAGCCTAGCCCAGCCTAGCTTAGCTTAACTCTACTCTACTCTTCTCTACTTTTCTTTGCTTTACTCATCTCTGCTCTACTCAACACTACCCTACTCTTCTCTACTCTATTTTATTCTACTCTACTCCACTCTAGCCTAGCCTAGCATAATCTAGCCTACCCTAGCTAACTTAGCCTAGCCTAACTTAGCATAGCCTATCTTTTCTCTACTTGTTATGCTCTACTCTTCTTTTTATTGCTCTATTTTGCTCTGCTCCACTCTACTCTACTCAGGACTTCTTTGCTTTTCTCTGATCTGCTCTATTCTACTTTTCTCTACTATATTATAGTCTATTATACTCTAGCCTAGCCTAGCTTAACCTAACCTAACTCTAATCTATTCTATGCTACTCTACTCTAGTCTAGCTTAGCCTAGCCTAGCCTAACCTAACCTAACTTAGTTCTACTCTGCTCTACTCTACTCTACTCTAACCTAGCCTAACCAAGCCTAGCCTACCTAGCTGTACTATACTCTAGTCTAGCCTAACATAGCCTAGCCTTACCTAGCTTAACCTAGCTCTACTTTGCTCTGCTCTACTCTACTCTACATTACTCTACTCTACTTTCACCTTGCCTAGTCTAGCCTATCCTAAACTAGTTCTGCTCCACTCTACTCTAGCCTAACCTTGCTCAATTTTGCTTTACTTTTCTCTACTCTACTTTACTCTACTCTACTTTGTTCCACTCTACTATGCTCTACTCTGCTCTTCTTTGCTCTGCTCTACTCTACTAACTCCACTCTACTCAACTATGCTCTGCTCTTTTCTACTCTACTCTACTCTACCTTATCCTAGCCTAGCCTTACCAAATTGAGCTCTACTTTACTCTACTCTACTCTACTTTACACTACTCTACACCCTCCTATTCCAACCTAACCTACCTAAACTTAGCCTAGCCTAATTTGGCTGTACTATACTCTATTTTACTCTAACATAGCCTAGGCTAGCTTAGCTTAACCTAGCTCTGCTCTACTCTACTCTAGCCTAGCCTAACCTAGTTGTACTCTACTCTTCTCTGCTCTACTTTACTCTACTCTGCTATACTCTGTTCTACTCTGCTCTACTCTGCTTTGCTCTACTTTGCTCTACTCTGCTTTGTTTTGCTCTACTCTACTCTACTCTATTTTATTATGCCCTACTCAAATCTAGCCTAGCCTAGCCTAGTTTAGCATTATCTAATCTAACATCACCTACCTTAACATGAGTCTTACTCTGCTCTATTCTATTTTATCTTACTTTAGCCTAGCTAAGCCTAACTTAGCCTTATGCTACTCTACTCTACTCTAACCTAGTCTAACCTCGCCTAGCCTAACTTATCTTAGCCTAACATCACATAGCCTAGCTTTACATTACTCTACTGGACGTTGCTCTACTCTACTCCACTATACTCTATTTTTATCCTACTCTAGCTTAACTAAGACTAACATAGCCCAATACTAATCTACCCTACTCTAGCCTAACATAGCCTATCGTAACCTCGCCAAGCCTAACCTAGCCCAGTCTTACAATACTCTACTCTACCCTACTCTACTCTGGCCTAGCCTAGCTTAACCTAGCCTAATCTTACCCAATCTAGCCTAATCTTGCTCTACTCTACTCCACTCTACTGTACTCTACTCTATTTTAGTTTAGATAATCCGAACATATCTCTATGCTACTCTACTCTACTCTTTTCTGCTTTAACATAAGTTGCCCTAGGCTAGCCAAGCCTTGACTAAACTAGACTAGCCTAGCCCAGCCTTATTATACTCCACTCTACTCTACTCTGGTCTACTCTGTACTAGCTTAGCCTAGCCTAACCTAGCCTAGCCTAGCCTTACTCTACTTTGCTTTACTCTACTATACTCTACTCAATTCTACTCTACTCTACTCTACCCTACCCTATTATAACCTATCTTAGCTTAGCCTAGCCTAACCTATCCTAGCCTAACCTAACCTCACCTAGCCCAGCCTACCCTTACTCTACTATACTCTACTCTACTAATTTTATTCTACTCTAGCCTAGTTAAGCCAAACATAGCTAGCTTAGCCTAGCCTATCCTAACCAAACCTTACTTAGCCTAGCCTAGCCTTACTCTACTCTATCTACTCCACTCTTCCTTACTCTATTTTACTCTATTGTAATTTGCCTAACTTAGCTATATGCTACTCCACTTTACTCTACTCTACTCTATCCAAACCTAACAAAGCCCAACCTTGCCTAACCTAGCCATACTATACTCTACTTTACCCAATATTACTTTATTCTACTCTACTCTAGCCTAGCCTATCCAAGCCTAACCTAAACTCACTTAGGCTCTACTCCACTTTATTTTATTCTTCTCTAGCCTAGTTAAGCCTGACATAGCTTTATGCTACTCTACTGTACTCTATTCTACTCTAGCCTAACCTAACCTTGCCTAGCCTAGCCTAACCTAACCTTTCTATACTCTACTCTACCCTACTCTACTCTATTCTACTCTAACCTAGCCAAACCTATCCTAGCTTCACCTAGCCTAACCAAACCTCACTTAGGATCAACTCAACTTTTCTCTGCTCTACTCTGTTTTGCTCTGCTCTTCTATACTCTACCCTGCTCTGATCTACTCTACTTTACTCTTCTTTAATCTACTCTGCTTTGTTCTACTCTTCTTTACTGTGCTTTGCTCTACTCTGCTCTATTCTGCTCTACTTTGTTCTGTTATGCTCTGTCCTTCTCTACTCTGCTCTATTCTTCTCTACTCTACTCAACTCTATTACACTATACTATGCTCTACTCAACCCTACCCTACCCTACTCTTGCTTAGCCTACTCTATCCTTGACTAGCCTAGCCTAACCTAACCTTGCCTAGCCTAGCTTAGCCTTACTCTACTATACTCTACTCTATTTTATTCTTCTCTAACCTTGCTATGCCTAACTTAGCTTTATGCTACTCTACTCTACTCTACTCTACTCTACTATATTCTAGCCAAACCTAGCCTAACCTTGCCATACTATACTCTACTTTACCCAACACTACTGTACTCTACTCTAGCCTATCTTAACTTATCCAAGTCCAACCTAATCTCGCTTAAGCCCTACACCACTCTACTCTACTCTATTTTATCCTTCTCTAGCCTAGTTAAGCCTAACATTGCTCTATGCTACTCTACTCTTTTCTACTCTAATCTAACCTAGCCTAGCCTAGCTTTGCCTAAACTAGCCTAGCTTAGCCTTACTATACTCTACTCTACCCCATTATAGTCTATTCTACTCTAACCTAGCCAAACATATCCTAGCTTAACCTAGCCGAGCCTAACCTAACCTAGGCTCAATTCAACTTTTCTCTGCTCTGCTCTATTTTGATCTGCTTTACTCTACTCTGCTCTATTTTGACTAAACTAGCAGAGGTGAGCTAAGTTTGGCTAAGCTATAGTGGAGTAGAGTAGAGCTAGGATAAGCTAGGCTAGGGTTGGTTAGAGAAGAGCTGAGTAGAGTAGAGTAGAGTCTAGTAGAATAAAAGAGAGTAGTGTAGAGTAGAGCAAAGTACAGTAGAGTAAAGTAGAGTAGAGTAGAGTAGAATAGAGTTGAAAAAAGCAGAGTTTAGTAGAATAGAGCATAATTGAGTAGAGTAGGGTAGAGTAAGGTTAAGTTAGGCTACACTATGCTGGGCAAGGTTAGGTTAAGCTAGGCTAGAGTAGAGTAGATTAGAGTAGAGTAGAGCAAGGTTAGGCTAGGCTTGGTTAGGTTAGTGTAAAGTAGAATAGAGTAGTATGGAGAAGAGTAGAGTAGACTAGAGTTGAGTAGAGTGAGGTTAGGCTAGGCTAGGAAGGAGTAGAATAGAGTAGAGTAGAGTATTACTAGTTAGGCTAGGCAAAGCTAGAGTACAGTAGAGTGGAGTGGAGCAAAGTAGAGAAGAATAGATCAGAGCAGTATAGAGCAGAGCTGAATAGAGTTAGGTTAGGCTATTCTAGGCAAGGTAAGATAAGGTTATGCTAGGCTAGGCCAAGCTAGGCTAGAGTAGAGTACAGTCGAGTTAGGTTAAGCTAGGATAGGCTACGCTAGGTTAAAGCAGAGTAGAGTAGAGTAGAGTAGTGTATAATAAAGTAGAGTTGAGTAATATAAAGTTGAGTAGAGCTAGTTAGGCTAGACGAAGCAATGCTTGGCTAGGTTAGGCTAAAGTAGAGTAGAGTAGACTAGAGTAGAGCTTAGTTAGAGTAGGGTAGGCTTGGCTAGGCTAAGCTACAGTAGAGTAGAGTATAGTAGAGTAGATTAGAATAGAGCCGAGTAGAGTAAAACAGAGCAAAGTAGAGAAGAATAGAGTAGAGAAGAGCTGAGTTGAGTAGAGTTAAGTAGAGTAAAGCAGAGCAGAGTAGAGCTAGGTTTGGTTAAGCTTGGCAAGGTTAAGCTAGGTTAGAGTAGAGTAGAGTAGAGTAGATTATTGTAGAGTAGAGGAAAGCTAGGTTAAGCTAGGTTAGGCGAGCTAGAGTATAGTAGAGTAAGATAGACCTAGGTTAAGTTTTGCTAGGCTTTGCTAAAGTAGAGTAGAGTAGTATAGAGTAGAGTAGACTAGAGTAAAGTAGGTCATAGTAGAGTAGAACAGAGATGAGCAGCATAAAATAGAGCAGAGCAGAGCATTGTTAGGCTCAACTAGGCAAGGTGAAGCTAGGCTAGGTTAGGCTAGGCTGGAGTCAAGTGGAGTTTAGTATATTAGATAATTATAGAGCTAGGTTAGGTTAGGCTAGGCTAAGAAAGAGTAGAATAGAGTAGAGTATAGTAGAGTAGAGTAGAGCAGAGCATAGATGAATAGAGTAGAGTAAAGTAGAGCAGAGTGAAGCTGAGTAGAGTAAAGAAAAGTAGAGCAGAGTAGAGCTTGGTTAGGCTAAGCTAGGCTAGAGTAAAGTAGAGTAGAGTCCAGTAGATTAGAGTAGAGTATAGTAGAGTAGAGTGGAGTAGAGTATAGTAGAATAGAGTAGAGTAGAGGGGAGCTGAGTAGAGTAGACTAAAGCATAGTAGAGGTGGGTAGAGCAGAGTAGAAGTGTAGAGTGTAGTAAATTAGAATAAAGCAAAGCAGAGAAGGGGAGTACAGAGCAAAGTTGAGTAGTGTGGTCATGTAGAGTAGAGTAGAGCTAAGCTTGGTTATGTTAGGCTAATCTAGGCAAGGCTAGGCTAGGAAAGAGTAGAGTAGCGTAGAGTAGTGTAGAGTAGAGTAGAGTAGAGTGTAGCTAGGTTAGGGTAGGCATGGGAAGGCTAGGCTAAGCTAGGCCTGAGTTGAGTAAAGTGGAGTAGGGTAGAGTAGAGCTAGATTCGACTAGGCTAGGCTAGGTTAAGCTAGTCTAAAGCAGAGTAGAGTAGAGTATTATAGAGTATAGTAGAGTAGAGTATAGTAGAGTAGAGTAGAGTAGATAAAGTATAGTAGGGTAGAGTAGAGTAGAGTTAGGTTACGCTAAGGTAGGGTAGGCTTAGAAGGCATAGGCACGATAGGTTAGGCTAGAGTAGAGTGGTGTAGAGTAGAGTAGAGTAGAGTGGAGCAGAGTAAAGCATAGAAGAGAAGGGTAGAGCAGAGCATAAAGTAGTAGAGCAGAGTAGAGTAGGGTAGAGCTGAGTAGAGTAGAACAACACTAGGTAGAGTAGAGCTTAGCTGAGCAAAGAAGAGTAGAGCTAGGTCAAACTATGCTAGGCTATGTTAGGTTTGGTTAGAGTAGAGTATGGTAGAGTTGGAAGGAGTAGAGTAGAGTAGAGTAGTGTAAAGTAGAGCATAGTATAGTAGAGTAGAGCTAGGTTAAGCTAGGCTACGCAAGGCTAGGTTAGGCTAGGTTGGAGTAGAGTATAGTAGAGCTAGGATAAGTTAGACTAAGCTAGGCTAGGCTTTGCCAATGTAGAGAAAAGCAAAGAAGAGCATAATAGAGCAGTGTAGAGTAGAGCAAAGTAGAGTAGAGCTGAGCAGAGTAGAGTAGAGTACAGTAGAGAAAAGCTAGATTAGGCTAGGCTATGTTAGGCTAGGCAAGGATAGGCTAGGCTAGGGTCGAGTAGAATAGAGTAGAGTAGAGTAGAGTAGTGCTAGGTTAGGTTAGGTTAATATAGAGTAGAGTAAACTAGAGTAGAGAAGAGTAGAGCAGAGTAGAGTAGAGCAGAGCAAAATAAAGCATAGCATAAAAGAGTAGAGTAGAGAAGAGTAGGGCAGAGTAAAGAAGAGTAGAGTACAGTAAAGTAGAGCTTGGTTAAGAAAGGTTAGTCTAAACGATGCTAGGGTAGAGTAGAGTAGAGTACAATAGTGTAGAGTAGAGTTGAGTAGAGCAAAGCAGAGTAGAGTAGAGTAGAGTAGAGCAGAGTGGAGTAGAGCTGAGCAGAGTAGAGTGGAGCGGAGCTAGGTCAGGCTATGCTAGGCAATCCAAGGCTAAGCTAGAGTAGAGTTGAATAGAGCTAAGTTAGGCTAGGAAAGGATAAGCAAGGTTAAAGTAGTTTAGAGTAGAGTATAGTAGACTAGAGTAGAGTGGAGTTGAGCTAGGTTAGGTTAAGCTAAGCTAAGCTAAACTAGGCTAGAATAGAGTATTATGTAGAGTAGAGTAGATTAGAGCTAGGTTAAGCTTGGTTATTTTTGGCTAGGTTATGCTAGGTAAGAATAGAGTGTGGTAGAGTAGAGTAGAGTAGAGTAGAGCAGAGTAGAGTAGAGCAGAGTAGAGTAGAGCATAGTGGAGCAGAGCAGACCAGAGTAGAGTAGAGTAGACCAAAGCAGAGCAGAGTGAAGTAGAGAAGAGCAGAGAGCAGAGAGCAGTAAAGTAGAGTAGAGTAGAGAAAAGCAGAGTAGCATAGTGAAAAGCAAAGCAAAGCAGAGATTACAAAAGTAGAGAAAACTAGAGTAGAGAAGAGTAGAGCAGAGTAAGGTTAGGCTAGGCAAGGCTAGGCTATGCTAGAGTAAAGTAGTGTAGAGTAGGATAGAGTAGAGTAGAGCAGAGCTAGGTTTGGTTAGGCTAAGCTTGGCTAGGCCAGATTAAGGTAGAGTAGAGTAGACTAAAGTAGAGTAGAGTAGAGTAAAGTAGAGTTAAGTGGAGTGGAGTTATGCTAAGTTAAGTTGGGCTAAGTTAGGTTATACTAGGCTAGTTTAGGCTAGAGTAGGTGAGACTATGCAAGAGAAGAGTAGATTAGAGTGGACTAGAGTAGAGCAGATCTATGTTAGGCTAGGCTAGGCAAGGCTAGAGTAGAATAGAGTAGAGTAGAGTTTAATAAAGTAGAGTAGAGTAAAGCAGAGTAGAGTAGAGCAAAGTAAAGCTAAGTTAGGCTATGTTAGGCTAGGGTAGGCTAGCTTAGGCTAGGATAGGTTAGGCTAAGTTAGAGTAGAGTAGGGTAGAGCAAAGCAGACAAGAGCATAGTAGAGTATAGTTAAGTAGAGTAGAGCTAAGGTAATCTAGGCTAGCCTTGGCTAGAGTGGAGTAGATTAGAGTAAAGCTAGGTTAGGTTAGGCTAGGCTAGAGTACAAAGTAAGGTAGAGTAGAGTAGAGTAGAGTAAAGAAAAGAAGAGCAAAACATAATAGAGAAGGGTAGAGCACAATAGAGCAAAGTAGAGCTAGCTTAAGCTAAGATAAGCTAGGTTAGGCTAGAGTGGACTATTATAGAGTAGAGTATATCAGAGCTTGTTAGGCTAGGCTAAGTTAGAGTGGAGTAGAGTAGAGAAAAGTAGAGTAGAGAAGAGATGAGCAAAGTAGGGTAGAGCAGAGTTAATAAGAGTAGCACAGAGCATAACAAAGCTAGGTTAGGTGGGCTAAGCTATGCTAGGCAAGGCTCGAGTAGAGTAGAGTAGAGTTGAGAAGGGTTAGGTTAGGCTAAGCTAGGTTAGAATAGAGTAGAGTAGAGTAGAATAGAGTAGAGTAGAGTAGAATAAAGTAGAGTAGAGTTAGGTTAGGTTAGAGTAATATGGAGTAGAGTAGAGTAGAGCTGAGGAGAGTAGAGGAGAGCTAAGTAGAGTTGAGTAGAGTAGAGCAAAGCAGAGCAGAGTAGAGTAAAGCAGAGTAGAGTGGAGCAGAGTAGGGAAAAGTAAAGCAAAGTAGAGCAGAGCAACGTAGAGAAAAGCTTGGTTAGGCTAGGATAGGCTAAGCTTGGTCAGGCTAGGCTAGGTTAGATAGAGTAGAGTAGGGTAGAGTAAGGTTAGGCTAGGCAAGGCTAACTAAGAGTAGAGTAGAGTATAGTAGAGTGGAGTAGAGTAGAGCTATGTTAAGCAAAGCTAGGCTAGGCTAGCCTAGGCTAGAGTAGAGTAGAGTACAGTAAAGTAGAGGTCGATTAGGCTAGGCTAGAGTTGAGTAGAATAGAGTAGAGTTGAGTAGAGCATAACATAGTGAATAGAGCAAAGCAGAGTAGAGCAGAGTAGAGTAGGGCAGAGTAAAGTAAAGTAGAGCAGAGCATAGCAAAGTAGTGCATAGTAGAGTAGAGTAAAGCAAGGTTAGGCTAAGCTAGGCAATGCTAGTTTAGGTTGGAGTATTATAGTAGAGTAAATAGAGTAGAGTATAGTATTATAGAGTAGACTAGAGTAGAGTAGAATTTCGTTAGGCTTGGTTACACAAGGCTATGCTTCGCTAGGCTAAGTTAGACTACGATAGAGTACAGGAGAGTAGAGTACAATAGAGTAGAGTAGAGCAGGATAGAGTAAAGCAGGAGTAGAGCTAAGTTGAGCAAAGTAGAGTAGAGTAGAATAGAGCACAACAAGGTAGAGTGGAGTAGAGAAAAGAAGAGTAGAGTAGAGTAGAGTAGAGTAGAGCTGAGCTAGGTTATGCTATATTAGGTTAGGCTAGAGTTGAGTAGAGTTTAGTTGAGTAGAGTAGAGTAGAGAAGAGCTAGGTAGGTTAGGCTAGGCTCGACTAAGCTAGGTTAGGATAGAGTAGAGTAGAGTGAAGTAAAGTAGAGAAGAATAGAATAGAGTATAAATAGAGTAGAGTAGAGTATAATAGAGTAAGATAAAGTAGAGCTAAGATCTGTTATAGTAGAGTATTGTAGAGTAGAGTA
The DNA here is from genome assembly GCA_023846275.1 of Vanilla planifolia. Lineage (NCBI taxonomy): Eukaryota > Viridiplantae > Streptophyta > Magnoliopsida > Asparagales > Orchidaceae > Vanilla > Vanilla planifolia. The sequence continues at coordinate 55,527 of CM043878.1, read as the reverse complement.
GAGTAGTGTAGAGTAGAGCTATATTAGGCTAGGCTAGGCTAAGTTAGTGTAGAGTTGAGTAGAGTAAAGCATAGTATACTAGAGCAAAGAAGAGTAGAGTTGAGAAAGGCAAAGTAGAATAGAGCAGAGCAAGCTTAGGCTAGGCTAGGCTATGTTAAGCTAGGCTAGGCTAGGCTGGAGTAGGTAGAGTAGAGTGGAGTAGAATAGAGTATAGCTAGGTTATGCTCAATATGGCTAGGCTAAACAAGGCTACTATAAATTAGAGTGGAGTAGAGTATAGTAGAGCAGAGTAGTGCAAAGTATAGTGGAGTTCAGAAGGATAGAGAAGACCATAACAAAGTAGAGTATAGAAGAGTAGAACAGAGTAAAGTAGAGCTAGGTTAAGCTAGGCTAGGCTAGAGTAAGGTAGAGTAGAGTAGAGTAGAGTAGAATAGAGCTGAGTTAGGTTTTGTTTGGATAGGTTAGGATAGGCTTGGCTAGGCTAAGGTAGGCTAGGTTAGGCTAGAATAGTAAAGTAGAGTAAAGCTAGTTTTGGCTTGGCTAGAGTATAGTTGAGTAGAGTAGAATAATGCAGAGTAAAGTACTGCATAGTAGAGCAAAACAGTGCAGAGCAAAGCAAAGTTGAGTTGAGCTCAACAGAGTATAATATAGTAGAGATGTGTAGAGCTGAGCTGAGTAGTGAAAAATATAACCGAGGATAGGAGAGCAGTGTAGAGAAGAGAAAAGCAGAGCAAAGTATAGTAGTGTAGAGCAAAGTAGAGTTAGGTTAGGCTTGGCTAGATAAGGGTAGAGTTTACTATAATAGAGTAGTGTAGAGTAATGTATAGTAGAGCTACATTAGTCAAGGGTAGGCTAAGCTAGGATAGGTCTGGCTAGACTAGGCTAGAGTAGAGTAGAGTAGAGTATAGCTAGTTTTGGCTAGGCTAGGTTAGGCTAAACTAAGCAAGAGTAGAGTAATGTAGAGAAGAATAGAGTAGAGTAAAATAGATTAGAGCAGAGTAAAGCAGAGTAGAGTATAGTAGAATAGAGTAGTAGAGCAGTGTAGAGCTGAATAGAGCATAGTAGAGTACAGTAGAGTAGGGTAAAATAGAGTAGAGGAGAAGAGAGCAGATGGGAGGAAAGGATAGTAGAGGAGATGAGAGGAGAGTAGATTAGAGTAAGGTAGAGTAGAGAAGAGCAGAGAAGAGTAGAGTAGTGTAGAGAAGAGTAGAGTAGAGCAAAGTAGAGTAGAGTATAGCAGAGTAGAATAAAGAAGAGCTATGTTAGGTGAGGCTAGGCTAAGCTAGGCAAGACAAGAGAAGAGTAGTGTATTATAGAGTAGAGTAGAGTAGAGCAGAGCTGAGTTAGGTTAGGTTAGGCTATGCTAAGCAAGGCTGGGCTAGGCTAGAGTTGAGTAATACAGTAGAGTTGAGCAGAGTAAAGCTAGGCTTGGCTTGGCTAGGTTAGAGAATAATAAAATAGAGTATAGTAGAGTCAAGTATAGTGGAGTAGAGTGTAATAGAGTATGATAGAGTAGAGCAAAGCTTGGTTAAACAAGGTAAGGTGAGGCTAGGCTTGACTGGAGCAGAGTAGAGTAGATTAGAGTAGAGCTAGGTAAGTTTAGGCTATATAACGCTAGGCTAGGCTGAAGTAGAGTAGAGTAGAGTAGATCTGAGCAAAGTAGTGTAGAGTAGAGTGTAGCAGTGCATAGTAGAGTGGAGTAAAGCGAAGTTGAAAAAAGTAGAGTATAACAACATAGAGCAGAGCAGAGCAGAGCAGAACAAATAAGAGTAGAGCAAACTAGAACAGAGTAGAGGTTTGTTAGGCTATGCTTTGTTAAGCTAGGCTTGGCTAGAATAGAGTAGAGTATAGAAAACTAGAGTAGAGCTAGGTTAGCTCAGGTTAGGCTAGGATAGGTTAGGGTAGAGTAGAGTAAAGTAAAGAATAATTGAGTAAAGTAGAGCTAGGTTCGGCTAGTCTAGGATAGGCTTGGCTTGGCTTGGCTAGGCTAGAGTAGAATAGATTAGAGAAGAGCTAGGTTAAGTTGGGCTATAAAAGAGTATAGTAGAGCAGAGAAGAGTAGAGTAGAGTAGAGTAGAATAGACTAGATCATAAAAAAGTAGTGTAAAGCAAAAGAGAGTATAGAAGAGTAAAGTTAGGTAGAGTAGAGCAGAGCTAGGCTAAGTTAGACTAGGCCTTAATAGACTAGACTTGAGTAGAGTAGATTTAGGTTAGGCTAGGCTAAGTTAGAGTAGACTATAATAGATTAGAGTAGAGTAGAGTAAAATAGAGTAGAGTAGAGTAGAGTAAAATAGGGTAGAGCTAAGTTAGGCTAGGCATGGTTAGGCTAGGCTAGGTCAGAGAAGGCTAGGCTGGGTTAGGCTAGAGTAAAGGAGATTAGAGTAAAGTAGAGTAGATTAAGGTAGAATAGAGTAGAGCTAGGTTATGTTAGGCTAAGCTAAACTAGGGTAAAGTTAAGTAGAGTAGAGTAGAATAGAGTAGATGAAAGTAGAGTACAGTAGTGCAGAGGAGAGCAGTGTAGAGTAGAACAAAGCAGAGGAGAGCAGAGTATAATAGAGTAGAGCAAAGCAAGATTAGGCTAGGCCAGGCTATGCTAGGCTTGGTTAGGCAAGGCTAGGCTATAGTCGAATAGAGTAGAGTAGAGTAGAGTAAGGTAGAGTAGAGTAAAGTAGAGTACAACAACGTTAGCTTAGGTTAGAGTAGAATAGAGTATAGTAGAGCAAAGCTAGGTTTGTCTTAGCTAGGTTAAGGTAGGTTAGGCTAGGCTCTGCTAGGTTAGAGCAGAGCATAGTAGGACTAGAATAATTTAGAGTAGAATAAAGTAGAGCAAAGCTCAGCTAGGTTATGTTAAAGTATAATAGAGTAGAGTTGAGTAGAGTAGAGTAGAGCAGAAAAGAGTAGAGTAGAGTAGAGTAGTATAGAGCAGAGCTTAGAAGAGTTAGGTTAGGCTAAGCTCGATGAGGCTAGGTAGGGCTAGGGTGGGCTAGGCTAAGCTAGGCTAGAGCAGAGTAAATTACAGTTGAGTAGAGCTAGGTTAGGCTAGGAGAAGCTAGGTTAGAGTAGAGTATAGTAGAGTAGAGTAGAGAAGAGTAGAAAAAGTATAGTCGACTAGTTTATAACTAGGTTAGGCTCAGCTAGGCAAGGCTATAGTAGAGTAGACTATAGTAGAGTAGAGTAGAGTAGAGCTCGATTATACTAAACTAGGTTAGGCTACTAAAGGCTAGAGCAGAGTAGAGTAGAGCAGCGTAGAGCAAAGAAGAGCAGAGAAGAGTAGAGCAGAGCCGAGTAGAGAAAAGTAGAGTAGAGCAGAGCATAGCAGAGCAGAGTAGAGTCGAGTTAAGTAGAGTAGAGCATAGTAGAGTATAGCTAGGATAGGCTATGCTAGGATTTGTTGTAGTAGAGTAAAGTAGTATAAAGTAGAGTAGAGGAGAGTAGGGTAGAGTAGAGTAGAGCTAGGTTATGTTAGGCTAGGCTAGGTAGAGTAGACTAGAGTAGGGTAGAATGGAATAGAGTAGAGCTAGGTTAGGTTAAGTTAGGCTAGGTTAGGCTATGCTAGACTGGCTAGGCTTTGCTAAAGTAAAATAAAGTAGAGAAGAGCAGAGCAGAGCTAGGTGAGGTTAGGTTGGGCTAGGGTTGGCTAGGCAAGGTTAAGCTAGGCTAGAATTTAGTAGAGTAGAGTTGAGCTAGGTTAGGATAGGAAAGGCAAAGCTAAAGTAGAGTAGTATTAAGTAGAGTATAGCAGAACAGAGCATAACTAAATCGAGTATAGTAGAGTAGAGAAGAGTAGAGTATAGTAAAGAAGAGCAAAGATCAGTAGAGTAGAGCTTGGTTAGTCTTGGCTAGGCTAGAGCAGAGTAGAGTAGAGAAGAGCTTGGTTAGGCTAGGCCAGGTTATACTAGGGTAAAGTAGAATAGACCAGAGTTCAACAGCACGGAGCAAAGCATAACAAAATAGAGTAGAGTATAGCAGAGCATTCCAGAGCAAAGCTAAGTTATGTAAGACTAGGCTAGGCTATGTTAAAGTAGAGTAGAGTAGAATAAAGTGGAGCTTAGTAGATTATAGTAAAGCTTGGTTAGGATAGGCTAGGCTAGGCTAAGTTAGCAGAGAAGGGTAGAGTAGAGTAGAGCTAGGTTAGGCTAAGCTAGGGTGTGCTAGGCTAGTATAGGCTAGAGTAGAGCAGAGCAGAGTAGAGTAGAGTATAATAGGGTAAAGTAGAGTACAATAGATCTAAGTTTGGTTGAGCTATACTTGGCTAGGTTAGGGGTAAGCTAGGCTTGGCTAGAGTAGATTAGAGTAGAGTAGAGCAGAGTAGAGTAGAGCTAAGTTAGGCTAGGCTAGGTTAGGCTAAGCTAGGCTAGGCTAGAAAAGAGTTGAGTAAAGTAGAGTAGAGAATAGCAGAGTAGATCAAAATAGTGTATAATAGAGTAGAGTAGAGTAGATCAGAGATGAGTAGAGCAGAGCAAAATAAAGTAGAGTAGAGTAAAGAAGAGCAGGGTAGAGACAAGTTAGGCTAAGCAAGGTTAGGCAAGGTTAGGCTAGGCTAGGCTAAAGTAGAGTGGAGTAGAGTAGAGTAGAGCTAGATTAGGATAGGCTAGCCAATGTTAGAGTAGAGTAGGATAATGTAGAGTATAATACAATAGAGTAGAGTAGAGTAGAGTAGAGTAGAGGAGAGGAGAGAAGAGGAGAGGAGAGTAGAGGAGAGGAGAGGAGAGGAGCAGAGAGAAGAGAAGAGCAGAGCCGAGTTAAGCATAGTAGAGTAGAGTAGACTAGAGCAAAGTAAAGAAAAGCATAGCAAAGTAGAGGATAGTAGAGTAGAGTAGAGAAAAGTATAACATTATAGAGTAGAGTTGAGCAGAGTAGAGTAGAGCTAAGTTAGGCTACCCTAGGCTAGAGTAGAGTAGAGTAGAGTAGAGTAGAGTAGAGCAGAGCTAAGTTAGGCTAAGATAGGCTATGTTAGAGTATAGTAGCATATAGTAGAGTAGAGTAGAGTATAGTAGAGTAGAGTAGAGTAGAGCTAGTTTAGGCTAGGATAGGTTAGGCTAGAGGAGAGTAGAGTAGAGTAGAATTGAGCTAGTTAAGGTTAGGCTAGGAAAATCTAGACTAGAGTTTATTAGAGTATATTAGAGTAGAGTAGAGCAAAGTGGAGCAGAGTAAAGTAAAGTAAAGAAAAGATGTGTAGAGCAGAGTAGAGCAAGGTCAGGCTAGGCTTGGCTTGAATAGAGTAGAGTAGTGTTAAGTAGAGTAGAGCTAGGTTAGGCTAGGATAGGATAGGTTAGGTTATGTTAGAGTATAGTAGAGCAGAGTAGAGGAGAGGAGAGCAAAGTAGAGTAGAGTAAAATAGAGCAGAGTAAAGAAGAGTAGAGTAGAGTAGAGTAGAGCAGAATAGAGTAGAGAAAAGCAGAGTAGGGTAGAGTAGAGTAGAGCAGAGTAGAGCAGAGTAGTGTATAATAGAGGAGAGCAAGATTAGGCTAGGCTAGGCTATGCTAAGTGGGGCCATGCTAGGCAAGGCTAGAGTCGAGTAGAGTAAAGCGAAGTTAGGCTTGACTAAACTAAACAAGCCTAGAGTAAGAGTAGAGTATAATAGAAAAGAGTATAGTAGAGCTGAGTAGATAAGAGTAGAGAAGAGTAGAGAAGAGAAGAGCAAAGCATAGCATAGAAGAGTAGAGCAGAGCTAGGTTAGGCAAGGAAAGGTTAGGCTAGAGTAGTGCAAAGTAGAGTAGAGTAGAGCTTTGTTAGGTTAGGTTAAAGTAGAGTAGTGTACTGTCAAGTATAGCAGAGTAGAGCTAGGTTAGGCTAAGCGAGGGTAAGTTATGTTAAAGTAGAGTAAAGCCAAGATTGGCTAGGTTAAGCTATGCAAGGCTAGGCTAGGCTCGAGTAGAGTAGAGTAAAGTAGAGTTGAATAGAGTAGAGTAGCATAAAGTAGAGTAGAACTAAGTTAGAGTCAAATAGAGTAGAGCAGAGTAGAAGAGACGAGAGGACAGGAGAGCAAAATAGAGCAGAGCAGAGAAAAATAGAGTGGAGTAGAGCAGAAGAGCAGAGTAGGGCAATTTAAAGTGGAGTAGATCAGAGAAGTACAAAACAGTGCAGAGCAGAGTAGAGCTAAGATAAGTTAGATTAATGAAGAATAGATAGGAGTAAAGCAGAGCAGAGCTTAGTGAGGCGAGGCTAGGATATGGTAGGCCAAGTAAGGCTATGCTTGAGTAGAGTAGAGTAAGGTAGAGTAGAGTAGAGTAGAGTAGAGTATAATGGAGCTAGATTAAGCTAGGTTAGGCGAGGCTAGATTAGAGTAGACTAGCATAGAAAATAATAAAATAGAGTAGAGTAGGGAAGAGTAGAGTAGAGTGGAATAGAGTAGAGTAGAGTAGAGTAGAGTAGAGTAGAGTAGGGTAGAGTAATAGAGGAGAGGACAGGAGAGGAGAGTATATGAGGGGAGAGTAGAGGAGAGAAGAGGAGAGGAGAGGAGAGTAGAGTAGAGTAGAGCCAAACAGAGCATAGCAAAGAAGAACAAAGTAGAGTAGAGTAAAGCAAAGCTAGGTTAGGCTTGCTTAAGTTAGGTTAAGATAGGCTAGACTAGGTTAAGCTAGCTAGAGTCAAGTACAGCATAGTATAGTACAAGTAGGTTAGGTTAGGCTAGGCTAGAGTAGGTTAGGTGAGGGAAGAGTAAAGTAGAGTAGAGTATAATAGAGAAGAGTAGAGTACAGTAGAGTAGAGTAGAGTAGAGTAGAGTAAAATAGAGCAAAATAGAAAAGAGTAGAGCATAGCAGAGTAGAGTAATGCAGAGCTGAGTAGACCAGGCCAGAGCTAGGTTAGGCTAGGCTAAGTTATAGTAGAATAGTGTAGATAGAGTAGAATAGAGTAGAGCTTGGTTAAGCTAGGCTAGACTAGGCTATGCTAAACTAGGCTAGGGTTGAGTAGGGTAGAGCAGATTAGAAAAGCACTGAGCAAAGCAAGGCAAACCAGAGATGAGTAGCATAGAGTAGAGGAGAGTAGAATAGAGTATATTAGAGAAAAGCAAAGCAGAGTAGAGTAGAGCTAATTTAGGTTAGGCTAGGCTAAGATAGAGTAGAGTAGATTAGAGCTAAGTTAGCCTAGGCTAGGCAAGGCTAAGTTTGAGTAGAGTAGAGTAGTGTAAAGTTGAGTAGAGTAGAGTGGAGTAGAGGGGAGTAGAGTAGAGTAAAGCTAGGTTAGGTTAGGTTATGCTAGGCTAGTTTAAGATAGGCTAGGCTAGAGTAGAGTAAAGTAGAGTTGAGTAGAGTAGAGTAGAGCTAGGTTAAACAAGGCTAGGTTAGCAAATAATATGTAGTGTAGAGTATAGTAGAGTAGGGTAGAGTAGAGCAAAGCAGAGTAGTGTAGAGTAGAGTAGAATAAAGTAGAGCAGAGTAGAGCAGGGCTAAGATAGGCTAGGCTAAGCAAGACTAAGCTAGGGAAGGCTAAAGAGTAGAGTAGAGAAGTGTAGAGCTAAGACAGGCTAAGCTAGGCTTAATCAAAGTAGAGTAGAGTAGAGTATAATAGAGTGGAGTATAATATAATAGAGTAGGATAGAGTAGAGTAGAGTTAGGTTAGGCTAGACTAGGCCAGAGTAGGTTAGGTTAACCTAAGCTATGATTGAGTAGAGTAGAGTAGAGTAGAGCATAGCTTGACTAGGCTGGCCTAGTCTAGAAAAGGCTTGGCTAATGTATAGTATACTAGAGTAGAGTAGAGCAAAATAGAGTAGAGTAGAGTAGAGTAGAGAAGAGTAGAGAAGAGTAGAGCAGAGCAGATTAGAGCATAGAAGAGCAGGGCAAAGCATAGTCGAGCTTGGTTATGCTAAGCTATAATAGGTTTTGCTAGGCCAAGCTAGGTTAGAGTATAGTAGAGTAGAGTAGAGTAGAGTAGAGTAGAGAAGAGTAGCATTGAGTAACGTAGAGTAGAGTAGAGTATAGTAGAGAAATTATTGTTAGGCGAGGTTAGGCTAAGCTAAGCTAGACTAGCATAGAGTAGAGTAGTGTAGAGCTAGGTTAGGTTATGCTAGGCTAGGCTAAGCTAAGCTAAGCTAGAGTAAAGAAGAGCAAAATAGACAGAAGCTGAGCAGAGCAAAACAGAGCAGTGTAAAGAGCATAGCAGAGTAGAGTAGAGCAGAGCAGAGCTAGGTTAAGCTAAGCTAAGCTAGAGTAGATTAGAGTTAGTTTTAGCTAGGCTAGGCTAGGTGAGGTTGGAGTAGAGTAGAGTAGAGTGGAGTAAAGTAGAAGAGAGCAGACCAGAGTAGAGTAGAGTAGAGTTTAATAGAGTTGAGCTGAGTAGAGTAGAGTAGAGTGGAGTAGAGCATAATAAAGTAGAGAAAAGCATAATAGAGTATAAGAGGGCAGAGTAGAGTAGAGAAGACTAGATGGGTTGGGCTAGGTTAGGCAATTCTAGGCTAAGTCAAGCTAGGTTAGGCAATAGTTGTGTAGAGTAGAGTAGATTATAATAGAGTAGATTTTGGTTGATTATAGTATAATAGAGCTAGTTAGGCTTAACTAAGCTAGGCTAAGCTAGAGTATAAAGTAGAGTAGAGCAGAGTAGAGCAAAGCCGAGAAGAGTAGAGAAGAGCAGAGCAGAGTATAGCATAATAGAGCACAGCAGAGCTAGGTTAGGCTAGGAAAGTTAGGCTAGATTAGAGAAGAGTAGATTAAAACTTGGCTATGCTAGGCTATGGTAAGCTAGGCTAGACTAGAGTAGAGTATAGTGTAGTAGAGTAGAGTAGAGTAGTGAAGAAGCGAGAGGGTTAGGCTAGGTTAGGAAATCCTAGGCTTAGTCATGCTAGGCAAGAGTTGTGTAGAGTAGAGTAGAGTAGAGTAGATTATAATAGAGTAGATTAGAGTAGATTAGAGTATAACAAAGTTAGGTTAGGCTTAACTAAGCTAGGCTAAGCTAGAGTATAAAGTAGAATAGAGTAGAGTAGAGTAGAGTAGATTAGTGCAAAGAAGAGAAGAATAGAGAATAGCAGAGCAGAGTATAGCATAACAGAGCAGAGCTAGGTTAGGCTAGGAAATGTTAGGCATGATTAGAGAAGAGTAAAGTAGAACTTGGCTAGGCAAGGCTAGGGTAAGCTAGGCTAGACTAGAGTGGAGTAAAGTATAGTAGAGTAGAGTAGAATAGAGTAGAGCTAGATTCGATAAGGCTTGGCTTTGTTAGGTTGGAGTAGAACAGAGCAATGTAGAGTAGAATAGAGCAGGGTAGGCTAGAGTATTGTAGAGTATAGTAGAGTAGAGTAGAGTAGAGTTAAGTAGAGTAGGGTGGGGTAAAGTAGAGGAGAGGAAAGGTGAGATGAGGTGAGGAGAGGAGAGCAAAGCATAGTAGAGATGAGCAGAGCATAGCAGAGTAGGGTAGAGTAGAGCAGAGTTGAGCAATGTAGAGTAGAGTAGAGAAGCATAGAGCAGAGCAGAGTAGAGAAAAGCAAAGCAGAGCAGAGCAGAGTAGAGTAGAGAAGAGCATAATAGAGTAGAGAAGAGCATTACAGAGTAGAGAAAAGTAGAGCGAAATAGAGTAGAGTAGAGCAGAGTAGAGTAGAGTAGAGAAAGTTGGGTTAGGCTAGGCTAGGGAAGTCTAAGCTAAGCTAGAGTAGAGTAGAGTAGAGTGGAGTAGAGTTGAGTAGAGCAGTGCAAGGTTAGGCTAAGTTAGGCGAGAGTACAGTATAGTAGAATAGAGTAGAGTAGAACAGAGTAGAGTAGTGCAGAGCAGAGCAAAGCATAGCATAGAAGAGCAGAGCATAGCTTATCTAGGTTAAGCTAGGTTAAAAGAGAGTAGAGTAGAATAGAGTATAGTATTGTAGAGCTAGGTTAGGTTGGGCTATGCTAGGAAAAGTTAGAGTAGAGTAGAGTAGAGTATAGTAAAGCAAAGTAAATTAGAGTAGAGTAGAGCTAGGTTTTGCTAGGAAAGGCCAAGCTTGGTTAGAGTAGAGTAGAGTAGAGAAGAGTAAAGCAGAGTAGTGCTAGGCTAGGCTAAGCTAGGCTCGGCTAAATAAGACTAGGGTAGACTAGAGTAGAGTTAAGTAGAGTAAAGTAGAGCAAAGCAGAGTAGAGAAGAAGTGGAGTAGATTAGAGTATGGTATAGTAGAGTAGAGTAGAGAAGAGTAGAGCTGAGCGAATCAAAGCAGAGTAGAGCAGAGTAGAGTATAGTAGAGTAGAGAAAATTAGAGTAGAGTAGAGCAGAGTAGAGTAGAGTAGTGTAGAGCAAAGCAAGGTTAGGCTAGGTTAGGCTTGGGTGGGCTCGACTATGCTTGATTAGAGTAGAGTATAGTAGAGTGGAGTAGAGTAGAGTAGAGTGGAATAAAGCAGAGCAGAGTAGAGTAGAGCAGAGTAGAGTAGAGTAGAATAGAGCATTGTATAATAGTGTAGAGAAGAGTAAAGAAAAGCAGAGTAGAGTAGAGTAGTGTACAACAAAGTAAAGAAAATGAGAGTTGAGCAAAGCAGAGTAGAGTAGAGCAGAGCAAGGTTAGGATCGGCTACGATTGGATAAGACAAGACTAGAGCAGAGTAGACTATACTAGAGTAGAGTAGAGTAGAGTATAGCAGCATAGAGTAGAGAAGAGCTAGGTTGTGGTAGACTAGGCTAGGTTAGAGTAGAGTAGAGTAGAGCGAAGTAGAATAGAGTGGAGTAGAACTAGGTTAGGTTTGGCTAAGCTAAGCTAGGCTAGAGTAAAGAAAAGTAGACTCAAGTAGAGTAGAGTAGAGTAGAATAGAGTAGAGCTAGGTTAAGCTAGGCTAGGCTATGCTAAATTAGAGTTAAGTGGATTGGAGCAGAGTAAAGCAGAGTAGAGCAGAGTAGAGAAGAGTAGAGTAGAGAAAAGCAGAATAAAGCAGAACTAGGTTATGCTAGGCTAGAGTTCAATAGAGTAGAGCAGAGTAGAGTAAAAAAGAGCTATGTTAGGCTAAACTCGCCTAAGCTCAGCTAGGCTAGGCTAGAGTAGAGTAGAGTTAGGCTTGGTTAGGTTTGGTTTGGCTAGGCTACGTTAAAGTAAAATAGAGCAGAGTAGAGTAGAGTATAGTAGAGTAGTTTTGAGCAAAGCAGAGCAGAGAAAAGTAGAGTAGACCAATGAACTATAGAGTAGAGCTAAGCAGAGTTAGGTTGGGCTAAGGTAAGCTAGGTAAGGCTAGGCTAGGCTAGGCTAGGCTAACCTAGGCTTGAGTAGAGTAAAGTATAGTAGAGTCAGGTTCAACGAGGCTAGACTAGGCTAGGTTAGAGTAAAGTAGGGTAAAATAGAGTAGAGTTGAGTAAAGTAAAGTATAGTAGAGTAGAGTAGAGCTAGGATAGGCTAGGCTAGGCTAAGGTAGGCTAGCAAGGCTAGGATAGAGTAGGGTAGAATAGAGTAGAGTAGACCAGAGTAGAATAGAGTAGACTAGAGCTATGTTAGGCTAAGCTAGGCTAGGCAAGGTTAGAGTCGAGCAGAGTATAGTAGAGAAGAGTAGAGCAGAGTAGAGTAGAGAACAAAAGAGCAGAGCAGAGAAGAATAGAGAAGAGTAGAGTAGAGTTGAGTAGAGTCGACAAGAGTTGAGTAGAATAAAGTAAAGCTAGGTTAGGCTAAGCTAGGCAAGGTTAGGGTAGGTTAGAGTAGAGCACAGTAGAGTACAGCTAGGTTAGGCTTAGCTAGGATTGGTTAGGTTAATTTAGAATAGTAGAGTGGAGCTGAGTAGAGTCGAGTAGAGTTGAGTAGAATAGAGTAAAGCTAGGTTAGGCTAAGCTAGGCAAGGTTAGGGTAGGTTAGAGTAGATCACAGTAGAGTACAGCTAAGTTAGGCTAAGCTAGGATTGGTTATAGTTAAGTAGTGTAGGGTAGAGTAGAGTAGAGTAGAGTAGAGTAGAGAGGAGTATAGTTGAGTAGAGTGGAGTATAGTAGAGTAGAGTAGAGTATAGAGGAGTAGAGTTGAGTAGTGGAGTAGAGTAGAGTAGAGTAGAGTAGAGCAAGGCTAAGCTAGGCTCAGCTAGTCTAGGTTAGGCTAGACTCGAGTAGAGTAGAGTAGAGTAGAGTTGAGTTGAGTAAAGGTACGTTAGGTTAGGTTAGGTTAGGCTAGGCTTAGCTAAAGTATAGTAAAGAAGAGTAGAGCAGAGCAAATTAGAGTAAAGCGAAGTAGAGAATAGTAGAGTAGAGCAAAGCATAGTAGAGTAGAGTAGAGTAGAGCTAGGATAGGTGAGGCTAGGCAAGGCTAGCCTAGAGTCTACTAGAGTAGAGTAGAGTAGAGTAAAGCAGAGCTAGGTTAGGTTAGGCTGGACTAGGCTTAGCTAGAGTAGGGTAGAGTAGAGTGGAGAAGACCAGAGCAGAGTAGAGGAGAATAAAGTAGAGTAGAGTAGACTAGAGTAGAGCAAAGCAGAGTTAGGTTAGGCTAGGCTAAGTTAGGGTAGAGTAGAGTGGAGTAGAGTAGGGCTTGGTTAGGCTAGGCTAAATTTGTTAGAGTAGAGTAAATTAGAGAAGAGTAGAGTAAGACAGAGCAGAGCAAAGTAGAGTAGAGCTGAGCAAAGTAGAACAGATTAGAGTAAAGTAGAGTAGAGTAGAGTACAGCAGAATAGAGCAGAGCAAAGTAGAGTAGGGTAGAGTAGAGCAGAGTAAAACAAAGCAGAGTAGAATAGAGTGGAGTAGAGCAGAGCAGGATAGAGCAGAGAAGGGTATAGTAGAGTAGAGTAGAGTAGAGTAGAGCAGAGTAGAGTCAAGTAGAGCAGAGTAGAGCAAAGCTAGGTTAGGTTAGGCTTGGATAGAGTAGAGTACAGTAGAGCGAAGTTAGGCTCAGCTAGCCTAGGCTAGATTAGAGTAGAGTAGAGTAGAGTGGAGTAGAGGAGAGTAGAGTAAAATAGAGGTAGGTTCGTTTAGGTTAGGTTAGGCTCGGCTAGGCTAACTTAGGTTAGGCTAGGCTAGCTTAGGCTAGGCTAGGGTAGGTAAGAGTATAGTAAAGTAGAGTTGAGTAAAGCTAGGATGGGGTAGGCTAGGCTAGTCTAAGCTAGAGTATAGTAGAATAGAGTAGAATTGAGTAGACCAGAGCAGAGTAGAGTAGAGTAGTGCAGAGTAGAGCAAAATAGAGTAGAGTAGGGCTTGGTTAGGCTAGGCTGGCTATGATAGCCTAGAGTAGAGTAGAGAAGAGTAGAGTTAGGATAAGTTAGGCTAGGCTAGGTTTGAGTAGAGTAGTATAAAGTATAATATAATAGAGTAGAATAGAGTAGAGTTGAGCATAGTAGAGTTAGGTTAGGCTGGGCTAGGCTAGAGTAGGCTAGGCTAAGCTAGGCTAGAGTAGTGTAGACAAGAGTAGAGTAAAGCAAAGCTCGATTAAGCTAGGCTATGCTAGAGTAGAGTAGAGTAGAGTAGAGCAGAGTAGAGGAGAGTAGAGCAGAGCAGAGTAGAGTAAAGAAGAGTAGAGCAAAGAAGAGCAGAGCAGAGTGGAGTTGTCAAGCCCCCACCTAAACCAGTACCTCTAGATAAAAAAATTATCATCGGTGTGAGAACAATAAACAAAACCCAAGGTGAGGACCCGACGGTAAGACAAACCCCAATCTAAAATAAAAAATATATAAATAATGACATTTTTTAACAGTTTAATCACACTAAGCCCTCTTGTTTTCTCAAACAACTTGTGAAAAGGGCTCTCCTATAACAACGTCATTCCTAGTTCTCGATGCAGTGGTTGCATGACTTGTGATGTAAGCACTAAATGAGATTTTATAGATCTAAGTAAATAAAGCTACATAGCTAACCAAGTATAAATAAAATACATACCATTAACAGTAGATAAGAATCATACGCATAAAGATAAAACCATTCCAGAGGTCATATATAATGCCAGATAAAAAACCACAAATGAAATGCCAGCTCCTTATTTTTTCTGATTATAAGTGTGTTATTACGTGGCCCAATTCCCTTCGATGCATTATCCTCTGAATTCAATCAAGGAAATGATCTCCAACTGGCATCTAACCAGGCACATAACACTAGGTAGATATCTGATCTGAAGATCGATACCCTGCGATCCAAAACGCTGGGTCTAGTGCCACTAGGCAGGTATGGTAACATACCCTGCGTCCAGCTCGCTGGGCCTAGTGTAAATCATCATGGAGTCATAAGAAATAACACTAGACAGATATCTGATCCGAGGAACAATACCCTGTGATCGCTGGGCCTAGTGGTGAGGACAATGTTCTTTGAGAATCCCATTTTTTACTGTCATTTTCTAACCATAAATCTAGATAATAATAACATATCAAAAGACTTTTTGTTCATATTGCTTCTTCTTCTTTTATTTTCGCATTTAATACCATATTGTTTCTTTCTTCACGATATTTTTTTCTTCCTTTCTAGTTTTTATGAAATTAATACCATGTGACAATAAGAAACCATGTAAAAACAAATAATATTATGCTACATCACAGGGTTAGGAATTTATCTACCTGGATTTGCTGTGTCAATCATCTTTCCCACTTTTGATTTGTTTTCTTGATGTCCTACAAAGGCATACTAAAAAAAATAAAATTTTCTTATTAACCAAAAGTGTTTTTCAAAAGCTATCCAGAAAAAAATCCCAAAAATTCTTCCTGTTTTCACTTAATTCTGCTTTCGTTGGCACTAGACCAAGTGCACCCAGTGTGCCCAGTTCATCAACACGAGTAGGTCCATATCCTGAACCGGTTCTCTCCTTTGCATTCAACATAACCGAAATAGTTCGCTGACCCTAGATTAGCCGATTCAAGCACTGAACCGATCAAATCTGGCTCGGCTTCTACAACCTCATCGGCCATTAGTTTTGCATGTCGGAACTCTACCAAGCGGCAACTGACACAACTCTCGTACACTCCCAGAAGACGTTACGGAATATTCTCCGGTCGTCACTTACAGAAATCCTCACATTCCGTGTGCTCCAGCAAACCTTTCACATAGTCGTTTGTTTTGCAAAATGCTCTCCAAATGCACCATGGTTTTGGCTTTTATAAACATGGCCAAAATTTCTCGAGCACTCATGAACTATCCACCAGAATGCTCGAGAAACGGCTTTTTTGTGCATAAAGCCCTCTTTGAATTCGTTATTTGCAAATATATCCTCCTCCGAAGAGATAGATCTGTGCCAAAATTCTTAAAATTACATATTTACACAGCATAGCCAACATCTTTTAAAATTGTTAATATACCTTCCGCCAAAAAAAATTTTAATTATGCCAATATTTACAAAATTACAAATCTACCGTCAACATTACAAATTTATCACAGATCTATAAAAATTCATAATTTATTCCTTATAGCTCAAAAAATTACAAACTAAACATCGTTGGACTCTTCTCAAAGAGCGCTTTCTCAAAAAAAAAATAAAGGAAAACTAAGGCTATTACGATCTTTTCTCCTTCCATAACTTTCATCCTAAAATTTAAAACAGCTGTGTACGGAGTGATCATTTCTGTCTCTAATTCTCATGTAGCTTCTCTTTCTATTTGACCTTGTCATAATACTTTAACCATGGGAATAACTTGTTTCTTAGCCTCTTCTTTTGTCAATCAAGGATTCTCACAGGTGATTCTAGATAAGTCAAATCTTTCTTAATTTCTACATCGAGATCCAAGTAGCTCACCACATGGGAGGGATCTAGAATGTATCACCTTAACACTGAGACATGTAAAATATTATGCACTCCTATCAACTAAGGAGGTAAAGTAAATCGATATGCCACTTGTCCAGCCCTTTCTAGTATTTGAAAAGGACCAACGAGTTTAGGCTTTAATTTTCCTGCCCTTCCAAACCTTATGATACCTTTTGTTGGACTTACTTTAATAAATACGTGCTCTCTCTCTTGAAATTTTATCTTTCTATGTTTGACATCATAGTATTTCTTTTGTTTGTCCTAGGTTGCTTTCATTCTTTCTTGAATAGTTTTAATCATTTCAGTTACTTCAACAAATATATGACCCATCAAACTTCTTTCCTTCCCTTTATTCTAGCATAAAGGTCATTGAAATTTCCTATCACAAAGTGCTTCATATGGAGCCATTTTGGTGCTAGATTAATAATTATTATTATAGACAAATTCAACTAGAAGTAGGTGACTTTTCTTATCTCCTCCAAAATCTAAAATACAAAGTCTTAACAATTCTTCCATGGGTTTTATAGTTCTTTCTGATTGACCATGTATTTGAGGATGGAAGGCCATACTGAACCTTAAACTTGTACCAAAAGCTTGACGTATACTCTTCCAAAAATGAGAAGTAAATTTAGGATCTCTATCAGAGATAATAACTTTTGGTATCCCATGCAATCTGACAATTTGTTTTACATATTATTGAGCCAAGTTTTTAGTAGAATAAGTTGTCCTTATTGCAAGAAAATGAACAGTCTTTGTCAGCCTAACCATAATTACTGAAATTGCATCATGACCTGCAAGTGATCTTGGTAATCCAACTACAAAATCCATTACCACTTCCTCCCATTTCAAATCTGGTATCGATAATGACTGTAGTAATCCTTCAAGCTTTTGTTATTCTCCGTTGACTTGCTAACAAATTAAATACTTTTGAACCTAAGTAGCCACATCTTTCTTCAACCCTGGCAACCAGTATTATTGTTTTAGCTCTTGTTACATTTTATTCTCTCTTGAATGTATGAAATAATGAGAGTTGCGAGCTTTTTTTAATAGCATTTCTCTGAGTTGGTGATGTACTGGTATCCATAATCTATCTTGAAATTAGAGTAGACCATCTTGATCAAATTTAAATTTAGATGCTTGTCCTTTATGGACCCTTTGGACATAACACTAGAAAAATATCTTATTCGAAGATCGATACCCTGTGACGATCCAACATGCTAAGCCTAGTGCTACCAGGCAGATATGATACCATACCCTACGATCCAACATGCTGGGCTTGGTGTAAATAATCATGGAGTCATAGTACATAATGGTAGGTAGATATCTAATCCAAAGATTGATACCCTACGATCCCACATGCTTGGACTAGTGATGAGGATAATATTCTCTTGGAGTCCCATTTTCTATTGCCATTTTCTTACCATAAATCCAAATAATTATACCATAACAAAAGACCTTTCTTTCCATATTGCTTCTTCCTTTTTATTTTTGCATATTGTACCACAATGTTTCTTTCTTTACTATTATTTTTTCTTCCTTTCTAGTTTTTATGAAATTAACACCATGTGATAGTAAGAAATCATGTAAAAATAAATAATATTGTGCTACATCAAAGGGTTAAGAATTTTTTCTACCTGGATTTGCTATACCAATCGTCTTGCCCACTTCTGATTTGTTTTCTTGATGTCCTACAAAGCCATAGTAAAAAAAATAAAACGTTCTTATTAACCGAAAGTGTTTTCTAAAAAGCTATCCCCAAACAAATCCTAAAATTTCTTTCTATTTTCACTTAATTCGACTTTCGTCAAGGCTTGGCCGACAGCGCCCAGCGTGCCGGATTCAGCAATCTGGCCTGGACCACATCCCCGGTTTAGCAATGCAAGCGATCCAAGGCCTAAATAGGTTCTCTCCTTTGCGTACGATGAAACTGAAATAGTTTGTCGACACTGGACCTACCGGTTCATGCACTGAACTCATCAAATTTGTCTCAACTTCCACCCTCTCAGTCTCTGCTGCTCACCAAAAAACCTTACACAACCTCGACAAAGCAAAAAATGGCGTTTTCTTACCTTATCTTATGGAATCTTGTCGACTGTCACTATCGCATGCCAAAACTATGCACGACGGCAACTGTTGGAACTCTTGCACTCTCCTAAGAGACCTTATGGACTTCTTGCTAGCGATCACTTACGAAAATCCTCACGCTCTGCGTGATCCGACAATCCTTTCATGCAGTCGATTTTTTCAAAAGTGTTATTCAAACACACACTGGTTTTGGCTTTTACAACTACAGCCAACATTTTTTGAACCCTTGTTAACCATCTACCAGAAGGCTCGAGAATCGACCTTTTTTGTGCATAAAACACCCTCTGAATTCATTATTAGCAAATATATCCTCCACCAGGAGAGATAGACTTGTGCCAAAATTCTTAAAAATACACATCTACCTAGCACAGCCAACATCTTTTAAAATTACAAATATACCTTCATTAAAAAAAAATTGAATTATTTAGACATTTAAAAAAATACAAATCTATACTCAACATTACAAATTTATCCCAGATCTGTAAAAATTCATAATTTATTCCTTAGAGCTCTAAAAATATAAACTAAATACCATTGGACTCATTTCAAAGAGTACATTCTCAAAAAAAGTAAATAAGGGAAAATTAAGTACAAGAGTGGAGCAGAGAAAAGCAGAGTAGAGCAGAGTTGAGTATAGCAGTGCAAAGCATAATAAAGCTAGGATAAGCTAAGGTATACTAGGCTAGGCTAAGAGAGGCTAGGTTAGAGTAGAGTAGAGTAGAGTAGAGGAGAGTCAAGTAAGAGTAGACATGGCTAGGCTAGCTAGGCTAGAACAAAGTAGAGTAGAGTAGAGTAGAGCTAGGTTAGGCTAAGCTAGGCTAGGGTAGAGTAAGGTAAAGTTGAGTAGAGTATAGTTATGTAGAGCTAGGTTAGGCTAGGCTATACTAGAGTGGAGTAGAGTAGAGTAGGTTAGAGTAGAATAGAGTAGAGTAGAGTAAAGCTCGATTAAGCTAGGCTAGGTTAAGCTAGGAAAGGCTTGAGTAGAGTAGAGTAGTGTAGTATAGAGCAAAGCAGAGTAGAGAAGAGCATAGTAGAGAAGAGTAGAGATAGTGTCAAGAAGAGCATAATAGAGTAGAGTAGAGAAAAGCACAATAGAGTAGAGCAAGGTTAGGTTAAGCAAAGCTAGGTTAGAGTAGAGTAGAGTAGAGGAAAGAAAAGTAGAGTAGAGTAGAGAAAAGCACAATAGAGTAAAGTATAGTAGAGCTAGGTAATGCTATGGTAGGCTAGGCTAGGTTAGGCTAGAGTAGAGTTGAGTAGAGTAGACTAGAGTGGAGTAAAGTTCAGTTAAGTTAGGTTAGGCAAGGCTAGGTTAGACTAGGCTAGGCAAGGTTAGGTTATGCTTTGCTAAAGCTGAGTAGACTAGAGTAGAGCAAAGTAGAGTAGAGTAGAGTAAAGCAGAGTAGAGTAGAGTAGAGCAGAGTAGAGTAGAACAGAGCAGAGCTATGTTAGGCTAAGATAGGCTAGGCTAGGTTAGAGTTGAGTAGAGTAGAGCAGAGCTAGGTTAGAATAGGCTAGGCTAGCTTAGAGTAGATTAGTGTAGAGTACAGTAGAGTAGAGCAGAGTAGAGTAGAGTAGAGTAGAGTAGAGTAGAGTGGAGTAGAGTAGAGTAGAATAATGTTGAGTAGAGTAGAGCAGAGTACATCAAAGCAAAGCAGAGCATAGCAAAGTTAGGTTAGGTGATGCTAGAGCAGAGTATAGTAGAATAGAGTAGAGCTTGGTTAGTCTAGTTTAGGTAGGGCTAGAGTAGAGTAAAATAGAGTAGAGTATAGGTGAGTAGAGGAGAGCAGAGTAGAGTAAAAGAGAGTAGAGCAGAGCAGAGCAGAGCAGAGCAAAGAAAAGTAAAGGTAAAGAAGAGTAGAGTAGAGTTGAGTAGAGTGGAGTAGAGCCATGCAAAGCATAGTAGAGCTAGGTTAAGCTAAGCTATACTAGGCTAGTCTAGGCTTGGTTAGGTTAATGTAGGGTAGATTAGACCATAGTAGAGTAGAGTAGAGTAGAGTAGAGTAAAGTAGAGTAGAGGAGAGTAGAGTAGAATAGAGTAGAGTGGAGTAGAGTAGAGTAGAGCTAGGTTAGTTAGGCTAGGCTAGAATAGAGTCGAGTAGAGTAGAGTAGAGCTAGGTTAGGCTAGGCTAGGCTTGGCTAGAGTATAATAGAGTAAAGTAGAGTAGAGTAGATTAGAGCTTAGTTAGGCTACATTGCGTAAGGATAGGATAAGTTAGGTAAGGCAAGAGTAGAGTATTATAGAGTATTATAGAGTATAATAGAGTAGAGTAGAGCTAGGTTAAGCTAGGTTAGGCTAGAGTATAGTGGAGTAGAGTAGACTATAGTAGAGTAGAGAAGAGTAGAGCTGAGTAGATTAAAGTAGAGTTGAGCAAAGAAAAGTTTGGTAAAGCTAGGTTACGATAGGCTAGGTTAGTCTAAACTAGGCTAGAGTAGAGTAGAGTAGAGAAGAGTATAGTAGAGTAGGGTAGAGTAGAGTAGAGCTTAGAAAGGCTACACTAGGCTAGGCTAAGTTAGAGTATAGTATAATAGAGTAGATTATAGTAGGGTAGATTAGAGTAAAGTATTATAGAGTTAGGATAGGTAAAGCTAGGGTAGGCTAGGCAAAGCTAGGCTATAGTATAGTAATGAAGTGTATAGTACTGTAGAGTAGAGTAGATTAGAGTAGAGCTTGGTTAGGCTAGTCTATGCAAGGTTAGGCAAAACTAGGCTCGAGTATAGTAGAGTAGAGCAAAGCAGAGTAGAGAAAAGTAAAGCAGAGCAAAGCAAAGTAGAGTAGAGTAGAGTAGAGTAGAGTGGAGCAGAGTAAAGCAAAGTAGAGTATAGCAAAAAAATGTTAGGCTAGGCCAGCCAATACGAGGCATGGTTAGAATGGCTAGGCTAGGCTAGTGTGAGGCAAAGTATAGTAGAGCATAGTAGAGTAGAGAAGTGTGGAGAAGAGCAGAGTAGAGTAGAGCAAAAAAGAGCATAGTAGAGTAGAGTAGAGTAGAGTATAGAGAGGTTTAGTTAAGTTAGGCTAAGCTCAGCTAGGCCAAGCTAAGTTAGGCTAGGTTAGAATAGAGTAGAGTAGAGTAGAGAAGAGTAGAGTAAAGTAGAGTAGAGTATAATAGAGCAAAGGAGAGAAAAATAGAGTGGAATTAGAAAAGCAGAGTAGTACAGGGCAGAGCAGAGTAGAGTAGAGCTCAGTAGACTAGAGTAGAGTAGAGCATAACAAAGTAGAGTAGTATAGAGTAGAGTAGAGCTAGGTTAGGCTAAGCTAGGCTAGCTTAGGTAAAGTTAGAGTAGAGTATAGTAAAGTAGAGTAGAGTAGTGTGGAGTAGAGTATAGTACAATAAAGTAAAGTATAATAGAGTAGAGTAGAGTAGAGTAGAGTAGAATAGAGTTGAGTAGAGTAGAACAGAGTAGAGTAGAGTTGAGTAAAGTAGAGTTGAGTAGTGTTGAGTAGAGTAAAGTAGAGTAGCGTAAAGTATAATATAGTATAATTGAGTAGAGTAAAGTTGAGCTCAGTAAGGCTAGGCTCAGTAAGGCTAGGCTTTGTTAGGCTAAGCTAGAGAAGAGTAGAGTAATGTAGAGTAGGGTAGCATCAGGTTAGGTTAGGCTAGGATAGGCTAGAGTCAAGTAGAGTAGAGTAGAGTAGAGTAGAGTAGAGAAGAGCAGTGTAAAGTAGAGCAGAGTAGAGCAGAGAAGAGCATAGTAGAGCTAGGTTATGCTAAGGTAGGCTAGGAAAGCCTAGAATAGACTAGCTTAGAGTATAGCAGAGTAGAGTAGAGCTAAAATAGGCTAGGCTACATTAGAGTAGAGTAGAGTAGAGTAGAGTAAAGAATAATAGAGTAGACTAGTGTAGAGCTAGGTCAGGCTATGTTAGGCTAGGGTAAGCTTGATTAGGCTAAGCTAGGCTAGAGTAGAGTAGAGTGGAATACAGAAGAGCAGAGTAGAGAAGAGTAAGGTAGAGTAGAGAAGAGTAGAGAAACATAGAGTAGAGAAGAGTAGAGCAAAGTAGAGTAGAGCTAGGTTAGGTTAGGCTAAACAGGGCTAAGCTATGTTATGCTAGGCCAGGCTAGAGCAGAGCAGAGTATAGTAGAGTAAAGCAAGGTTTGGTTAGGCTAAACTATGTTATAATAGAGTAGAGTAGAGTAAAGTAGAGCTAGGTTAGGCTCGGTTAGGCTAGGCTATGTTAGGGTAGGTTAAGCAATGCTAGGCTAGGCTAGAGTAGAGCAAAATAAAGTAGAGCTATGTTAAGCTAGATCAGGCTATAATACAATAGAGTAAAATAAAGAAGACAAAAGTAGAGTAGATTAGGGCATTACAGAGCAGAGTTGAGCTGAGCAGAGTAGGGAAGAGCTATGTTAGGCTAGGTTAGGCTAGGCTAGGCTAGAGTTAAGCTATGTTAGGTTAAGTTAGGTTAGGCAAGGCTAGGGAAGAGTAGAGTAGAGTAGAACTAAGTTAGGTTAGGCTAGGCTAGGCTAGGGTAGGCATGGCTAGGCTAGAGTAGAGTAGAATCAAGTAGAGTATGATAGAGTAGCATAGACTAGAGTAGCACAGAGTAGAGCTAAGTTAGGATAGGAAAGGTTAGACTAAGCTTAATTACGATAGAGTAGAGTAGAGGAGAGAAGATCAAAGCAGAGTACAAAAGAGCAAAGTAAAGTAGAGTAGAGCTAGGTTAAGCTAGGATAGGCTAGGCTAGGTAGGCAAGAGTAGAGTGGAGCTTGGTGCAGTTAGGTTAAGCAAGGTGAGGCTAGAGCATTATAGAGTAGAGTAGAATAGAGTAGAGTAGGATAGAGTAGAGTAGAGCTTGGTTTGGTTAGGCTAGGCTGTGGTAGCCTCGATTAGACTAGTGTGGATTAGAGTTTAGTAGAGTAGAGTTGAGTAGAGTAGAGTAGAGTATAGTAGAGTAGAATAGAGTAGAGTAGAATCGAGTAGAGTAGTGTAGAGTAGAGCTCGATTAAACTAAGTTAGGCTAGGCTAGGCGAGAGAAGAGTAGAGTAGAGTAAAGTAGACTAGAGCAGTACAGAGAAGAGATGAGAAGAGTAGAGTAGATTAGTTTAGAGCAGAGTAGAGTAGAATAGAGTAGAGAAAAGAAAAGTAGGGCAGAGTGGTCCTAGGTTAAGCTAAGCTAAGCTAGGCTAGGCTAGGCAAGGCTAGGTTAGAGTGGAGTAGAGTAGAATAAAGTAAAGTAGAGTAGAGTAGGGTAGAGTAGAGCTAGGTTAGGTTAATTATAGGCTAGGAAAGGCTGAAGTAGCATAGAGTAGTTTAGAGTAGAGCAGAGCAGTGTAAAGAAGAGTAGAGTAGAGCAAAGTAGAGCAGAGTAAATCATAGTAGGGTAGAGCAAAGCTAGGTTAGGTTAGGCTAGGCTAGGCTAGATTATAGTAGAGTAGAGTTAGGTTTGGTTTGGCTAGTCTAGGCTAGGTTTGAGTAGAGCAGACTAGAGTTTTGTAGAGTCTAGTCTATATTAGGATAGTTTAGGCTAGGCTAGGATAGAGTAGAGTAGAGTAAAGCTTTGTTAAGTTAGGCTTGGCTATGGTATGCTAGAGTATGATAAAGTAGAGTAGAGTAGAGTAGAGTGAAACAATATAGAGTAGAGTAGAGCATATTAGAGTAGACTGTTACAGAGTAGAGTAAAGAAAAGAAGAGTAGTGCAGATTAGAGTAGAGTGGAGTAGAGCTAGGTTAGGATAGGCTAAGCTAGGCTACACTAGGTTGTGTAAGGGTTAAGAAGCATAGAGTAGAGTAAAGCAAGGTTAGGCTAGGCTTGGTTAGAGTAGAGTATAGTAGAGCACATTAGAGTAGAGTAGAGTAGAGTACAATAGTGTAGAGTAACACTAGGTCAGGCTAGGCTAGGATAAGCAAGAGTGGAGTAGAGTAGAGTAGAGTACCCTAGAGCTCGATTAGGCGAGGCTAGGCTTGGCTAAGATTTAGCAGAGTAGAGTAGAGTATAGCAAAAAAGAATAGAGCAAAGAAGAGCAAAGTAAATTAGAGAAGAGTAGAGCAGAGCAGAGAAGGGTAGAGCTTACTAGAGTAGAGCAGAGTAGTGTAGTGTAGAACATAGTAGAGCAGAGAAGAGCAGAGTAAAATAGAGCTAGTTAGGCCAAGTTTAGTTAGGCTAGTTAGGCTAAGCTAGGTTGGAGTAGAGTAGAGTTAAGTAGAGTAAAGTGGGGTAGGGTAGTGTAGAGTATATTATAGTAGAGTAGAAGAGAGCTAGGTTAGGTTAGGCTAAGTGAGGCTAGGGAAGGCTTGAGTAAAGTAGAGTAGAGTAGAGTAGAGTAGCATGGATTAGAGTTGAATGGAGTATTGTAGAGATAAGTTAAGTTTGGGTAATTTAATCTAAGATAGGCTAAGATAAGGTATGTTAGGCTAGGCTAGAGTTGAGCAGAGTATAGAAGAGTATAGTAGACCAGAGTAGAGTAAAGCTAGGTGGAGTTAGGGTAGGTTGGGATAGACTAAGCTAGGCTAGAGTAGGATAGAGTAGAGTAGAGTAGAGTAAAGTAGAGCAAAGTAAAGCAAAGCTAAGTGTAGCAAAACAAAGTAGATTAGAGCAAAGCAAAGTAGAGCTAACTTTGGCTAGGTTAGGCTAGCCTAGGTTAGGGTAGGTTAGGCTAGGCTAGAGTAGAGTAGAGTAGAGCAGAGTATAGTAAAGTAGAGTAGAGTAGAGTAGAGTAGAGCTAGGGAAGGTTAGGCTAGGCTAGGCAAGGCTAAAGTAAAGTAGAGTAGAGGAGACAGAGTAGAGTAAAAAGGAGTAGAGTAGAGCAAAGTAGAGTAGAGTAAAGCATAGCAAAAAAGAGTAGGGAAGAGTAGAACAAAGTAGAGCAAAGCTAGATTAAGCTAGGCTAAGATAGGCTCGAGTGGAGTAGAGTAGAATAGAGTAGAGTAGAATTGAGTAGAGCTAGGCTAAGCAAGGTTAGGCTAATGTAGAGTAGAGTAGAGCTAGGTTAGGATATGCTAAGCTTGGTGACGTAAGAGTAGAGTAGGGTAGAGTAGAGTAGAGTAGAATAGATTGGAGTAGTGTAGAATAGAGGATAGTAGAGTATAATAGAGAATAACAAAGCATAACAGAATAAAGCATAGCAGAGCATAACAAAGCAAAACAGAGTAGAGCAAAGTAGAGTAGAGCTAAGTTAGGCTAAGCTAACCTAGAGTAAAGTAAAATGGAGTAAAGTAGAGTAGATTACAGTATAGAGTTGAGTAGAATAGAGTAGAGTAAGATTAGACTAGGCAAGGCTAGGCTAGGATAGGATAGGCTTTGCTAGGCTAAAGTAGAGTAAGATACAATAGAGTGGAATAGAGTAGAGTTAGGTTAGGCTAGGCATGGCTATGCTAGGGTAGAGTATAGTAGAATCGAGTAGAGTAGAGTAGAGTGGAGTGGAGTAGAGTAGAGTGAGGTTATGCTAGGTAAGGCTAAGCTAGTCTAGGCTAGACTAAAGTAGAGTAGAGTATAGGAGAGAAGAGTAAAGTAGAATAGAGTAGAGTAGAGCATAGCAGAGTGGAGCAGAGCAAAGTGGAGAAAAGTAGAGTAGAGCATCATAAGGTGGAGCAGAGTAGAGCAGAGCCAAAAAAGGCAGAGTAAAGTAGACCTAAGTTAGGCATGGCTCGACTAGGCTGGGGTAGGATAGAGTAGATTAGAGTAGAGCTTTTATAGGCTTGGCTAAGTTATAGTAGACTAGAGTAGAGTAGAGTAGAGTAGAGTAGAGTAGAGTAGAGTAGAGTAGAGTAGAGTAAAGTAGAGTGGAGAAGAGAAGAGTGGAGAAGAGAAGAGTAGAGTAGAGTAGAGAATAGTAGAATAGAGCAAAGTAGAGTTAAGCATAGTAGAGTAGAGAAGAGTAGAGTAGAGTAGAGAATAGTAGAATAGAGCAAAGTAGAGTTAAGCATAGTAGAGTAGAGAAGAGTAGAGCAGAGCAAAGTAGAGCAGAGCTAGGTTAGGCAAGGTTAGGCAAGGCTAGAGTAGTGTAGAGTAGAGCTATGTTAGGCTGGGCAAGGCTAGGCTACTCTTTGTTAAAGTAGAGTAGTGAAAAATATAATATATATTAGTAGAGTAGAGTCAAGTAAAGCAGAGCTAGGTTAAGTGATGCATAGATAGGTTGACTAGGCTAGAGTAGGCTATGCTGAGCCAAGCTAGGCTAGAGTAGAGAAGAGTAGTGTATAGTAGAGTAAGGTTGAGTAGAGTAGAGTAAAGGGGTGTTAAGTTAGGCTAGGCTAGGCTAAACTAGGCTAGAGTAGAGTAGAGTTCAGTAGAGAAGAATAAAGTAGAGTATAAAGGAGTAAAGCAAAGTAGAGAAGACTAGAGTAGAGCAGAGTAGAGCGAAGCATAGTAGAATAGAGTAGAGCAGAGTAGAGTAGAGATATTTAAGACGAGTAAAGTGGAGTAGAGCAGAGCAGAGTTGTGTAGAGCAGAGTAGAGCAGAGCTAGGTTAGACAAAGCTAGGCTAAGCTAGGTTAGAGTAAGGTAGCATAGAATAGAGTGGTGTAGAGCTAGGTTAGGCTAGGCTAGGTTAGGCTGAGCAAGGCTAGGGAAGGCTAGGCTAGGTTAGGCTTCACAAGGCTAGAGTAGAGTTGAGTAGAGTAGAGAAGAGTAAACAAAAATAGAGAAGAGAAGAGTAGAGTAGAGCAGAGTAGAGCAGAGCAGAGTAGAATAGAGTAGAGCAGAGGAGAGCAGAGCAGAGTAGAGCAAAGTAGAGTACAGTAGGGTAGAGTAGAGCAGAGTGTAGAGTTAGCTTAGGTAAGGTAAGGCTAGGTTAGAATAGTGTAGAGTATAGTAGAGCTAGGTTAGGTTAGGCTAGGTTAGAGTACAATAGAGCACAGTAGAGTAGAGTAGAGCAGAGTAGAGATGAGCAGATAAGAGCATGGTAGAGCATAGTAGAGTAGAGTAGAACAGAGCAGAGCTTGGTGAGGCTAGGATAGGCTAGGCAAGAGTTGTGTAGACTAAAGTAAAGTAGAGCAAGGTTATGCTAAGCTAGCCTTGGCTGAGTTAGAGTAGAGTAGAGTAGAATATAGTAGATTAGAGTAGAGTTGAGTAAAGTATAATAGAGCTAGGTTAGACCAGGCAAGACTAGGCTAGGCTAGAGTAGGCTAAGCTAGAGTAGAGTAGAGTAGACTAGAGTAATGTAAAGAAGAGAAATGTTAAGCTAGACTAGGCTAGGTTTGGCTAAACTAGGCTAGAGTAGTGTAGAGTAGAGTAGAGTAGAACAGAGCAAAATAGAGCAAAGTAGAGGAGAGCAGAGAAGAGCAAAGCAGGGCAGAGTAAAGTAGAATCAAGCAAAGTAAAGTAGAGCATAGTAGAGCAGAGCAGAACTGGGTGGAGTAGGGTAGAGTAGAGTAGAGCAAGGTTAGGCTAGGCTAGGCTAAGTAAGGTTAGAGTAGAGTAGACCAGAGTAAAATAAAGTAGAGTATAATAGAGTAGAATGGAGTAGAATAGAGCTAGGCTATGCTAGGTTAGGCTAGACAAGGCTAGAGTAGAATAGAGGAGAGTAGAGTAGAGTATAGTAGAGTAGAAGAGAGTAGAGTAGAGCTAGATTAGGCTAGGCTAGGCTAGAGTGGAATAGAGTGGAGTAGAGTAGAGTAGAGCTAGGTTAAGCTAGGCTGGGCTAGAGCACCATATAGTAGATTAGAGTAAAGTAGAGCAGAGTATATTAAAGAAGAGTATAGTAGAACAAGGTTAGGCTTGGCTTGGCTAGAGTAGAGTAGAGTAGAGCTAAGTCAGGCTAGGCTAGGTTAGAGTATTATAGAGAAGAGTAGAGTAAAGTAAAAAAGAGTAGGGTAGAGTAGAGTAGAGTAGAGTAGAGTAGAGAAGGGCATAGTAGAGTAGAGGAGAGCTAGATTAGGATAGGCTAGCTAAGTAAGGCTAGACTATAGTAGAGTAGAGTTAAGTTAAGTTAGGCTACATTAGACTGGAGTAGAGTAGAGTATAGTATAGTATAGTATAGTAGAGTAGCATAGAGCTAGGCTAGGTTAATCTAGGCTAAATAAGGCAAGGATAGGCTATGCTAGAGTATAGTAGAGTAGAGATGACTAGAGTAGAGTAAGATTTGGCCTGAGTAGGCTAGGCTATGCTAGAGCATAATAGAGTAAAGTAGAGTAGAGCAAGCATAATAGATTATAGAATACTAGAGTAGAGTAGAGAAAAGTAGAGTAGAGTAAAGCAGAGTAGAGCAGAGCAGTGCTATGTAAAGTTAGGCTAGGCTAAGCTATGCTATCTAGAGTTTTGTAGATTAGAGTAGAGCTTTGTTCGACTTTGCTAGGCTAAGCAAGGCTAGAGTAGAGCAGAGTAGAGTAAAGTATAGTAGAGTAGAGTAGAGTAGAGCCAGGTTAGTTTGGGCTAGGGTAGGCTAAGTTAGGCTACCTAGAGTAGAGTAGAGTAGAGTAGAATAGAGTAGTATAGAGTAGAGTAGAGTAGATTAGAGTAGAGTAAAGTAGGGTAAGCTCAGTTAGGCTAGGCTAAGCTAGAGAAGAGTATAGTAGACCAGAGTTGAGCAAAGTATAGTAGGACAAAGCAGAGCAGAGCAAAGTAGAGTAGTGTAGAGCCGAGTAAGGAGAGCAGGGTAGAGAAGAGAAGAGTAGAGCATAGCAAAGAAGAGTGTAGCAGAGTAGAGTAGAGCATAAGTCAGGCTAGGCTAGGTCAGAGTAAAGTAGAATAGAGTATGTTAAAGTAGAGTATAGCAAGGCGAGGCTAAGTTAGGCAAGGTTAGGCTAATTTAGGCTAGGGTAGGCAAGGCTAGTGTAGAGTAGTGTAGAATAGAGTTGGGTAGAGTAGAGTATAATAAGGATTGGCTATGTTAGGCAAGGTTAGGTTAAGCTAAACTAGGTCTAATGGTGTGGAGTAGTATAGAGGAGCATAGAGAATTGTTAGGCTTAGTTAGGCTAGAGTAGAATAAAATAGAGTAGAGTACAGTACAGTATAGTAGAGTATTGCAAGGCTAAGTAAGGCGAGGTTAGGTTAGGATAGGTTTGGCTAGGATAGGCTAAGCTAGGTTAGGCTAGGCTAAGCTCGACGAGTCTAGGCTAGGTTAGGCTAGGCTAGGCTATGCAAGAGTAGGGTAAATTTAAGTATAATAGAATAGAGTAGAGTAGAGTATAGTAAGGCTACGTAAGGCAATGCAAGGCTAGGCTAGGCTTTGTAAGACTAGAGTAGAGTGGTATAAAGCTAAGTTAAGCTTAGTTATGATAGAGTAGAGAAGAGTAAGGTTAGGCTAGGTTAGGTGAGGTTAAGTTATGCTAGGCTAGGCGAGGCTAGGGTAGGGTTGGCTAGGTTAGAGTAAAGTGGGGTAGGGAAGAGTAGAGTATAATAGAGTAGAGTAGAGTAGAGTACAGCAGAGTAGAGTAGAGTAGAGCAGAGTAGAGTAGAGCAGAGAAGAGAAGAGTAGAGCATATCAAAGCAAAGCAAAATAGAATTAAATAGAGCAATGTAGAGCATAGAAGAGTAGAGTAGAGTATAACATAGTAGTGTAGAGCTGATCAGAACATAGTAGAGCAGAGCAGAGTAGAATGGAGTAGAGCAGAGCAAAGTTAAGTAGAACTTAGTTGACGTTAGGTTAAGCTAAGCTAGGTTAGGCTAGGCTAGAGTAGAATAAAGTAGAGTAGGGTAGAGTAGAATAGAGTATAGTAGAGTAGAGTATATGAGAGTAAAGTAGAGTAGAGTGGACTAGAGTAGAGTAGAGTAGAGGAGAGGATAGGAGAGGAGAGGAGAGCAGAGTAGAGTAAAGTAAAGAAGAGTAAAGAAGAGCAGAGCAAAGGAGAGTAGAGTAGAGAAGAGTATAGTAGGGAAAAGTAGAGCAGAGTAGAGTAGAGAAGAGAAAAGCTAGTTTAAGCTAGGATAAACTATGTTAGGGTAGGCTAAGCTAGGGTAGGTTATAGTAGAGCATAGTAGATTAGAGGAGAGTAGAGTAAAAAAAAGTAGAGTAGAGTAGAGTAGAGGAGGGCTAGGTTAGGATAAGCTAGGCTAGGTTAGAGTATAGTAGACTAGAGTAGAGTATAGTACAGTAGAGGAGAGTGGAGTAGAGTAGAGTAAAGTAGAGCTCAATTAAGCTAGGCTAAGCTAGGCTTAGCTATGCTAGGCTAGAGTAGAGTAGAATAGAGTAGAGCAAAGTAGAGTAAAGTAGAGCAGAGTAGAGTAGAGAAGAGAAGAGTAGAGCTAGGTTTCGCTAAGCTGGGTTGGGTTAAGCTAAGTTAGAGTAGAGTAGGGCAGAGTAGAGTATAATAGAGTATAGTATAGTATAATAGAGTAGAGTAGAGTAGAGTATAATAAGACTGAGCTAGTCTAGTTAGGCTAGCCTATAGTAGAGTAGATTAAAGTAGAGAAGAGTAGAGTAGAGCAGAGTAGGGTAATGTAGAACTAGTTTAGGCTAGGCTAAGCTAGGCTAGGTTTGGCTAGGTTATGCTAAGAGAGGTTAAGCTAGCCTAGAGTAGAGTAAAGTAGAGTAGATCTAGGTTAGGCTAGGCTAGGCTATAGTACAATATAGTAGAGTAGAGTAGAGAAGGGTAGAATAGAGTAGAGTAGAGCAGAGTGGAGTCGAGCAAAGCAGAGTAGCAAAAAAATAACATAGTAAAGTAGAGTAGAGATGAGCTAAGTTAGGTTAAGCAAGGTTAAGCTATGCTAGGCTTGGGTAGGCTAGATTAGGGTGAGTTAGGTTAGAGTGGGATAGAGTAGAGTAAAGTAGAGTAAAAAAGAGTAGAGAAAAGTAGAGCAGAGTTGAGTTAAGCAAAGTAGAGAAAAGTATAATAGAGCGAAGCAGAGTAGAGTAGAGTAGAGTAGAGATAAGTTAGGGTAGGATAGGCTAGGCCATGCTAAGCTAGAGTAGACTGGAGTTGAGTATAATAGTCTAGAGTAGAGTAGAGTACAATAAAGCAAAGTTAGGCTAGGCTAAGCTGGGCTAGGTTAGAGTAGAGTAGAGTAGTGTAGAGTAAAGAAGAGTAGAGTAGAGTAGAGCTTGGTTAGTTAAGACTAGCTAGGCCAGGGCAGGCTCGACAAGGCTAAGCTAGGGTAGAGTAGAGTAGAGCCATATTAGGTTAGGCTAGAGCTGAGTAGAGTAGAGTTCAAAAGAGCAGAAAAGAGCAAAGCAGAGTAGAGAAGAACAGAATAGAGCAAAGTAGAGACGACAGTGCAGAGCAGGGTAGAGCTAGGTGAGGCGAAGCTAGACTAGGCTAAGTTAGAGTGGAGTAGAATGCAGTTGAGTATGGTATAGTAGAGAAGAGTAGAGTAGATTATAATATAGTACAGTAGAGTAGAGTAGCATAGAGCTTTGTTAATCTAGGCTAGGCTTGATTAGGTTAGGCTTGGCAAGATTAGAGTATAGTAGAGTAGAGTATAGTAGAGCATGGTTATGTTAGGCTAGGCTATGCTGAGGTAGAGTAGAGTAGAGTAGAGTAGAGCAGAGTAGAGTAGAGTAGAGTAGAGCACAGTAGAGTAGAGCAAAGCAAGATTGAGCAAAGTAGAGCAAAAGAGAGTGAAGTAGAGCTGAGTAGAGTAGAGAAGAGAAGAGTAAAGCTAAGTTAAGCTAGGCTACTCTTGACTAGGCTAGCTTAAAGTAGAATAGAGAAGAGTAGAGTAGAGCAAGGTTAGGGTCGGCTAAGCTAAGTTTAAGTAGAATAGAATAGAATAGAGTAGAATATAGTAGAGTAGAGTAGATTATTGTAATGTAGAATAGGGTAGAGTAGAGTATAGCTAAGTTAAGAAAGGCTTGGCTATGGTAGGCTTGGCTAGGCAAGAGTGGAGTAGAGTAGAGCAGAGTAGAGTAAAATAGAGTAGAGTATGGTTAGACAAGTATAGGCTAGAGTATAGTAGAGTAGAGAAGAATAGAATAGAGCAGATTAGAGTAGAGTAAAGAAAAGTAGAGTAGAGCAGAATAGAGAAGAGTATAGTAGAGCAGAGTCGAGTTAGGTTAGGTTAGGATAGTCTAGAGTAGAGTAGAGTAGAGAAGAATAGAGTAGAGAAGAGTAGAGTTGAGTAGAGCTAGGTTAAGCTAGGCTAGGCTAGGTAAAGTTAGAGTAGAGTAGAGTAAAGAAGAGTAGAGTTAGGTTAGCCTTGGCTAGGGCAGGCAAGGGATGGCTAGGCTAGGCTAGAGTTTAGTCAAGTAAAGTAGGGTATAGTAGAGTAGGGCTATGTTAAGCTAAGCTAGGCTAGGCTAGGCTAAACAAGGCTATAGTAGAGTAGAGTAGGGTAGATTTGAGAAGAGTAGACCAGAGTAGAGCTGAGTAGAATAGAGCAGAGCTAGTTAGGCTAGGCTAGAGTAGAGTAGAGTAGAGTAAATTAGAGTAGAGTAGAGTAGAGTAGAGCTTGGTTAGGCAAGGTTAGGCAAGGCTAAGTTAGAGTAGAGTAGAATAGAATAGAATAGATTAGAGTGGAGTAGAGTAAAGTAAGGTTAGAAAAGGCTATGCTGGAGTAGAGTAGAGTATAGTAGAGTAGAGCAAGGTTAAGCTAAGCTAGGCTAGGCTAGGCTAAACTAGGCAAGAGTAGAGTAGAGTAGTATAGAGTTGAGTACAGTTGAGTAGAGTAGAGAATAACAAAGCATATTAGAGCAGATCATAATAGAGTAGAGAATAGCATAGCAAAGTAGAGCAAAGAAAAGTAAATCAGAGCAGAGTAGAGAAAAGCATAGTAGAGTAGAGCAGAGTAGAGCAGAGCAAAGAAGGGCAAATTAAAGAAGAGCAAAGTAGAGCTAAGTTAGGCTAGGCTATAACAAAGCTTAGTATAGTAGAGTTAGGTTAAGCTTGGCTAGGCTAAGCTAATTTAGAATAGAGTAGAGCTAGGTTAGGCTAGGCTAAGTTAGAGTAGATTAGAATAGAATAAAATAGAGAAGAGTAGAGTAGGGTTAGAGTAGAGTAGAGCAAGGTTAGGCTAAGCTAAGCTAGGTTAGTGTAGAATAGAGTAGAGTAGAGTAGAGTAGAGTAGAATATATAGAGTAGGGTAGACGGAGTAGAGTAGAGCTAGGTTAAGCTAGGCTAGAGTAGAGTATAGCTCTGTTCGACTTGGCTAGGATAAGCTAGGCTAGGCCAGATTAGAGTAGAGTATACTAAGGTAGAGCAGAGCAAGGCAGAGTAGAGAAGAGTAAAGTAGAGCAAAGTAGAGCCAGGTAGAGTAGAGTAGAGTAGGGCTAGGTTAAGCTAAGCTATACCATGTTTGGCTAAGGTAGAGTAGAGTAGAGTATAGTAGAGTAGAGTGGAGTAGAGTAGAGCAGAGTGGAGTAGCATAGAGTAGAGTAAAGTAGAGTATTGTATAGTAGAATAGAGTAGAGTAGAGTAGAGGTATGTTAAGTAAGGCTTGGTTAGGCTATGCTATGGTAGGCTAGGCAAGAGTAGACTAGAGTAGCATAGAGTAGAGTAGAGTAGAGCTAGGTTAGGTTAGGGTAGGCTAGGCTAGGCTTGGCTAACATAGAGTAAAGTAGAGTAGAGCAGAGCAACGCAGAGCACAGAAGAGCAGAGTAGAGCAGAGCAAGGTTAGGCTAGTCTAGGTTAGGCAGGTTGGGCTAGGCTAGCTAAAGTTGAGTAGAGTATAGTAGAGTACAGTAAAGCTAGGTTAGGTTAGGTTAGGCAAGGCCAAGCTAGGCTAGAGTTGAGTAAAGTAGAGTAGAGTAGAGGAGAGCAGAGCAAAGTAGAACAAATTTGCATAGGGTAGAGCAGAGCAGAGCAGAGTAAAATAAAGCAGAATAGAGTAGAGCAAAGAAGATTTGAGTAGAGTAGAGAAGAGCAAACTTAATCTAAGCTAGGAAAGAGTAGAGTAGAGTAAAGTAGAATAGAGTAGAGTAAAGCTTGTTTAAGCTAGGCTAGGCTGGGCTATGGTAAATTAGGTTAGAGTAGAGTAGGGTAGAGTACAAAAAAGTAGAGTAGAATAGAGTAGAGTAGAGTAGAGCATAGTAGGGGAAAATAGAATAGAGCAGAGCAGAGAAGAAAAGGGTAGAGTAGAGTGGAGCAGAAGAGAGAAGAGAAAAATAAAGCATAGAATAGTAGAGCATAATAGAATAGAGTAGTGTATAGTAGAGCTTGGTTAGGCTAGGCTTAGCTAATCTAGATTTGAGTAGGATAGAGTAGAGCAAGGATAAGCTTGGTTAGGCTGTGTTAGGTTAGAGTAGAGTAGACTGGTGTAGAGTAGAGTAGAGTAGAGTAGAGTAAAGTTAGGTTAGGCTTGGCTAGAGTAGCATAGACTGGAGTAGAGTAGAGTAGAGTGGAGTAGAGTAGAGCAGAGTAGAGTAGTTGAAAGCAGAGTAGAGCTGAGCTAGGATAGGTTAGGCAAGACTCAAGTAGAGTAGAGTAGAGTAGAGTAGAGTAGAGTAGAGTATGGTAGAGTAGAGTAGAGTAGAGTAGAACAAAACAAGGTTAGGCTAGGCTTGGGTAGGTATGGTAAGGCTAGAGTGGAGTAAAACAGAATAGTGTAGAGTTGAGTAAAGTAGTGTAGAGCTTAGTTAAGATAGCCTAGTTTAGGCTTAGTTAGAGAATAGTATAGTAAAGTATACTAAAGCAAGGTTAGCCTACAGTCGGCTCGCATAGGCAAGGCTAGGTTATGCTAGGCTAGAGTAGAGTAGAGTAGAGTTGAGTAGAGCTAAGTTTGGTTGTGCTAAGCTTGGCTAAGCAACACTATGCCAAGGTAAGAAGGCTAGGCTTGAGTAGAGAGAGTAGAGTAGTATAGAGTAGAGCTAGTTTAGGCTAGGCTAGGTTAGGCAAAGCTAAAGTAGAGTAGAGTAGAGTAGAGGTGAGTAGAGTAGAGAAGAATAGAGCATAACAAAGTAAAGCAGAGTAGAGCAGATCATAACAGAGTAGCAGTAGAGTAGAGTAGAGCATAGTAGAGAGGAATAGAGCTAAGTTAGGCAAGACAAGGTTTGGCAAAGTTAGGTTACGCTAAGCTAGTCTAAACTCGGCTTGAGTACAGTATAGAAAAGCTTAGTAGAGTAGTGCAAAGTAGAGTAGATTAAAGTAGAGCAAGGTTAGGCTAGGCTAAGCTATGGCTACACCAAAGTATAGTAGATTAGGGTAGAGTAAGGTTAGGCTAGCCTAGGTAGGGCTAAGTTAATGAAAAGTAGAGCAGAGAAGAGTAGAGTATAGAAGAGTAGAGTAGAATTTTGTTAGGCTTGAGTATAGAGCATTGTAAAGTAGAGCAAAATATAGTAGAGCAGAGTAAAAAAGAGTAGAGTTGAGAAGAGCAAATCAAAGTAGAGCAAAGAAGAGCTAAGTTAGGCTATGCTAGGCTAGGCTATGGTAAGCTAGGCTAAGCTAGGCAAGGCTAGGCCAAGCTAGGCAAGGCTAGGCTAGAGTAGAGTAGATTATAGTAAAGTGGGGCTTGGTTAGGCTAGGCTTGGCCAAGGTAGGTTATTTCATGTTAGGCTAGGCTGGGCTTGAGAAGCATATTGTAGAGTAGACTAGAGCTAGGTTAGGCTAAGCTAGGCTAAGCTAAAGTAGAGTAGAGTAGAGTAGAGTAGTGTGGAGTAGAGTAGAGTTGATTAGAGTAAAGTAGAGTAAAGTTATGCAAAGTAAAGTAGAGTTGAGTAGAGCATATTAGAGCAGAGTGGAGGAGAAGATAGAAGTATAGAGTAGAATAGAGCAGAGCAAAGTAGAATAGAGTAGAAGAGTACAACAGAGCAATATAGAGTAGAGTATAGTAGTGCAAAGTAGTGTAGAGCAAGGTAAAGCAAAGTAGAGTAAAGTAGAGCAGAGTTGTGCTAGGTTAGGTTATGCAAGGCTAGGCTAAAGTATAATATAGTAGAGTAGAGTAGAGTAGAGTAGAGTGGAGTGGAGTAGAGTAGAGTAAAGTAGAGTTGAGCAAGGTTAGGCTTGGCTAAGCTAGGTCAGGGTAGGCTAAGCTAGATTAGTGTAGAGTAGAGAAGAGTTGAGTTAGATTAGGCTAGGCTAGGATCAGTATATTAGAGTAAAGTAAAGTAGAGTAGAGTAGAGTAGGGCAGAGTAAAGAAGAGCTGAGAAAAGCAATGTAAAGAGAGGAGCATAGAAGAGTAGAGCAGAGTAGAGTAGAGCCAGGTTACGATATGCTGACCTAGGTTAAGCAAGGCTAGAGTAATGTAGCTTAGAGCTAGGTTGGGCTTGGTTGGCTATGTTTTGTTAGTGTAGAGTACAGTAGAGTAGAGTAAAGTAGAGTAAACAAGAGTATAATAGAGTATAGTAGAGTGGAGTAGAGTAGAGTAGAGTATAATAGAGCTAGGTTATGCTAGGCTTGGATGGGTTAGAGTAAAGTGGAGTAGAGTAGAGCTAGGTTAAGCTAAGCTATAGGTTAGGTTAGGCCAGTGTATAATAGATTAGAGTAAAGAGAGCAGAGTGGAGAAGAGCAGAGAAGAGCAAAGAAGTGTAAAGTAGAATAGAGCAAAATAGAGCAAAGCATAAAAGAGCAAAGCTGAAAAGAACTAGGTCAGGATAGGCTAGGCTAAGCAAGGCTAGAGTAGAGCATAGTCGAGTAGAACTATGTTAGCCTTGGCTAGCTGAGCTAGGTTAGAGTAGAGCAGAGAAGAGTGGAGTAGAGTACAGTAAAGTAGAGTTAGGTTAAGTTAGGCTACCCTAGCATAGGCTAAACATGATTAGGATAGAGTGGAGAAGATTAGAGTAGAGTAGAGCTCGATTATGGTAAGCTAGGCTAGTCTCTAGTTAATTAGAGTATAGTAGAGCAAAGCAGAACAGAGCTTAGTTGAGCAAAGTAGAGAAGAGTAGAGCAGAGAAGAGAAGTGCAGAGCAAAGAAGAGTAGAGCAGAGTAGCATAAAGCAAAGTAGAATAGAGTAGAATAGACTAAAGTATAGGAGAATAGAGAAGAGTAGAGTTGAGCAAGGTTAGGCTAAGCTAGGCTATGCTAAGCTATGCTAAACTAGGTTAAAGTAGAGTAGAGTAAAGTAGATTAGAGTAGGGTAGAGTAGAATAGAGTTGAGTATAGTAGAGTTCAATAGTGCAGAG
Source organism: Vanilla planifolia (assembly GCA_023846275.1). NCBI lineage: Eukaryota > Viridiplantae > Streptophyta > Magnoliopsida > Asparagales > Orchidaceae > Vanilla > Vanilla planifolia. The sequence continues at coordinate 19,019 of CM043878.1, read as the reverse complement.
TAGAGCTAGGTTGGGCTAGGCTAGGCTAGGCTAGGTTAGGCTAGGGTAGAGTAGAGTAGGGTAAAGTAGAGTAGAGTAGAGAAGAGTAGAGTAGAGCTAAGTTTGGTTAGAGTAGAGCATAATAGTGCAGAGTTGAAAGAAGTAGAGCAGAGCATAGTATAGGAGGGTAAAGGTAGGTTAAGCTATGCTAGGTCAACTAGGCTAGGCTTGGCAAGATTAGAGTAAAGTAGTGTAGAGTAGAGCTAGGTTAAGCTAACGTAGGCTAGGCCATGCTTGAGTAGACTAGCGTAGATTAGAGTCGAGTATAATAGAGTAGAGTAAAGTAGAATAGAGCAAGGTTAGGCTTTGTTAGGTTAGGTTAGGCTAGGGTAGGCCAGGAAAGAGTCGAGTAGAGTAGAGTAGAGTAGAGTAGAGTAGAGTAGGGTAGAGAAAGGTTAGGCTAAGGTAGGATAAGATATAATAGAGCATAGTAGAGTAGAGTGGAGTAGGGCAGAGTAGAGAAGAATAGAGCAAAGTAGAGCAGAGTAGAGCAAAGAAGAGAAAAGTATAGTAATGTAGAGCAGAGTAGAGTAGAGCTAGGTTAGGCTTGGCTTGGTTAGGTTAGGCTATTCTAGAGTAGTTTCGATTAGAGCTAGGTTGGGCTTTGCTTGGCTAGGCTTGGTTAGAGTATAGTTGAATAGTGAATAGTCGAGTAGAGTTAAGTAGAGTAGAGTACAGCTAGGTTAGGCTAGGCTAGGCTAGGGTTGCCTAGGCTAGGTTAAGCTTGGCAATGTGAGGCTAGGCAAGGCTTTTTTAGAGTAAAATATAGTTGACTAGAGTAGAGCTAGGTTAGGTTAGGCTAGGCTAGAGTATAATAGATTAGAGTAGTATTGAGTTGAGCAAAATAGAGCAGGGTATAGCATAGTAGAGCAGAGACAGGTTAGGCAAGGCTAAGCTAAGCTAGAGTAGAGTAGAGTAGAGCGAGGTTAGGCTAGGCTAGGATAGGCTAGGTTAGAATAGAGTAGAGTAGAGTAGAGTAAACTACATAGAGTAGAGTAGAGTAGATTACAAAAGAGTAGCATAGAGCAAAGTTAGGCTAGGATAGGTTAGGCTAGGCAAGGCAAGGGTAGGCTAGGCCAAGCTAAGAAAGCACAAGGCAGAGTAGAGTAATGTAGAGCTCAATTAGACTAGGTTAGGCTAGAGAAGAAAAGAGTAGTAGAGCAGAGCTAAGTACAGTATAGTAGAGTAAAGTAGTGTAGAGAAGAGCATAGTAGAGAAGAGAAGGGCATAGTAGACAAGTGTACAGTAGAGTAGAGCATATTAGAGCAGAACAGAGCAAAGTAGAGTGGAGTAGAGTAGAACAGAGTAGAGTAGAGCTTGGTTAGCTTAAGTTAGGCTACGTTAAGCCAGGCTAAGCTAAGTTAGAGTAGAGTAGAGTACATTAAAGTAGAGTGGAGTATAGTAGAGTGGAGTAGAATAGAGCAGAGTAGAGTAAAGTAGAGTATAGTATAGTAGAGTATAGTAGAGTATACTATAGAGAGTAGAGCAACGTTAGGCTAGGCTAGATCAGGATAAGCTAGAGTAGAGCAGAGTAGAGTAGAGTAGAGTAGAGTAAAGTAGAGCAAGGTTTCATTAGGTTAGGCCATGTTAGGCTAGGCTAGATTAGTATAGAGTAGCATAGAGCAGAACAAAGAAGAGTAGACCAGAGTAGAGCAAATTAGAGCAGAGCAAAGCAAAACAGGGCAGAGTAGAGCAGAGTAGAGCGAAGTAGAGAAGAGCAGAGCAAAACAGTGCAGAGCAGAGCTAGGTTAGTTTAAGTTAAGCGAGGCTAGGATAAGGTAGGGTAGAGCAGAGTAAAGAAGAATAGAGGTAGGTTAGGCCAGGCTAGGCTAGGCTAGCTTAGAGTAGAGTTGAGTACAATAGAGTAGAGTAGAGTATAGTAGACTATAATAAAGTATAGTAGAGTTAAGTAGAGTAAAGCTAAGTTAGGCTATGCTAGGCTAGGCTATGCCAGGCTAGGTTAGGTTAGGCTTGGCTAGAGTAGAGTAGAGTATAGTGTAGTAGAGTTGAGAAGAGTAGAGTAGAGTAGAGTAGAGCTAGGTTAGGATTGGCTAGGCTAAGTTAGGCTTGAGTAGAGTAGAGTAGAGCAGAGCAGAGGAGAGCAGAGCATACCCGAGCAAAGTAGAGTAGAGTAGAGAAGAATTTGGTGAGTCTAGGTTATGTTAGGCTAAGTTAAAGAAGAGTAGAGTTGAGCAGAGCAGAGTAGAGTGGAGTAGAGTAGAGTAGAGTATAACTTGGTTAGGCTAGGTTAAGCTTGGCTAGGCTAGGCTAGAATAGAGCATAGTAGAAGAGTAAGGTAGAGTATAGTAGAGCTCGATTAGGTTAGGCTTTGTTAGGATAAGCTAAAGTAAATAACAGAGTAGAGTAGAGCTGAGTAGAGTAGACCAGAGTAGAGTAGAGTTGAGTAGGGAAGAGTAGAGCATAGTATGGTAGAGCAGAGCATAGTAAAGCAGAGTTAGGTTAGGCTAGGCTAAGCTAGGTGAGGCTAAGCTAGAGTAGAGTAGTGTAGAATAGAGTAGAACTTGGTTAAGCTAGGATAGACTATGTTACAGAAGAGTAGAGTCAAATAGAGTAGAGTAGAGTATAGTAGAGCTAGGTTAGGCTAGGCTAGTCTAACTAGAGTAGGCTATGCTAAATTAAAGTGGAGCAGAGTATAGTATAATAAAGCTTGGTTAGGCTAGAGTAGAGTAGAGTGGATTAGAGAAGAATAGAGTAGAGTTGAGTAGAGTAGAGTAGAGTAGAAGAGAGGAAAGGAGATAATAGTAGAGCAGAGTAGAGGAGAAGAGTAGAGTAAAGCAACGTAGAGCAAAACAGGGTGGTAGGGTAGAGCAGAGTATAGTAGAGTGTAAAATAGCTAGGTTAGGCTAAGGTAGGCTTTGCTAGAGAAGAGTAGAGTATGGTAGAGTGGAGTAGTCTTGGTTAGGCTAGGCAAGGCTAGGGTAGGCTAATTTAGGCTAGTCTATGCTAGGCTCGAGTAGAGTGGAGTAGAGTAGTGTAGAGTAGAGTAGAGTAGAGTAGAGTATAGAAGAGTAAAGTAGATTGGAGCTAGATTAGGCCTATTGTATAGTAGAGTAGAGTAGAGTAGAATAAAGTTGAGTCAATTTGGGTAGAGTAGAGTAGTGAAGTGTAAAGTAGAGTTGAGTTGAGTAAAGTAGAGAAGACGAGATGAGAAGAGAGGATAAGAGAGGAGAGTAGAGTAGAGCAGAATAGATCAGAGCATAATAGAATAGAGTTGTGTTTAGTAGAGAAGAGCAGACCAGAGTAGAGTAGAGAACAGTGTAACAGAGTAGAGTATAGCAAAGTAGAATAGAGAAAAGTAGAGCAGTGTAGAGTAAAGTGAAGTAGAGCAGAGTAGAACAAAGCTAGGTTAGGCTATGCTTGGCTTTGCAAGGCTAGGTAAGAGTAGAGTTAAGTAGAGTAGAGTAGAGTATAATAGAGTAGAGTAGAGCAAGGTTAGGCTAGACTAGGTTAGAGTATAATAGAGCAGAGTATAACATAATAGAGTAGAGTAGTGGAGTGGAGAGAAGATTAGAGAAGAGCAGAGACAAGTAGAGCATAGCAAAATAGAGCAAAGTAGAGCAGACTAGAGCAGAGCTTGGCTAAGCTAGGATAGGCTAGCTTAGAGTAAAGCTGAATATAGTAGAGTAGAGTAGAATAGTGTATTATAGAGTGAAGTAGAGTACAATAGAGTAGAGTAGATTAGAGTAGAGTAGAATAGAGCAGAATAGAGAAAAGTAGAGCTAAGTTATACTAGGCTAGGTTAGGCTAGGCTTGGTTAGGCTAGTCTAGACAAAGCTAGGTTAGAGTAGACTAGAGCTTGGTTAGGCTAGGCCAAGCTGGGCAAGGCTAGGGTAGGCTAGGCTAGGCTAGAGTAGAGTAGAGTAGAGTAGGGTAGAGTATAGTAGAGCTATGTTATGTTAAACAATGCTAGTCTAGGCTAGAGTATAGAGCAAAGCAGAGCAGAGCAGAGTGGAGGAGTACAGAGTAGAGTGTAGTAGAGTAGAGAAGAGTATAGTAGTGTAGAGTAGAGCTAGGTTAGGCTAAGAAAGACCAAAATAGGCAAGGCTAAGCTAGAGTAGAGTAGAGAATAATAGAGTAGAGTAGAGTAAAGTATAATAGAGTTGAGCTAGGTTAGGCTAGGCTAGGTTAGGGAAGGCTAGGCTAGCCTAGGTTAGGTAAGGCTTGGCTAGAGTAGATCGAAGTAGAGCAGAGTAGAGTAGAACAGAGAAGAGTAAAGTTAAGTTATGCTAGGCTAGGTTAGGCTTGGCTTGGTTAGGGTAGTCTAGACTAGGCTAGGTTAGAGTAGAGTAGAGCTCAGTTAGGCTAGGCCAAGCTAGGCCAGGCTAGGCTAGGTTGGAGTAGAGTAGAGTAAGGTAAAGTAGAGTAGAGCTAAGTTAGGCTAAACTAAGCTAGTCTAGGCTAGAGTATAGAGTATAGCAGAGTAGAGCATAGTAGAGTAGTGAATAGTAGAGCATAGTAGAGTGGAGAAAAGTAGAGAAGAGTAGAATAGAGTAGAGCTAGGTTAGGCTAAGAAAGACAAGGCTAGGCAACTCTAGCAATGGTAGGTAAGACTATGCTATAGTAGAATAGAGTAAAGTAAACAAAAGTAGAGTTTAGCAAGGTTAGGCTATGCTAGGTTACGAATGGCTAGGCTTGCCTAGGCTAGGCTACAGTAGAGTAGAGTAGAGTAGAGTAGAGTTGACTAGAGTTAATGTAGGTTAGGCTAAGATAGGTTTGATTATAGTTGAGTTGAGTAGAGTAAAGTAAAGTGGAGTATAGTACAGTAGAGTAGAGTAGAGTAAAGTAGAGGAGAGGAGGGTAGAGCATAATAGAGTATGGCAAAGCAAAGTAGAGCAAAGCAAAGTAAAAGAGCAAAGCAGAGTAATGTAGAGTAGAGTAGAGTAGAGAATAGCATTACAGTGCATAGCTTGGTTATGTTATGTTAGGCTAGGTAGGAGTTGAGTAGAGTAAAGCTTGGTTAGGCTAGGCTAGGCCAAGCTAGGCTAAAGTATGTTAGAGTAGAGTAGAGTAGAGCAAAGAAGAGCAAAGTAGAGTGGAGCAAAGTAGAGCAGAGTAGAGTAGAGTAGATTAGAGCAAAGAAGAACATAGTAGAGCAGAGCAGAGTAGAGAAGAGCAAAGGTGAGCAGAGCAGAGCAGAGTAGAGCAGAGCTGAGTAGGGCAAAGTAGAGATAGCAAGGTTAGAAAAGAGTATAGTAGAGTAGAGCAGTGTAAAGTGGAGTAGAGTAGAGTAGAGTATAGTAGAGTATAATATAATAGAGTAGAGTTGAGTAGAGTAGAGTAGGGCTAGGTTAAGCTAGGCTATGTGAGGCTAAGCTAGGCTAGGTTAGGTTAGCTTAGGCTATAGAAGAGTAGAGTAAAGTAGAGTTGAGCTAGGTGAGCTTAGGTTAGGGGAGGTTAGGCTATGCTAAAGTAGAGTAGGGTCGAGTAGAGTAGAGTAGAGCAGAGTAGGAAAGAGAAGTGTAGAGAAGAGTAGAGTAGAGCATAAAAGAGTGGAGCAAAGCAAAGCAGAGTAGATCAAAGCTGAGCAAAGCAAAGCAGAATAGAGTAGAGCAAGTTAAGGCTATGCTAGGCTAGGTGAGGTTATTCTAGGCTATGCTAGGCTAGAATAGAGTAGAGTATAGTGGAGTACAATAATGTTAGGCTAGGCTAGGCTAGGTTAGAGTGGATTAGAGCAAACTAGAGTAGAGTAGAGTAGAGCTAGCCTAGGCAAGGCAAAGTTAGGCTAGGCTAGGCTAGGCTAAGGTAGGCTAGACTAGGTAAGAGTAGAGTATAGTAGTGCTAAGTTAGGTTAGACTAGGATAAAGTACAATAGAGTAGAGTAGAGCAAAGTAATGCAAAGTAGAGTAGAGTAGAATGAAGAATGGAGTAAAGTATGGTAGAGCAATGTAGAGTAGAGCTAGGTTAGGCTAGGTTAGGCAAGAGTATAGTAGAGCAGAGTAGAGCAGAGCTAGGTTAAGCTAGGCTAAGTTTTAGTATAGCAGAGTAAAATATATTAGATTGAAGTAGAGTTGAATAAAGTAGAATAAAGGTAGAATAGAGCTAGGTTAGGCTAGGCCTGGTTAGGTTAAAGTAAGCTAGGCTAAGCAAGACTATGCTAGAGTAGAGTAGAGTAGAGTAAAGTAGAGCTAAGTTAAGCAAAGTAGGTAAGGCAAAACGAGACTAGAGTAGAGTAGAGTAGAGTAGAGCAAAGCATAACAGAGTAGAGCAAAGTAGAGTAAAGCAGAGTAGAGCAAAGGAGAGTAGAATAAAGCATAGTAGAGTGGAGCAGAGTAGAGTATAGTAGAGTAGAGTAGAGCTAAGTTATGCTAGGCTAGGTTATAATAGAAAAGAGTAGATTAGAGTAGAGTAGAGTAGAGCTAGGTTAGGCATGGCTAGGCTAGGCAAGAATAGCCAAGGCTAGGCTAGAGTAGAATAGACTAGAGCAAAGCAAAGAAGAGCAGAGCTAGGTAAGGCGAGGCTAGGCTATAGTATAATAGAGTAGATTAGAGAGGAGTTGAGTAAAGTAGAGTAGAGCAAGCTAAAAAAGTAGAGCATAGTAGAGTAGAGCAGAGCAGAGTAGAGCAAAATTAGGTTAGGCTAAGCTAGGTTTTGCTTGAGTGGAGTAAAGTAGAGTAGAGTAGAATAGAGTAGAGTAGAGTAAAGAAAGCTTATGCTAGGCTAGTTTAGGCTAAGTCAAAGTTGAGTAGAGTAGAGTAGAGTAAAGTAGGGTAAAGCTAAGTTAGGTTAAACTAGGCTAGGCTCTAGTAGAGTAGAGCAGAGGTTGGTAGAATAGAGTAGAGTAGAGTAAAGTAGATCTAAGTTTTGGCTATGCTCAGCTAACATATGCTAAATTAGGCTACAGTGGAGAAGAGTATAGTAGCATAGAGTAGAGTAGAGTAGAGCAGAGTATAATAGAGTAGAGTAGGGCAAAGCTGACCATAGTAGAGCAGAGTAGATTAGAGAAGAGAATAACAAAGCAGAGTAGAGCATAATATAATAGAGAAGTGCAAAGTAGAGTAGAGCAAAAAAGAGCAAAGCTGAGCAAGCAGAGCAGAGTAGAGTTAGGCTAGGCTAGAGTAAAGTGGAGTAGAGTAGAGCCAGGTTAGGTTAAGTTAGGCTAAGCTAGGCTAGGTTAGAGTGGAGTAGAGTAGAGTAGAGTAGGGTAGAGTACAATATAGTAGAGTAGAGTAAGGTAGAGCAAAGAAGAGTAGTGTTAGGTTAGGCTAGGGTAGACTAGGCTAGAATAGAGTAGAGTAGATTAGTGTAGAGTAAGTTAGAGTAAAGTAGACCATAGTTAACATAGGCTAGGCTAGAGTAAAGTAGAGTTGAGTAGAGAAGAACAGAACAAAGTAGAGCAGTGCAGTACAGAGTAGGGTAGAGAAGAGTAGAGCAAAGCGGAAAGAGCAGAGTAGAGTAGAGAAGAATTGTGTAGAGCAAAGAAGAGCAGGGCAGACTAGAGTAAAGTAGAGCTAGGATATGATGAGCTAGGCTAGGCTAGGCTAGAACAGGTTAGAGTAGAGTAGGGTAAAGAAGAGTAGAGTAGTAAAGAGTAGAATAAAGTAGAGTAGAGTACAGTAGAGTATGTATAGTAGAATAGTGTAGAATAGAGTAGAGTAGAGTAAAGCAAGGTTAGGCTAAGCTATGTTAGGTTTGGTTAACATAGAGTAGAGAAGTGTAGAGTAGAGTAGAGTAGAGTAGAGTAGAGCATAGTATAATAGAGTACAATTGAGTAGAGTAGAGTAGAGCTTGGTTAGGGCAAGGTTAGAGTACTGTAGAGTAGAGTAGAGTATAGTAGAGTAGAGCAGAGCCTAGTAGAATAGAGTAGAGCAGAGAATAGTAGATCTTGTTTTGGCTAGGCTATGCTAGAGTAGAGTAGAGTAGAGCTAGGTTCAACTAAGCTAGGCTTGGCTAAGTTAGAGTAAAGAAGATTTGAGTAGAGTAGTAGAGCTTGGTTAAGGAAGATTAAGCTAGGTTAGGCTAAGATATGATTGGCTAAGCTAGGCTAGACTAGAGTAGAGTGTAGTAGAGTAGAGGAGCTTAGAGTAAATTAGAGAAGAGCTAAGTTAGACATAGCTATTCTAAACAAGGCTAGAGGAAAGTAGAGTAGAATAAAATAGATCAGAGAAGAGATGTGTATAGCAGAGTAGAGTAGAGCTGAGTAGAGTAGAGTTGAGTAGAGTAGAGCATAATAGAGTAGAGCAAAGCAAGATGGAGCAAAGTAGAGCAAAAGAGAGTGAAATAGAGCTGAGTAGAGTAGAGAAGAGAAGAGTAGAGCTAAGTTAAACTAGGCTACTCTTGGCTAGGCTAGCTTAAAGTAGAATAGAGAAGAGTAGAGTAAAGTAGAGCAAGGTTAGGGTAGGCTAAGCTAAGTTGAAGTAGAGTATAGTAGAGTAGAGTATTGTAATGTAGAATAGGGTAGAGTAGAGTATAGCTAGGTTAAGAAAGGCTAGCTATGGTAGGCTTGGCTAGGCAAGAGTGGAGTAGATAAGAGTAGTGCAGAGTAGAGTAGAGTAGAGTAGAGCAAGGTTAGACAAGTATAGGATAGAATACAGTAGAGTAGAAAAGAGTAGAATAGAGTAGATTAGAGTAGAGTAAAGTAGAGCAGAGTAGATTAGAATAGAAAAGAGTATAGTAGAGCAGAGTGGAGCAGAGTTGAGTTAGGTTAGGCTAGGATAGTCTACAGTAGAGTAGAGTAGACAAGAATAGAGTAGAGAAGAGTAGAGTTGAGTAGAGCTAGGTTAAGCTAGGCTAGGCTAGGTAAAGTTAGAGTAGAGTAGAGTAGAGTTAGGTTAGCCTAGGCTAGGCCAGGCAAGGGACGGCTAAGCTAGGCTAGAGTATAGTAGAGTAAAGTAAAGTAGGGTATAGTAGAGTAGGGCTATGTTAAGCTAAGCTAGGCTAGGCTAGGCTAAACAAGGCTATAGTAGAGTAGAGTAAGGTAGAGTTGAGAAGGGTAGACGAGAGTAGAGCTGAGTAGAATATAGCAGAGCTAGGTTAGGCTAGGCTAGAGTAGAGTAGAGTAGAGTAGATTAGAGTAGAGTAGAGCAGTGCTTGGTTAGGTAAGGTTAGGCTAGGCGAAGTTAAAGTAGAGTAAAATAGAATAGAGTAGATTAGAGTGGAGTAAAGTAAGGTTAGAAAAGGCTATGTTGGAGTAGAGTAGAGTAGAGCAGTGTGGAGCAATGTTAAGCTAAGCTAGGCGAGGCTAGGCTAAACTAGGCAAGAGTAGAATAGAGTAGAGTAGTGTAGAGTTGAGAAGAGTAGAGTTAAGTATAGAGTAGAGAATAACATAGCATATTAGAGCAGATCATAATAGAGCAGAGAAAAGCATAGCAAAGTAAAGCAAAGAAAAGCAGAATAGAGCAGAGCAGAGTAGAGAAAAGCAGAGTAGAGTAGAGCATAGTAGAGTAGAGCAAAGAAGGGCAAAGTAAAGAAGAGCAAAGTAGAGCTAAGTTAGGCTACGCTATAACAGGGCATAGTATAGTAGAGTTAGGTTAAGCTTGGCTAGGCTAAGCTAATTTAGAATAGAATAAAGCTAGGTTAGGCTAGGCTAAGCTAGGGTAAGTTAGAGTAGAGTAGAATAGAATAAAATAGAGAATAGTAGAGTAGGGTAGAGTAGAGTAGAGCTAACTTAGGCTAAGCTAAGCTAGGTTAGTGTAGAATAGAGTAGAGTAGAATAGAGTAGAGTAGAATATAATAGAGTAGGGTAGAGTGGAGTAGAGTAGAGCTAGGTTAAGCTAGGCTAGAGTAGAGTATAGCTCGGTTCGACAAGGCTAGGATAAGCTAGGCTAGGCCAGATTAGGGTAGAGTACACTAAGGCAGAGCAGAGCAAAGCAGAGTAGAGCAGAGTAAAGCAGAGCAAAGTAGAGCTAAGTGGAGTAGAGTAGAGTAGGGCTAGGTTAAGCAAAGCTATATTATGTTTGCCTAAGGTAGAGTAGAGGAGAGTAGAGTAGAGTAGAGTGGAGTAGAGTAAAGCAGAGTGGAGTAGAGTAGAGTAAAGTAGAGTAAAGTAAAGTATTTTATAGTAGAGTAGAGTAGAGGAGAGTGGAGGTATGTTAAGTTAGGCTAGGTTAGGTTATGCTATGGTAGGCTAGGCAAGAGTAGACTAGAGTAGCATAGAGTAGAGTAAAGTAGAGCTAGGTTAGGTTAGGGTAGGCTTGGCTAACGTAGAGTAAAGTAGAGTAGAGCAGAGCAACACAGAGCACAGAAGAGCAGAGCAGAGCAGAGTGAGGTTAGGCTAGTCTAGGTTAGACTAGGCTGGGTTAGGCTAGCTTAGGCTAGCTAAAGTTGAGTAGAGTATATTAGAGTACAGTAAAGCTAGGATAGGTTAGGTTAGGCTAGGCCAAGCTAGGTTAAAGTTGAGTAGAGTAGAGTAGAGTAGAGGAGAGCAGAGCAAAGTAAAACAAAATAATGTAGAGTAGAGCAGAGTATAGTAGAGTAGAATTTAGTAGAGCAAAGCAGAGTTGAGTAGAGTATAGCATAGCAAACTTAGTCTAAGCTAGGAAAGAGTAGAGTAGAGTAGAGCTTGGTTAAGCTAGGCTAGGCTGGGCTATGGTAAATTAGGTTAGAGTAGAGTAGCATAGAGTACAAAAAAGTAGAGTAGAATAGAGTAGAGTAGAGTAGAGCATAGTAGGGGAAAATAGAATAGAGCAAAGCAGAGTAGAGTAGAGAAGAAAAGGATAGAGTAGAGTAGATCAAAAGAGAGAAGAGTAAAGTAAAGCATAGAATAATAGGGCATAACAGAATAGAGCAGTGTATAGTAAAGCTTGGTTAGGTTAGGCTAAGCTAATCTAGATTTGAGTAGGACAGAGTAGAGCAAGGATAAGCTAGGCTAGGCTATGTTAGGTTAGAGTAGAGTATAATAGAGTAGCATAGAGTGGGGTTGGGTTAGGCTAGGCTAGGCTATGCTTTGCTAAAGGATAGTAGAATAGAGCAAAGAAAAAAGAGCAGAGTAGAGCAAGGTAGAGCATAGCAGAGCAAAGCAGAGTAGAGCAGAGTAGTGCTGAGCAAAGCAGAGTAGACCAGAGTAGAGCTTAACTGAGCAAGGTTTGGTTAGGCTAGCTAGGCATGGTTGGGCAAGCCTAGAGTCAAGTAGAGCATAGTAGAGTGGAGTAGAGTAGAACTAGGTAAGGTTAGGCCTGGTTAGAGTAGAGTAGAGTATAATATAGAAGAGTAGAGTGAGGTTAGGCTAGACTAGGGTATTATAGGCTTAGCTTGCCTAGGCTGGGATAGAGTAGAGTAGAGTAGAGTAAAGTATAGTAAAGAAGAGTAGAGTAGAGAGGAGAAGAGTAAAGCTAGGTTAGGCTATGTAAGGCTAGAGTAGAGTACAGCAGAGTAGAGTAAAGTAAAGTAGAGTATAGCTGGTTAAGCAAGGCTAGCTTTGGATAGGCTAAGATAGGCTAGGCTAGAGTAGAACAGAGTAGAGTAGAGTAGAGTAGAATAAAATAGAGTAGAGTAGAGTGGAGTTTAGCTAGGTTATGTTAGGCTAAGCTGGCTAGGTAAGACTAAGCTAGGCTGTAGTAAGAGAGTATAGTATAGTAGACCTAGGTTAGGCTAGGCATGATAAGACTAGGCTAGGCTAGACTAAAGCAGAGTAGAATAGAGTAAAAGTATATTAGGGTAGAGTAGAGCAAAGTAGAGTAGAATTGAGTGGAGCAGAGTAGAGTAGAGAAGAGCAGAGTAGTGCAAAGTGAATAAGAGTATAATAGAGAAGAGAAGAGCAGAGCAGAGAAGAGAATAATCTAGTAGAGTAGAGTATAGCAAAGCAAAGAGGAGCAAAGCTATGTTTGGCTAAGCTAGGCTAAGCTAGGCTTTTATAGAGTAGTATAAAGTAGAGTAAAGTAGATATAGTAGAGTAGAGCAAGGTTAGGTTAGGCTAGCGATGGCTCAACTAGGCTAAGTAAGGATAGAGTAGAGTAGAGTTGAGTAGAGTATTGTAAAGTAGAGTAGAGCTAGGTTAGGTGTGGCTAGGCTAGGCTAAACGAGGCTTGAGTAGACTAGAGTAGCGTAGAGTAGAGTATAGTATAATAGAGCAAAGTAGAGTAGAATAGAGCAAAGTAGAGCAGATAAAATTGGAGTGGAGTAGAGTAGAGTAGAGTAGTGTAGAGCAAAGTAGAGTAAAGTTAGGTAAGGTTAGGATAGGCTTGGCTAGACCAGAGTAGAGTATAGTATAATAGAATGTAGTAGAGTTGAGTAGAGGAAAGTAGAGTAGAGTAGAGCAAAGTAGAGTAGAGTAGAGTATAGAATAGTAGAGAAGAGCTGTGAAGAGTAGAGCAGAGCAAAGTAGAGTGGAGCATACTAGAGTAGAGTATAGAAAATAAGAGTAGAGTATAGGAAAGCAAAGCAGAGCAGAGCCGAGTAAAGCGGTGCTAGGTTAGGCTAGGATTGGCTTGGCTAGGGTTTGATTAAGAAAGAGTAGAGTAGAGTAGGTATTAGTAGAGTAGAGTATAGTGGAGCAGAGCTAGGTTAGGCTATGATAGCCTAGGCTAGAGTAGAGATGGGTAGAGCAGTGTAGAGTAGAGTAAAGTAAGATAGAGTAGACATTGGTTAGGTTGGGCTAAGCTAGGCTAGGATACAATAAGTGAGGCTCGGCCAGAGTTGAGAAGAGTAGAGTAGAGAAGAGTAGAGTAGAGAAGAATAGAGTAGAGTAGACCAGAGTAGAGCTAGCTTAGGCTAAGCTAGAGTAGCATGGAGTGGAGCAGAGCAGAGTAGAGTAGAGTAGAGTGGAGTAGAGCATAGCAGAGTAGTGTAGAGCAAAGTAGAGCAGAGTTAGGTTAGGGTAGGCTAATCTTGGCTAGCTAGAGTTGAGTATAGTGTAATATAGTGTAGTAGAGTAGAGTAGTGTAGAGCAAAGCACAGTAGAGTAGAGAAAAATAGAGCAGAGCATAGTAGAGAAGAGAAGAGAAGAGCTATGAAGTGTAGAGTTGAGCAAACTAGGGTAGAGCAGACTAGAGTAGAATATAGCAGAGTAGAGAAAATTGGAGTATAGTAGAGCAGAACAGATCAAAGTAGAGGACAGCTAGGTTAGGCTATGATTGGCTTGGTTAGGGTTCAGCTAAGAATGAGTAGAATAGAGAATAGTAGAGTAAGGTATAGTAGAGTAGAGTATAGTGAAGGATAGGTTAGGCTACGCTAGGCTTGGTTAAAGTAGAGAAGGGTAGAGCAGTGTAGGGTAGAGTAGAGTAAAGTAGGGTAGAGTAGAGATAGGTTAGGTTTGGGCTAAGCTAGGATAGGCGTGGCTAGGCTAGAGTAGAGAAGAGTAGAGTAGAGTAGACTGGAGTAGAGTAGAGTATAGTAGAGTAGAGTAAAGCTTGGTTAAGCTAGGCTAGAGTAGCATAGAGTGGAGTAGAGTAGAGTAGAGTGGAGTAGAGTAGAGTGGAGTAGTGTAGAGCAGAGCAGAGCACAGTAGAGGAAAGCAGAGCAGAGCTGAGCTAGGATAGGTTAGGCGAGGCTTGAGTAGAGTAGAGTAGAGTAGAGTAGAGTAGAGTATGGTAGAGTAGAGTAGAGCAGAGTAGAACAAAGCAAGGATAGGCTAGGCTTGGGTAGGCATGGTAAAGCTTGAGTGGAGTAAAGCAGAATAGTGTAGAGTTGTGTAGAGTAGAGTAGAGCTTAGTTAAGATAGGCTAGGTTAGGCTTAGTTAGAGAAGAGTATAGTAAAGTATAGTAAAGCAAGGTTAGCCTAGAGTCGGCTCGCATAGGCTAGGCTAGGTTATGCTAGGCTAGAGTAGAGTAGAGTAGAGTTGAGTAGAGCTAAGTTTGGTTGTGCTAAGCTTGGCTAAGCAACGTTAGGGTAAGGTAAGAAGGCTAGGCTTGAGTAGAGTAGAGTAGAGTAGTGTAGAGTAGAGCTAGTTTAGGCTAGGCAAGGTTAGGGAAAGCTAGAGTAGAGTAGAGCTGAGCGAGCAGAGAAGAATAGAGCAGAGCAAAGTAAAGCAGAGTAGAGCAGATCATAATAGAGTAGTAGTAGAGTAGAGTAGAGCATAGTAGAGA
>CM043877.1:21991606-22001606 GCA_023846275.1 Vanilla planifolia | reverse complement strand
TCTTCTTCTTGATTTTCCTCTTTTTCTACTTCTTCTTCATCTTCTTCTTGTATTTCTTCTTCTTCATCATCTTGTTTGTCTCCTTCTTCTTCTCCTTCCTCTTCTTCTTCTTCTTCTTCCACCTCATTTTTCTTCTTCTTCTTCTTCTTCTTCCTATTCTTATTCTTATTCTTCTTCTTCCTCTTCTTCTTCCTCTTCACCCTCTTGTTCTTCTTCTTCTTCTTCCTCTTCTTCTTCTTGTTCTTCTTCCTCTTCTTCTTCTTGTTCTTCTTCTTCTTCCTCTTCTTCTTCTTCTTCTTCCTCTTCTTCTTATTCTTCTTCTTACTCTTCTCCTTCTTCTTCTTCTTCTACATCTTCTACTTCTTCTTATTCTTCTCCTTCTTCATCTTCTTCTTCCTCCTCTTCTTGTCTTCTTGTTCTTCTTCTTCATCATTGTCATCTTCATCATCATCATCACTTCGTCTTCTACTTCTTGTACTTCTTCTCCTCCTCCTTTTCGTTCTTCTTTTTGTTCATCTTCATCTCCTCCTCCTCCTTCCTCTTCTCCTTATTCTCTATCCCCTTCTTCTTCTTCTATTCCTCTTATTGTTGTTCTTCTTCTTCAACTTCTTTTGCTTCGTCGTCATCTTCTTCTTTTTCTTCTTCTCCTTCTCCCTCTTCTTCTTCTTCTTCTACATCTTCTTCTTCTTTTTCTTCTTCTACTTCTTCTTCTTCTCCTTCTTCTGCTTTTTCTCCTTCATCTTCTTCTTCTTCATCTTTCTCTTCTTGTTCTTCTTCTTCCTCTTCTTATTCTTCTTCTTATTCCTCTTCTTCTTCTTCCTCTTCTTCCTCCTCTTCTTCTTCTTCTTCTCCATCTTCCTGTTTTTCTTCTTCTTCTTCTTCTTCTTCTTCTACTTCTTCTTCCCCTTCTCCTTCTTCTTCTTCTTCTTCTGCTTGTTCTTCCTCTTCTTCTTCTTCTTCCTCTTCTTCTTCTTCTTCTTCTTCTTCTTCTACTACTTCTTCTTAATGTTCTTTTTCTTCTTCTTCTTATTCATCTTCTTTTCTTCTTCTTCTTCTTCTTCTTCTTCTTCTTCCTCTTCTACCTCTTCTTCCTCTTTTTCTTATTCTTCTTCATATTCTTCTTCTTCTTCTTCTTCTTCTTCCTCTTCTTCCTCTTCCTCAACTTTTTCTTCCACTTCTTCCTCTTCTTCCTCTTCTTGTTCTTCTTCTACCACTCCATCTTCTTCTACTTGTTTTTCTTC
Source organism: Vanilla planifolia (assembly GCA_023846275.1). Lineage (NCBI taxonomy): Eukaryota > Viridiplantae > Streptophyta > Magnoliopsida > Asparagales > Orchidaceae > Vanilla > Vanilla planifolia. Next base: position 22,000,365 of record CM043877.1, on the reverse strand, counting down.
TTCTTCTTCTTCTGCTTATTCTTCTTCTTCTTATATTTCTTCTTCTTCTTCTTCTTCTTCTTCTTCTTCTTCTCTCTTCTTCTTCTTCTTTTTCTTCTACTTCATCATCATCGTCATCTTCTTCTTCTTCTTCTTCTTCTTCCTCCTCCTCCTCCTCCTCTTCCTCTTTTCTTCTAGCTGTTCATCGTCGTCATCTTCTTCTTCTTCTTGTTTTTCTTCTCCATATTCTTCTTCTTCTTCTTCTTCTTCTTCTTCTTTATTTTCTTCTTCTTCTTCTTCTTCTTCTTCTGCTTCTTCTTCTTCTTCTTCTTCCTCTTCTTCTTCTTCTTCTAGACCTTTCTTTTATTCTACTACCTCTACTCTTCTTCTTTTTCTTCTTCTTCTTCTTTTTCATCATCTTCTTCTCCTTCTTCTTATTTTGCTTCTCCATCTTCTTCTTCTTCTTCTTCTTCTTCAACTTCTTCTTCTTCTTTTGCTTCTTCTACTTCTTCTTTATCTTCATTTTTTTCTTTTTCCTCTTCTTCATCTTCTCCTTCTTTTTCTTCTTCTTTTTCTTCTTCTTCTTCTTCTTATTCTTCTTCTTCTTGTTGTTCTTGTCCCTCTTCATATTCTTCTTCCTCTTCTCCTTCTTCTTATTCTTCATCTTCTTCCTCTTCTTCTTCATCATCTTCTTCTTTTTCTTCTTCTTCTTCTTTTTCTTCTTCTTATCGTTTTTCTACTTCTTCCTTTTCTTCTTCTACTTCTTCTTTTTCTCTTACTTGACCATCTTCTTCTTCTTCCTCTTCATCGTCATCTTCTTCTTATTTCTCATCTTTTTCTTCTTCTTCTTCTTCATGTTTTTTTCTTCTCTTTCTTCTTCTTAACCATCATCTTCGTCTTTTTTCCCTTCTTCTCATTCTTCTTCTTCATGTTCTTCTTCTACTCTTTATTCATCATCATCATCATCATCTTCTTCTTCTTCTTCTACTCCTTTTTCATCATCATCATCATCTTCTTCTCCTTCTCCTTCTTCTTCTTCTTCTTATCCTTCTTCTGGTTCTTCTACTTCTTCTCCCTCTTTTACTTCTTCTTTTTCTTCTCCTTCATCATCTTCTCCTTCTCCTTCTCCTTCTTCTTCTCCTCCTTCTTCTCCTTCTACTTCTTCTTCTTCTTTGCCCACTTCTTCTTCTTCTACTACTTCTTCTTCTTCTCTTTCTTCTTATTCTTCTTCTTCTTCTTCTTCTTCTTCTCCTTCTTCTTCTTGTCCTTCTTTATATTCTTCTTCCTCTTCTCCTTCTTCTTTTTCGTCATCTTCTTTTTTTTCTTCTTCTCCTCCTCCTCTTCTCCTCCCTCTCCTTCTTCTCTTTCTCCATTTTCTGCTTCTTCTTCTTCTTCTTCTACTTCTTCTTCTTCTACTTCTCTTGCTTCATCTTCTTCTTCTTCTTCTTCTTCTTATTCATGTACATCTTCATCTTCTTCTTCTTCTACATCTTCTTCTTCTTCATCCTCTCCCTCTTCTTCATTTTCTTCTTCTTCTTCTTTTAACCTTCTTCTTCTCTCCTTCTTCTTGTTCCTATTGTTCTCTTTCTACTTCATCTTCTTCTTCTTCTTCTTCTCTTTCTTCTTCTTATCCCTGTTTTGCTTCTTCTTTTCTTCTCCTTCATCTGCTTCTTCTTCTAATTCTTCTTCTTCTTCTTCTCCTTCTTCTCTTCTCCTCCTTCTTCTTCACCTTCTTCTTCTTCTTCATCTTCTTCTTCTACTTCTTTTTCTTATTCTTATTCTTTTTCTTCCTCTTCCTCATCTAGTTCTTTTTATTCTACGTTTTCTTCTTATTCTTCTTCTTCTTCTTCTCTCTTTCTTCTTCTTCTTCTACTTCTTCTTCTTCTCCTTCTTCTTCTCCTTCTGCTTCTTCCTCTTCCTCTTCTTCTTCTTCTTCTCTTTCATCTTTTTAGTCCCCTTCTCCTTTTTCTTCTTATTTTCCTTCTTCTTCTTCTTATGCTTCTTCTTCTTCTTCTCCTTCTCCTCTTTTTCTTCTTCTTCTTCCTGTTCTTCTTCTTCCTCATTTTCTACCTCTTCTTCTTCTTCTTCTTCTTCTACTCCTTCTAATTCTTCTTCTTCTTAATCTTCTTCTTCTTTTTCTTCATCTTCTTAATGTTCTACTACTTCTTCTTCTTCATCATCTTCTTTTTTCTCTTCATCTTCATCTTCTTCTTCTTATTTATCATGATCTTCTTCGTCTTCTTCTTCTTCTTCTTCTTCTTCTTCTACTACTACTACTACATCTAATTCTTCTTCTTTCTCTTCTTCTTCTTCTTCTTCTCCTTCTCCTCCTCCTTCTTCAACATCTTCTTCTTCTAGTTCTTCATCTTCTTCTGCTTCTTTTTCTTACTCTTCCTCTTCTTCTTCTTCTTGCTCTTCTTCTGTTACATCTTCTTCTCCACCTTCTTTTGCTTCTTCTTCTTCTTCTTCTTCTTTTTCTCCTTCTTCTTCTTCTTCTTCTTTTCCTTCTCCTTCAACTTCTTCTTCTCCATCTTCTTCTTCATCTTCTTCATCATCATCATCATCATCATCATCTTCTTCTTCTTCTTCTTCTTGTCCTTCTTTTGCTTCTTCTACTTCTTCTCCTTCTTCCTCTTCCTCTTCTACTAGTTCTTCTCCTTCTTCTCCTTCTCCTTCTCCTTCTCCTTCTTCTTCTTCTCCTTCTTCTGCTTCTCCTTCTCCTTCTTCTTCCTCTTCTTCTTTTTCTACTTCTTCTTCTTCTTCTCTTTGTTCTTCTTCTTCCTCTTCTTCTTTTCTTTTTTGTTCTTCTCCTTCCTCTTCTTCTTCTTCTTATTCTTCTTCTTGTTCTTCTTCTTCTTCTTCTTCTTCTTCTTCTTCTTCTCCTTGTTCTTCTTCTTCCTCTTCTTCTTCTTCTTCTTGTCATTCTTCTTCTTCTACTACTTCTTCTCCTTCATCTTCTACTTCTTCTTCTTGACCTTCTTCCTCTTCTTCGTCTTCTCCTTCTTCTTCTCCATCTCCTTCTGCTTCTTCTTCTTCTTCTTCCTCTTCTTCTTCTTGTTCTTCTTCTTCTTCTTCTTCTGCTACTTCTACATCGTCTTCATCTTCTTCTTCTACATCTTCTTCTTCTTCTACTACTTCTACTTCTTCTACTACTTCTTCTTCTTCTTCCTCTTCAACTTTTCTTCTTGCTCTTCTTCTTCAACATCATCATTTTCTTCTTCTTTTTATCCTTCTTTTGCTTCTTCTACTTCTTCTCCTTCTTTAACTTCTTCTTATTTTTCTTCTCCTTCGTCATTTTCTCATTCTCCTTCTCCTTCTTCTTCTCCTCCTTCTTCTTCTTCTCCTTCTACTTCTTCTTCTTCTTCATCCACTTCTTCTTCTTCTTCTACTTCTTCTTTTCTTTCTTCTTTTTATTCTTCTTCTTCTTCTTCTTCTCATTCTTCTTGTCCTTTTCTATATTCTTCTTCCTCTTCTCCCTCATCTTTTTCGTCAACTTCTTTTTCTTCTTCTTCTTCTTCTCCTCTTCTTCTCCTCCTTCTCCTTCTTCTCCTTCTCCTTTTTCTACTTCTTCTTCTTCTTCTTCTTCTTCTACTTCTTCTTCTACTTCTCTTGCTTCATCTTCTTCTTCTTCTTCTTCTTGTTCTTATTCCTCTTTTTCTTCATCTTCTTCTTCTTCTTTTTATACTTCGACTTCTTCTTCATCATCCTCTCCCTCTTCTTCATCTTCTTCTTCTTCTTCTTTTATTCTTCTTCTTCTCTCCTTCTTCTCGTTCTTATTGTTCTCTTTCTACTTCATCTTCTTCTTCTTCTTCTTCTCTTTCTTCTTCTTCTTCCTGCTTTGCTTCTTCTCTTCTCCTTCATCTGCTTCGTCTTCTCATTCTTCGTCTTCTTCATCTCCTTCTCCTCTTCTCCTTCTTCTTCTTCACCTTCTTCTTCTTCTTCTTCTTGTTCAACTTCTTCTTTTCCCTTTTCTTATTCTTTTTCTTCTTCTTCCTCTTCTACTTCTTCTTCTTCTACATTTTCTTCTTATTCTTCTTCTTGTTCTTCTTTTCTTTCTTCTTCTTCTACTACTTATTTTACTTCTTCTTTTCCTTCTTCTTCTCCTTCTTCTGCTTCTTCCTCTTCTTCTTCTTCTTCTTCTTCTTCTCTTTCATCTTTTTAGTCCCCTTCTCTTTTTTCTTCTTATTTTCCTTCTTCTTCTTCTTATCCTACTTCTTCTTCTCCTTCTCCTCTTTTTCATCTTCTTCTTCTTTTTCTTCTTCTCCCTTTTTTTCTACCTCTTCTTCTTCTTCTTCTTCTTCTTCTTCTTCTTCTTCTCCTTTTTCTAATTCTTCTTCTTCTTCTTTTTCTTCATCTTCTTCATGTTCTATTGCTTCTTCTTCTTCTTCTTCTTCTTCTTCTTCTTCTCTTTTTCCTCTTCATCTTCTTCTTCTTCTTATTTATCATCATCTTCTTCGTCTTCTTCTTCTTCTTCTCCTCCTCCTCCTTCCTCTTCATCATCTTCTTCTTCTACTTCTTTTTCTTGTTCTTCATCTTCTTCTTCTGCTTGCTCTTCTTTTGCTACTTCTTCTTCTCCTCCTTCTACTTCTTCTTCTTCTACATATTCTTCTTCTTCTTCTCCTTTCCCTTCTTCTTCATTTCTTCTCCTTTTCCTTCTCCTTCAACTTCTTCTTCCCCATCTTCTTCTTCATCTTCTTCATCATCATCATCATCTTCTTCTTCTTCTTCTTGTCTTCCTTTTGCTTCTTCTACTTCTTCTCCTTTTTCCTCTTCCTCTTCTTCCTTTTCTTCTCCTTCTTCTCCTTCTCCTTCTCCTTCTCCTTCTTCTTCTCCTCCTTCTTCTGCTTCTCCTTCTCCTTCTTCTTCTTCTTCTTCTTCCTCTTCTTCTTCTTCTTCTTCTTCTTCATCTTTTTCTTCTTCTTCTTCTTCTTCTTCTTCTTCTTTTTAATTCTTCTCCTTCCTCTTCTTGTTCTTCTTATTCTTCTTCTTGTTCTTCTTCTTCTTCTTCTTCTTCTTCTCCTTGTTCTTCTTCTTCCTCTTCTTCTTCTTCTTCTTTCTCTCCTTCTTCTCGTCCCTATTGTTCTCTTTCTGCTCCATCTTCTTCTTCTTCTTCTTCTTCTCTTTCTTCTTCTTATCCCTGTTTTGCTTCTTCTTTTCTTCTCCTTCATCTGCTTCTTCTCATTCTTCTTCTTCTTTTTCTCCTTCTTCTCCTCTCCTTCTTCTTCACCTTCTTCATCTTCTTCTTCTTCTACTTCTTCTTTTTCTTATTCTTATTCTTTTTCTTCCTCTTCCTCATCTACTTCTTCTTCTATGTTTTCTTCTTATTCTTCTTCTTGTTCTTCTCTCTTTCTTCTTCTTCTTCTACTTCTTCTTCTTCTCCTTCTTCTTCTCCTTCTTCTGCTTCTTCCTCTTCTTCTTCTTCTTCTTCTTCTCTTTCATCTTTTTAGTCCCCTTCTCCTTTTTCTTCTTATTTTCCTTCTTCTTCTTATGCCTCTTCTTCTTCTTCTCCTTCTCCTCTTTTTCTTCTTCTTCTTCCTCCTTTTCTACCTCTTCTTCGTCTACTTCTTCTTCTTCTTCTCCTTCTTCTAATTCTTCTTCTTCTTCTTAATCTTCTTCTTCTTTTTCTTCATCTTCTTTATGTTCTACTACTTCTTTTTTTTCTTCATCATTTTCTTTTTCCTCTTCATCTTCTTCTTCTTCTTCTTATTTATGATGATCTTCTTCGTCTTCTTCTTCTTCTTCTTCTTCTTCTTCTAATACTACTACTACATCTAATTCTTCTTCTTTTTCTTCTTCTTCTTCTTCTTCTTCTTCTCCTCCTCCTCCTTCTTCTTCAACATCTTCTTCTTCTAGTTCTTCATCTTCTTCTGCTTCTTTTTCTTACTCTTCCTCTTCTTCTTCTTCTTGCTCTTCTTCTGTTACATCTTCTTCTCCTCCTTCTTTTGCTTCTTCTTCTTCTTCTCCATCTTCTTGTTCTTTTTCTCCTTCCCATTCTTCTTCTTCTTCTACTTTTCCTTCTCCTTCAACTTCTTCTAATCCATCTTTTTATTCATCTTCTTCATCATCATCACCTTCTTCTTCTTGTCCTTCTTTTACTTATTCTACTTCTACTCCTTCTTCCTCTTCCTCTTCTTCTTGTTCTTCTCCTTCTTCTTCTTCTCCTTCTCCTTCTCCTTCTTCTTCTTCTCCTTCTTCTACTTCTCCTTCTCCTTCTTCTTCTTCTTCTTCTTCCTCCTCTTCTTCTTCTCCTTCTTCTTCTTCTTCTTCTTCCTCTTCTTCTTCTTCTTTTCTGTTCTTCTCCTTCCTCTTCTTCTTCTTCTAATTCTTCTTCTTGTTCTCCTTCTTCTTCTTTCTCTTCTTCTTCTTCTACTTCTTCTTCTTCTTCTCCTTGTTCTTCTTCTTCCTCTTCTTCTTCTTCTTCTTTTTCTTGTCATTCTTCTTCTTCTACTAATTCTCCTTCATCATCTACTTCTTCTTCTTGACCTTCTTCTTCTTCTTCTTCTTCTCCTTCTTCTTCTTCATCTCCTTCTGCTTCTTCTTCTTCTTCTTCTTCCCCTTCTTCTTCTTCTTCTTCTTCTTCTACTTCTTCTTCTTTGTCTTCATCTTCTTCTCCTACATCTTCTTCTTCTTCTACTTCTTCTTCTTCTTCTTCTACTTCTTCTTCTTATTCTTATTCTTATTCTTATTCTTCTTCCTCTTCTACTTTTCTTCTTGCTCTTCTTCTTTAACATCATCATTTTCTTCTTCTTATTTTTATCCTTTTTCTGCTTCTTCTACTTCTTCTCCTTCTTTTACTTCTTCTTTTTCTTTGCTTCGTCATCTTCTCCTTCTTCTTCTCCTTCTTCTTCTTCTTCTCCTTCTACTTCTTCTTCTTTTCCTTCTTCTTATTCTTCTTCTTCTTCTTCTACTACTACTACTACATCTAATTCTTCTTCTTCTACTTCTTCTCCTCCTCGTCCTTCTTCTTCAACATCTTCTTCTTCTAGTTCTTCATCTTCTTCTACTTCTTTTTCTTACTCTTCCTCTTCTTCTTCTTCTTGCTCTTCTTCTGTTACATCTTCTTCTCCTCCTTCTTCTGCTTCTTCTTCTTCTTCTCCATCTACTTCTTCTTTTTCTCCTTCCCCTTCTTCTTCTTCTTCTCCTTTTCCTTCTCCTTCAACTTCTTCATCTCCATCTTCTTATTCATCTTCTTCATCATCATCATCATCTTCTTCTTCTTCTTCTTCTTCTTCTTGTCCTTCTTTTGCTTCTTCTACTTCTTCTCCCTCTTCCTCTTGCTCTTCTTCTTGTTCTTCTCCTTCTTCTTCTTCTCCTTCTTCTTCTCCTTCTTCTTCTTCTCCTTCTTTTGCTTCTCCTTCTCCTCCTTCTTCTTCTTCTTCTTCTTCTTCCTCTTTTTCTTCTCCTTCCTCTTCTTCTTCTTCTTTTTTGTTCTTCTCCTTCCTCTTCTTGTTCTTCTAATTCTTCTTCTTGTTCTTGTTCTTCTTCTTGTTCTTCTTCTTCTCCTTTTTCTTCTTCTTCCTCTTCTTCTTCTTCTTCTTCTTTTTCTTGTCATTCTTCTTCTTCTTCTACTTCTTCTCCTTCATCTTCTACTTCTTCTTCTTGACCTTCTTCTTCTTCTTCTTCTTCTTCTCCTACTTCTTCTCCATCTCCTTCTGCTTCTTCTTCTTCTTCTTCCTCTTCTTCTTCTTCTTCTTCTTCTTCTTCTGCTTCTTCTTCTTCGTCTTCATCTTCTTCTTCTACTTCTTCTTCTTCTTCTACTTCTTCTTCTTCTTCTTCTACTTCTTCTTCTTATTCTTATTCTTCTTCCTCTTCTACTTTTCTTCTTGCTCTTCTTCTTCAACATCATCATTTTCTTCTTCTTCTTTTTATCCTTCTTCTGCTTCTTCTACTTCTTCTCCTTCTTTTACTTCTTCTTTTTCTTCTCCTTCGTCATCTTCTCCTTCTCCTTCTCCTTCTTCTTCTCCTCCTTCTCCTTCTACTTCTTCTTCTTCTTCGTCCACTTCTTCTTCTTCTTCTACTTCTTCTTTTCTTTCTTCTTATTCTTCTTCTTCTTCTTCTTCTCATTCTTCTTCTTGTCCTTCTCTATATTCTTTTTCCTCTTCTCCCTCTTCTTTTTTGCCAACTTCTTTTTCTTCTTCTTCTTCTTCTCCCCTTCTTCTCCTCCTTCTTCTCTTTCTCCTTTTTCTACTTGTTGTTGTTGTTGTTCTTCTTCTTCTACTTCTCTTGCTTCATGTTCTTCTTGTTCTTATTCCTCTTCTTCTTCATCTTCTTCTTCTTATTCATCTTCTTCTTCTTCTTCTTTCAATACTTCTACTTCTTCTTCATCTTCTTCTTCTTCTACTTCTTCTTCATCATCCTCTCCCTCTTCTTCATCTTTATCTTGTTCTTCTTTTATCCTTCTTCTTCTTTCCTTCTTCTCATTCCTATTGTTCTCTTTCTACTTCATCTTCTTCTTCTTCATCTTCTCTTTCTTCTTCATCTTCCTGTTTTGCTTCTTTTCTTCTCCTTCATCTACTTATTCTTCTCATTCTTTTTCTTCTTCATCTCTTTCTCCTCTTTTCCTTCTTCTTCACCTTCTTCTTCTTCTTCTTCTTCAACTTCTTCTTTTCCTTGTTCTTATTCTTTTTCTTCTTCTTCCTCTTCTACTTCTTCTTCTAAATTTTCTTCTTATTCTTCTTCTTGTTCTTCTTCTCTTTCTTCTTCTTCTACTACTTATTTTACTTCTTCTTCTTCTCCTTCTTCTTCTCCTTCTTCTGCTTCTTCTTCTTCTTCTTCTTCTT
>CM043877.1:21971606-21974106 GCA_023846275.1 Vanilla planifolia | reverse complement strand
TCCTCCTCTTTCTTCTTCTTCCCCTTCTTCTCCATCGCCTTCTTCTTCTACTTCTACTTTTTCTTCTTCTTTTTCTTCTTCTTTTGCTTCTTCTTCTTCTTTTTCTTCTTCTTCTTCTTCTTCTTCTACTTCTTTGTAATCTTCTTCTTCTTCATCATCTTCTTCTTCTGTCTCTACTTCTTCTTCTTCTTCTTATTCTTCTACTTCTTCTTCTTAAGCTTCTTCTACTTCATCTTCTTCTCCTCCTTCTCCTCCTTTCTCCTCTTCATCTTCTTCTTCTTCTTCTTCAACTTCTTCTACTTCTTGTCTTCTCTTTCTTCTTCTTCTCTTTCTTCTTTTTTAACTTCTCTTTTTTCTTCTTATTTTTCTTCTTCTTCTTCTTCTACTTCTTTTTCTTCTTCTGCTTCTTCTTCTCCTTCTTCTTCTTTTTTCTCTTCTTTATCTTTTTCTTCTTGTTTTTCTTTTCCTTCCTCTTCTTCTTCTTCTTCTTCTATCATATCTTCTTCCTCTTCTTCTTCTTCTTCTTATTCTTCCTCTTCTTCTTCCTCTTTTTCTTTTTCTTCATTTTCTTCTTCTTCTTCTTCTTCTTCTTCTTCTTCTTCTTCATCTTCCTCTTCTCCCTCATCTTCCTCTTCTTCTACTTCTTCTTCTTCTACTACTACTACTTCTCCTTCTTCTTCTTCATCATCATCATCTTCTTCTTCTTCTTCTTCTTCTTCTTCATCCTCTTCTTGGCCTTCTTCTACCTCTTCTTCCTCTACTTCCTCTTCTTCTTCTTCCTCTTCTTCCACTTCTTTTTCTTCTTCTTCTTCTTCCTCTTCTTTCTATTCTTCTTCTTCTTCTACTTCTACTTCTACTTCTTCTTCTTCTTCTTTTTCTTCTCCTTCTTCATCTTCTTCTTCTTCTGGTTCTTCTTCTACTTCTTATCCTTTTTCTTCTCCTTTTTCTTCTTCTCATTCTTATTCTTCTCTTTCCCCTTCTTCTTCTTCTTTTTTTTCTTCTTCCTCTTCTTATTGTTATTCTTATTATTATTCTTCTTCTTTCTCTTCTTCATCTTCTTCTTCTTCTTCTTCTTCTTCTTCATCTTCTTGTTCTTCTTGTTTCTTTGCTTTTCCTTCTTCTTTTTCTTCTTCTTCTTCTTCTTCTTCTTCAACTTTTGCTTCTTGTTATCCTTAAATCTCCTTCTTCTTCTTCTTCTTCTTCTTCTTCTTCTTCTTCTCCTTCTTCTTAATCTCCTTCTTCTTCTTCTCCTTTTATTTTTTTTCTTTTTCTTCTTCTTCTTCTTCTTCTTCCTCCCCTTTTTCTTCTTCTTTTCTTCTTCTTCTTCTCTTTCTTCTTCTTCTTTCTCTTTTTCTTCTTCTTCCTCTTCAGTCTCTTTTTCTTCTTCTTCCTCTTCAGTCTCTTTTTCTTCTTCTTCCTCTTCTTTCTCTTCTTCCACTTCTTCTTCTTCTTTTTCTTCTTCTACTCCTACTTCTACTTCTTCTTCTACTTCTTCTTAATCAACTTCCTCCTCCTCCGCATCTTATTTTCTTCTTGTTCTTGTTCATCATCATAATCTTCTTCTTCTTCTTCTTCTTCATTTACTCGTCCTTCTTCTTAATTTCTTTCTTCTTCTTCTTCTACTTCGTATCCCTCTTCTTCTTCTTCTTCTTCTTCTTCTTGTGCTTCCCCTTGTTCTTCTTCTTCTCCTCCTTCTTCTTTTGCTTCTTCTTTTTCTTCTTCAACTTCTTCTACTTCTCCTTGACCTCCTCCTTCTTCTCCTTCTGTTACTTTTCCTTCCTCTTCTTCTTCTACTTCTTTTTATTCTTCTTCTTCTTATTCTTTTTTTGTTTGATCTTCTTTTTTTCTTCTTCTTCTCGTTCTTCTTATTCTTCTTCTTCTTCTTCTTCTTCTTCTTCTTTCTCTCTTTCTTCTCCTTCTCCATCTTCTTCTTCCCTTTCTCCTCCTTCTTCTTCTTCTTCTTCTACCTCCTCTTGCTCTTCTTCTTCTCCTGCTTCCTTTTCTTTTTCTTCTTGTTCTACTTTTTCTTCAACTTCTTCTTCTTCTTCTTCTTCATCTTCTTCTTCTTCTTCTTCTTCTTCTTCTTCATCTTTTTCTTCCTCATTCTCCTCTTCTTCTTTACTTCTTGTTCTTCTTCTTCATCTTCATCATCATCATCTTCTTCTTCTTCTTCTTTTTCTTCTTCTTCTTCTTTTACTTCTTCTCCTTATTCTTCTTCTTCTTCTTCTTCTTCTTCTTCTCCATCTTCTTCTCCATCTACTTCTTCTTCTGCTTCTTTTTCTTCTTCTTCCTCTTCTTTTACTTCTTCTTCTTCTTCTTCTTCTTCCTCTTCTAGTTCTTATACTTCTGCAGCGTCTTCTTCTTGTTCTTCTTCTTCTTCTTCTTCTCCTCCTTCTTCTTCCTCATCTTCTACTCTACTTCTTCTTCTTCTTCTTCTTCTTCTTCTTCTTCTCTTTCTTCTTCTGCTGCTTCTTCTTCTTGTTATCCTTTGTCTTCTTCT
>CM043877.1:21956606-21959106 GCA_023846275.1 Vanilla planifolia | reverse complement strand
TTTTCTTCTTCCTTTTTTTTCTACTTCTTTTTCTACTACTTCTACTTATTCTTGTTCTTCTTCGTCTTCTCCATCCTCTACTTCTTCTTCTTCCTCTTCCTTTTCCTCTTTTTCCTCTACTTCTTCTTCTTGTTCTTGTTCTTGTTCTTCTTCTTCTGCTTCTTCTCCTTCTTCTTCTTCTTCTTCCTCTTCTTTTTCTTCTTCTTACTCCTCCTCTTGCTCATCTTCTTCTTCTTCTTCTTCTTCTACTTCTTCTTCTTCTTCTTTCTCATCATCATATTCTTCTTCTTATTCTTCATCTTAATCTCCATCTTCTTCTTCTTCTTCAACATCTTCTTCTTTTTCTTCTTCTTATTCCTATTCTCCTTTTCCGTCTTTTCTTCTTCTATTTCTTCATCTTTTTCATCATCATCATCTTCTTCTCCTTCTTCATCTTCTCCTTCTCCTTCTTCTTCTTCTTCTTCTTCATGTTCTTGTTCTTGTTCTTCCACTTCTACTTCTACTTCTTCTTCTTCCAATTCTTCTTCTTCTTCTTCCTCTTCTTCCTCTTCTTCTTCTTCTTCTTTCCCTTCCTCATCATCTTCTTCTTCTTCTCCTTGCTACTTCTTCTACATCATCTTCTTCTTCTTCTTCTTTATCTTCTTCTTCTTCATCTTCTCCTTCTTATTGTTCTTCTTCTTCCTCCTCTTCTTCTTCTTCTTCTTCCACATCTTTCCCTTTACTTCTTCTTCTTCTTGTTCCTCTTCTTCTTCTTCCACTTCTTTTTCTTCTTCTTCTTTCTTTACTTCCTCTTCTTTTACTTATTTTTCTTATTATTATTATTATTATTCTTATTCTTCTTCTTCGTTTTCTTCTTCCACCACTTCTTCTTCTTCATCTTCTTCTTCTTTGTCTTCTACTTTTTTTTCTTCATCTTCTTCCTATTCTTCTTTTCCTTGTTTTTTTTCTATTTCATCATCATCATGATCATCATCTTCTTCTTCTTCTTCTTCTTCTTCATCTTTTTCTTCTTCTTCTTCTTCTTCTTCTTCTTCTCCTATTTCTTCATCTTCTTCTTCTTCTTCTTAAACTTCTTCTTCTTCTTCTTCTTCTTTTTCTTCTTCTTCTTCAACTTTTCTTCTTCTTCCTCTTCATGTTTTCCTTCTTTTTCTTCTTCATCATCATCATCATCTTCTTCTTCCTCTTCTTCTTCTTCTTCTTCTTCTTCTTTTCTTCTTTCTGTTCATCTTTTCCTTTTGCTTCTTCTTCGTTTTCTACATCTTCTTATTCTACTTCTTCTTCTTCTTCATCTTCTTCCTCCTCTTCTTTTTTTACTTATTCTTTTACTACTTCATCTACTTGTTCTTCTTCTTCTTCTTCAACGTCTTCTCCCTCTTCTTCTTCTTCCTCTCCTTCTTCTTCTTCCACTTATTCTTTTTATTATTCTTCTTCTTCTCCTTCTTCTTCTACTTCCTCCTCATCTTTTTCCTCACTTCTTCTTCTTCTTCTTTTTCTTCATCATCTTATTTTTTCTCTTCATCTTCTTCTTCATCTTCATCTCCATCTTCTTCTTCTTTTTCATCTTCAACATCATCATCATCTTCTTCTTCTTCTTCATTAACATCTTCTTGTTTTTCCTCTTATTCTACCTACTCCCTTTTTACTCTGTTTTCTTCTCCTATTACTTCAACTTTTTTGTCTTCTTCTTCGTCATCATCATCATCTTCTTCTTCTTCTTCTCCTTCTTCTCCTTTTCTTCTTCTTCTTCTTCTTCATCATCTTCATCTTCATTTTCTTCTCCTTATTCTCCTTCTTCTTCCTCTTCTTCTTCTTCTTCCTCCTTCTCCTTCTGCCTCTCACCTTCTTCTTCTTCTTCTTCTTCTTTCTCATCATCATCATCTTCTTCTTCTTCTACTTCCTCATCTTAATCTCCATCTTCTTCTTCTTCTTCTTCAACATCTTCTTTTTTTTCTTCTTCTTTCTATTCTCCTTTTTCGTCTTTTCTGCTTCTATTTCTTCATCTTTTTGTTCTTCTTCTTTTTCTTCTTCTCCTTCTTCTTCATCTTCTCCTTCTCCTCCTTCTTCTTCTTCTTCTAGTTCTTCTTATTCTTCTTCTTCTTCTACTTCTTCTTCAAATTCTTCGTCTTATTCTTCCTCTTCATCCTCTTCTTCCATTTCTTCTTCTACTTCTTCTTCTTCTTTCCCTACCTCACCTTCTTCTTCTTCTTCTTCTCCTTCCTATTCTTCTTCTACATCATCTTCTTCTACTTCTTCTTCTTCTTCTTCTTTATCTTCTTCTTCTTCTTCATCTTCTCCTTCTTATTCTTCTTCTTCCTTTTCCTCTTCTTCTTCTTCTTCTTCTTCTTGTCCTTCCTCATCTTTTCCTTTTCTTCTTCTTCTTCCACTTCTTTTTCTTCTTCTTTTTTCTGTAATTCCTCTTCTTCTACTTCTTCTTCTTCTTCTTCTTCTTATTCTTATTCTTATTCTTATTCTTCTTCTTCATCTTCTTCTTCCATTACTT
>CM043877.1:21904106-21949106 GCA_023846275.1 Vanilla planifolia | reverse complement strand
ATTTCATATGACATTCAATCAAGATGAAACAAATGTCATTGGGCTTGCCTTATTATCATAGTTTGTAGGACATTTTGATTCATATATGAATTAAGGATTGTAGATATTACACTCTATCTCTTTAGTATCTTGTAATGCAACTCTCCTACACATTTTATCTAATTTTTTTCGAATGTTTCACTACGCTTTAGTTACATTACTTTGAAACTCTGGATCACCTCTCTTGTTACCCTTCCATTACTTCAATTTAGATCTATTACACTACTTCAACTCTCTTTTTAGTTTTAATATATATATATATATATATTTAATATTTAAATAATACATTATTATCACTTATGCTTAACTATTTTTGTTATTCACAAAACTTTTGAAGGAGGACTGATCAAAATAAAACGAACTTCATTGCATCCGTCTTGATGTGATCCATTCTATTAAACAATCAACTTTTATTTTTTTAAATATTATATTTTCTTTAATTTTGCTCACTTTGCAAGATATTTTGATTCATACCTGTTAAATAATATATGCTTACTTAATATTTAAATAATAAGTTTTGTTATTTTTGCTTATTAATTTTAGTAATTTGTAGTATTTCAAATTGGGTGTAATCGAGATAAACAAAATCTCATTGGAGTTGACTTGAAGAGCTTTATATAATTAAGTATTTCTTTTAAATATGTCTTTGGAAGACATTTTTTTGTTCTAGATTTAATGATCTAAGTTGTTTCACTTGAACTACTTTATATCTTAGAATGCAACTTTCCAATAAAATTATCTTATTTCTTCAAATATTTTTCTTTAATTTTCTTATACTACTACGAAACTCTCACTCTCTTATAATGTGACCTAAAACATTGGTATAATTTGATAACATTATATTTTTTCAATTTATACCATTTCATCATTACTATATATATTCTTTATATCATGATAATAATTTATTATTATTTATGGTTAATTACTTTATTAATTCATATTTATTTAAACAACATCAGATTGAGACAAAAAATTATTGTTAGACTTTTATTAATGGGTTTAATCAAATTTAGTACTCATTATTATAATTCTTAATATTTTTTTTAATATTTTTTCTTTAGAGTCTTTGCTTGCTTATGAGGTAGTTTTGTCTTATATATGATTTGATGATCAAAGATATTACACTCAATCTTCTTAATATCTTAGGATATAAATTTCCACATCTATTTTATCAACTCTTAAAATGTTTTGCTTTGATTTTGTTATTTGATAATAAAACTCTAATTATCCTCTCATGTCATTTTTACATTTGCTATATTTTTGTTATATTACATTATTATAATGTATCTTATTTTAACTTCAACATGTATTTACTTAACATTAAAACCATAATTTATTTGTATTTATTCTTATTCAAATTTGGAAATTCATTATAATTCTAAATGTGGTGTGATTGAGAGGAAATAAATGTACATCTTGAGGAGTACCAATAAATTAAATATTCATTTAAAAAGTTTTAGTAATATGTTTTTAGTGTTTTTATATTATTTATGAAACAATTTTATTTGTACTTGATTTGGTGATCAAGCATGTTACAGTTGTTCTCCTAATTATCCTATAATATAACTTTTTGATATTATCTTTTTTCTATTGAAATGTGTGGCTTTAGTTTTGATATTCTAATAAAAAACACTTATTCTTCTCTAATGTAAGCTAAATATTACTTTGATTTAGTTATGTTATAATACTTTAATTTATCTCATTTTAGGTATATTATATATAAACTTAATATTAATGTATTAACTTTTTCCTATTTAAATTTATTTATTTTTATAAGTCATAGTCATTCAAGAAAAGGTCTGATCAAGACAAAACAAACATCATTAGACTTTTTTGATTAGTTTTGTCTACGCAAATATTCAAATTAATAAATTTCAATACTTTTCCTACTGCTTCTACACTCCATATGATACATTTAAACTTGTAACTAATTTCACGATCAAGAGTGTTACACTTGATCTCATTAATATCTTTGAATGAAACTCTCTTGTACAATTAATCCATTTTCTATAACTATTCTTCTTTAATTATATTACATTATTTTATAACTATAAATACTCTCTCATTAGACATTCACATAACTTTGATTTCATTGTATTATATTGCTATTAGTTATCTAATTTGAACCTTAATTTATATTTACTTAATATTAAAATAAAAATTTAATTTATTTATTATGATAATTTAAAGTAATTATAAACTAGGTCTTATCAAGAGAAAGCACACATCGTTAAAGTTATCTTAATGTGCTCTATCAAATTAAATTATTTTTTCTATATTTTTCATATTTGAATTTCTATGGTTTTGATAAGTTTCATAAGGCATTTTAGTCTTTAACTTATTTGACGATTAAGAATGTCAAACTCGATCTCTTTTGTATCCCAAAATTCAATTTTATAAAACATTTTGCCCCATTTCTTCAAAATATTTAGTTTGACTTTCTTATATTAATATAAAACTATAACTCCTCTCTAATTGATATGTACAACATTTTTGTTTTTTTTATTATGTTTGTTCAGTTTATCTTCTTATAATTTTAATAAATTTTTTATAACATTAAAATATTTTTTTATTGTTATGAAATTTTTTATTTTATATTAATTCCAAATGTTGTGTAATCAATTCAAAAAATCACTATTAGACTAGTGCCTATGAGATATACCTAATTAAATATTTGTTTATTAAAATTAAAATATTTTATATTATAAGGTTTTAGTAATCTTTTTTAGATATTTTGATTCATGTTTTATTCAATGATGGATGACATTACACTTGATTTTTGTGATATCTTGGAAAGCTACTTTCTTGTCTACTTTATCTCATTTTTTTCAAATGTTTTGTTTTGATTTTATTATATTACAAAGTAACTCAAAATCTCCTCTCATAGGACCATTATTTCACTATAATTTATTCATATTATAATGGTACACTTTATCTAGTTTTACTTTAATACAAATTTACTTAATATGAAAATAATATTTTAGTCTTATTTATGCTTATTAAATTCAACAAATCACAGTAATTCTAAATAGTTTTGATCGAGAAGGAACAAATGTTCTTAAACTAGTCTTGATGAGCTGTATCAAATTAAAAAATTATTTTTATATTCTTAGAAATTTTATTAAACGATTATGAATTTTTTAAATTTTTAAAATCTTTATGACATATTTAAATCCATATAAAAAAATGAATATTTAATTACATAAAGCTTTTGGAGATGAGTCAAAGACTTTTATTTTGTCTTAATTAAAATTCGTTTTGAATTATTAAATTAAGAAAAAATAATAAATCGTATTATTTTAATATTAAGAAAATATATATTAAAATTAAAATAGGATAAATTCAAGCAAACTAATATATCAAAAACAAAGCTATCTAAATGTTGCACATGTTTATATTTAAATTTATATAGTAATATAACTGAATAAAAGCCAATAATTTGAAGAGATGAGATAAATTTTATTTGGAAAACAATCATCCAAGTTACTAATGATTGAAGTGTAACATCTTAGGTCATTAAATTAGAAACTAACCTTGTCTCCTTAAAGGTGACAAATACTATAGAATAAAACATTTCAAAACATAGAAATTTTTATTGAATTAGGTAAAATTCATCGAGACATGTCCAACAACTTTTGTTTTGTCTCGATTTACCTCGTTTGGAATTATCACGAATCATGTGAGCATAAATATTTATAAATTACCATTTTAATATTTTTTAATTATTTATTAAAACTAAAATAAGATACATTGAAGCAATACATTCAAACATGATCAAAGTAATGTAAATAAGAAGAGAATTAGAATTACTTAAATACATAACCAAATGGAACTTTAGAAGTACTAAGATAAATTGTATAGAAAAGATTCATTCCAAGGCACTAAAGAAACTATTAAAAATATTTTATCATCAAATTTGGAATGATTTAAAATGCCACATAAAACATGCCAAACTAAAAAATAAAATTTTTAAAAATATAAAAATAAATATTTATTTGGATTGAGCTTATGGAGACTTAGTATAATGACATTGGTTTTGTTTTTATTGAACCTTTTTTGAAATTATTGTAAATCATCAAGCAGAAATAGCAAAAATAATATGAAATTATTATAATAATATTAAGTGAATATATATATATATAAAGCTAAAATGAAAACAAGAATCAAAATAAATGTGAAATAATTTTAAAGGTGAAATAAATTGTACGATAATGCTGTATTCCAAGATAATAAGGTGTTCAATGGTAATATCCTCAATCTTTAAATATGATAATTTAAAATACATTGCAAAAGCATGCAAAAATCTTGCCAACTAAAATACTTAGAAATCTAGATATTAATAATTAGTTAGATGGAGCATATCGAGGAGAGTCTCATGACATTTGTTTTAAGATTATAAACTTTATTTGAAATTACTAATAAAGTTAAATAAGCAAAAATAATAATGAACTATTATTTTAATATTAAGTTAATATATATTATGGCTATGATTAGATAAATTGAAGTATTGTAATATAAAAAATCCAAGGTGATATATTTTCACACAAGTTGTGATTTAGAGTTACATGGTAGTATGATCAAATCAAAGCAAAAATATTGAAGAAATGAGATAAATTTTATAGGACAATTGCATTTCGAGATACTATAGAGATTGAGTATAACATCTCAATTATCAAACTAGTTATGAATCAAAATGAATAATAAAGCATGTTAAAACATTATAAAAATATTTAAAATAAAAAAAATGATTGGATATATCTCATTTTGGATGAGTTCAATTATTTTTTTATATTATTTTTTTAATATTAAGTGTTTATATATATATATATATATATATATATATATTAAAGATGAAATAAGAGAAATTAAAGCAATATAATGCAACTAAATCAAAGCAAAAAATTGGTACAAATGAGATAAAATATATTGGAAAGTCACTTTCTATGTATTAAAAAAACTGAGCGTAACTTCCTATGTCATTAAGTCTGGTATAAAAATAATTATCTTATAAAGTAAGGCATAATGGATGAAAAAAGAATTTATAAATAGAAAGTGAATAGTTAATTCAATAGTGATCATTATGATGTGCTCATCAATATTTGTTTCATCGTTATGAGACATGGTTTGGATTTGTTTCAAATTACAAAGTTAAATAAGTATAAAAAATACTAAAGTACTATTTTAATTTTAAGTGCATAATTATAAAGCTGAAATAAGATTAATTGAAGCAATGTAATGAAAAAAGCAAAATGATGTAAGGGTATAGAAGAGGAGATTTAGATTTACATAGTAACTTAATACTATGAGATAAATGTTATGAAAATTTTGGCTCCATGATAATAAGTAGACCAAGTTTAACATAATCGATCAGTATATCATGTAGGAAACATAATATCTCATTAAATGTGTCATAACCTTAGAAAATAAAAAATATTTAAAAATAGAAATAAACATTTTATTGGATGAAACTTTTAGAGATTAGTTCATTGATGTTTTTGTCATCATTGTTGAAGCTTATTTTAAGATACTAAGAATTTCCAAAATAAAGAAGCCAAAATAAATATATTTTTTTAATAAAGTTAAAATGAGATAAATTAAAATAGTGTAATCTATAAAAAAAAAAGTTATGTAAAGGTTACACAAAATGAGAATTTGAGTTTTATAGTAATGAACAAAATCAAAGCAAACAATTTTACAACAAGAATGAGAATGTATAAAAAGGTTATATTTCTAAATAGTAAAGTTATAGAGTGTACCATATTCAATCTTAAAATGAGGTATGAGTTAAAATATCTCATAAAATAGCCAAATTCATAAAAACTATAAAATTCAAAATTATAAAAAACATTATTTGGATATAGTTGTACAAGTTGATTCTGACGATGTTTTGTTCAAATTTATCATAGTTTGGAATTACTATAAATTACGAAAGTAAAAATGCACAAAGAATTTTAAAAATATTATTTTAATATTAAATAAATATATATTAAAATTTTAAAAGAGATAAATTAAAGTAATGATATATTACCAAATCAAAGTCTCATAAAGTTCACACAATAAGAGATTTTGGAATATATAATAACATTTCCTAATCGAGAAAAAACTTTTGAAGTAATAAGAAGTGTTATAACTAAAAATTGCATTCCAAGATACTAAAGAGAACAAATGCAACATTATCAATCATAAAATAAATTATAATTAAAAATATCTTAAAAAGTAAACAAAAATACAAAAAATTTAAAGAATATAAAATTGAATATTCAATAAAATAAAATTAGAACTCACTTCTAATTGATGCCAATTACAAAATTAAACAAAATAAATAATAGTAAAATACTATTTTAACATTAAGCTAATATATATTAATGGTAGAGATACAAGTTATTGAAATAAAATATAACCAAATAAAAAAAACAATTTGAAGAATTGAGATCAATTAAATAAGAAAGCTGCATTCTATATAATAGGGAGATCAAGTGTAAAATTCTCTATCATCAAATAACATAAATATTGAAATATCTCATAGAGTATGACAATATCCAAGAAACTAAAATTTTAAGAAATAAAAGATGAATATTTAAGTGGATAGAGCCCACTGAGACAAGTGCAATGACATTTCCTTAATCTCAGTTGAACCTTGTTTAGAATTTTTGCAAATTAAAAAATTATGTAAGGATAAATATTAATCAATTATTATTTCAATTTTTGATAAATATAGATTAAAGTTCAAACATGATAAATTAAGTTATATAATCCAACCAAATCATATCAGTATAAAGGTTAAATAAGAGGAGGTTTCGATTTATATAGTGACATAACCAATTAAAAAAAATACATTTTAGAAAACGATATAAATTTTAAGGGAGTAATTGTATTCCAAGACATTAAGTAGATCTAGTATAATAATTTCAATCACCAAATAAGTTATGAATCAAAACGTTACAGTAAAATGTGCTAAAATATTTGAAAAAATGCTAAAAATAAGAAATAAACGTTTAATTTGATTGAGATCATTGAGGCAAGTATGATAATTTGTGATTCATCTCAGTCAAACATTGATCAAATTACTATGAATTAAAAAATTTTAAAATTAAATAAAAAAAATTATTATTTTTAATATTAAGTCCATAGTTGTTAAGGCTAAAATGTTATATATTGAAGAAATGTAAGATAGCCAAATTGATGCAATGTGGAGGTCACACGAGTGGAGATTAAGAGTTACGTAGTAATATAACCAAAAGAAAGCAAACAATTTGAAGAAATGTTATGAATAGTGTAGGAAAGTTTCATTCCAAAGTACTAAGGGGATGGAATATAACATCCTTAATTGTCATCTTATATATGAATCTAAATATCTGATAAAGTATGCTAAAACTCAAGCAAATAAAATATTTATAGATATAAAAATGATTATTTAATTAGATAAACCTAGTCAAAATAAATTTCATAATATTTCCTTTATCATGATTACACCTCATTTAGAATTATGAAAAATTACCTAAGTAAACTTAAATAATAATAAATTAACTTTTAATGTTTAATAAATGTATACTAAAGTTAAAATTAGATAAATTATAGTAATTCAATATTACAAAATAAAAGCTATATAAATATCACACAAGGGAATATTTATAATTACGAAGAAATTCAACCAAATCAAAACAAAAAATTTGAAAAAAATAAACCAATTTGTACATGAAAGTTTAATTTCTTAATGCTAATGAGGTATTGTGTAACATCATCTCTTGTTTAATAGAGAAGGAATTTAAATGTCATGTAAAGGAAGTTAAAAATCTTGATAATAAAATGTTTAAAAATTTAAAAGAGAATATCATATTATTAGATAATGCTTGTCGAGATGAGTCTAACAACATTTGTTTCATCTCGTCGAACATCATGTAGAATTACTATGATTTAAAAATATAGTAAGCATATATAATAATAAATTATTATTTGAATATTAAGTAAATTATATTAAATCTAAAATGAGATAATTTGAAGAACCATAATGTAACCATATGAAATGGGTGTAAAGGTCGCATGAGAAAGGATTCAGAGTTATATATTAATATAACAAATCGAAACAAAACATTTAGATATATAAAAATATTGCACTATAAAGTTGCATTCAATGTTGCTAACGATATCAAGTATAACATTATCAACCATCATATCATGTTGGAATCAATATCAAAGAAAGTAGCCAAAACCCTTACAAAGTAAAATATTTAAAAATACATAAAAATTATTTTATTGGATAGATCATTCAGAGAGGAGTCTAAAGATGTTTTCTTCTCTTGATTTGTTCTCAATTCGAGTTACCTCAAAAGATTAAAACAAATAAGCATAAACATAAAAATATTATTTTGATATTATTTATGTACTAAAGCTTAAATAAGAAGGTTTGGAGCAATGTAACATAACCAAATCAAGGTGATGTAAAGGTTACATAGGAGAATATTTAGAGTTATATGGTAATATACCTAAATTGAAGCAAAAACTTTGAAAAATGATATAAAGTATATAAGAAACTTGCATTCTAAAATACTAAAGAGATTGCATATAATAGCCTTGATTGTCATCATGCATGAACCAAAATGCATCATAAAGCAAGCAATAACCTTGGAAAACAAAATGTTTATAAATAGAAAATTAAATATTTAATTGGATAGAGTTTATTGAGATAAGTTCAATGATGTTTATTTCATTTGAATCAAACATCACTTGGAACTATTTCTCATACCAAAGAAAATAGCCATATATAATTACAAATTATTGCTTTAATATTAGGTGAATGTATATAAAAGCTAAAATGAGATAAATTAAAATAATGTAATATAATGTAATCAAAGTGATGTAATTGTTACATGAGAAGAGATTTAGAGTTACATTGTAATATAATCAAATTGAAATGAAAATTTTGAAATAATGAGGTAAATCATAAGAAAATGTTGCATTTAAAGATGCTAAGGGGATCGACAACATCATCAATCCTCATATCATATAGAAATAAAAAGATCTCGCAAAACATGAAAAATCTTAGATAATAAAATATTTATAAATAAAAAATAATATTTAATTGGATAGACCTTATCGAGAGGAGTCCATTAATGTTTGTTTTTTCTTTACTAGACTTTATGTAAATATACTATGAATTATCAAAATAAATAAGCATAAATAATAATAAAATAAATATTTTAAAATAAGGTCTTCTCATATTAATTTTGAAATGAGATAAACTAATACAATGTAATATAAATAAATCAAAATAAAAAGTTTGAAGGAATGAGTGAAATTATAAGTGAAAGTTGTTTCCTAATTTACTAAGGATAATGTGAATAATATCTTTGATCTATAAATAATTTGCAAATCAAAATGATCAGCAAAGCTTCCCAAAACTTTCGAAAATATTTTTAAAAAATATATTTCATTGGATATTGCTCATTGGGAGGAGTCAAATGACATTTGTTTGGCCTCACTCGATCCTTATTTCAAATTGTTCTGAATTATAAATTTAAATATACCTTAAATAATTATAAAATATTTTAAATATTAAACAATAATTATTAGAAATTGAATTGAGATAAATTGAAGCAATTTAATATAAAGAAATGAAGTGATGTAAAGGTTACATGAAGGGAGATTTACAGATACATAATAATGTAACCAAATCAAAGCAAAAAAATTTGAAGTAATGAGTTAAATTGTATAAGAAAGTTGTAATCTAAGAAAAAAGGAGATCAAGTGTAACATGCTCAATCATGATATTATCTATGAATGAAAATACCTCGTGAAGAGTAATAAAATCATAAAAGATAAAAATATATAGAAATATAAAAATAAATATATAATTAAATAGATCTTATTGAGATGAGTCTAATGACATTTGTTTCATCCGATTGAACTTTATTTGAGATTATTATAAGTTACCAAAATAAATTTTCATAAATATAAATAATTTATTTTTTAACATTAAATAATATATATATATATATATATATGAAAAGTTAAATGAGAAAATTTAAAGTAATCTAATATAACTAAATCGAAGTAATGTAAAGTTCAAACAAGAGGAGATTTATAGTTATATACTTATATAACTTAATTAAAGTGAAAATATTTGTAGAATTTAGATATGTTTTACAAGAATATTGCATTTAAAGATACTAAAAAAGATCATGTACAAAATTGTTGATCATCAATCTGTTACAAATAAAATTAACTTTAAATGCATGTCAAAGCCATAATTAATAAAAATTTTAAATTTTAAAAATGAATATTTTATTGGATAAAACTAATTGAGATGAGTCTAATAATATTTGTTTTGTCTCAATTGGACCTACTTTAGAATTATTATGAATTATTATAGTAATTAAAATTAAATTAAGGGCAACAATTTTTTTAATATTAAGTAAACATATATTAAATTTGAAATAAGTTAAATTATAGTAATATAATATAACCAAATCAAATAAAAACACATGATACAATGATATAAACTTTATGAGAAATTAGCATCTAAGATACTTAGGAGATCGAGCATAACGTACTTGATCATTGAATTAGGTTTGAATCAAAATATCTCGTAAAACATGTAAAGTACTAAAAAAAAAAAAAAAATAGATTACATAAAAGGCTTGTCTAATAACTTTTGTTACATTTTGATTAGACCTTATTTTGAATTAATATGAGTTATAAAATTAAATAAACATAAATAATAATATATTATTATTTTAATATTTGGAAAATACATATTAAAGTTGAAATAAGGTAAATTGAAGTCAAGTAACATTGCTAAATCGAAGTCATAAAAGAGTAAACCTGAGAGTAGATGAAGTGTTACATAGTAATATAACTTAATCAAAGCCAAAAAGTTGAAGATATAAAATGAAATGAATGAGAAAGTTGCTTTCCAAGATACAAAGAGCATCATCCTTGGTCATCAAATTAGGTATGAATTAAAATGTCTCATAATACTTGTAAATCTTAAAATATAAAATATTTTAAAATTTTAAAATATGAATATTTAATTATATTTACTATAAATTATTAAAGTAAATAAAGTTAAATAATAATAAATTATTATTTTAATATTAAATAAGAGGATATTAATGTGAAAATGAGATAAATTAAAGTAATACAATATAAAACTCTTATGGAAGGAGATTTGAGTTACATAGTCATTTAACAAAATCAAAGTAAGGCATTTGAAGTAATAAGATCAGTTATAAAAGAAATACCATTCCAATCTCGTAAGAAAATTGAGTGTAACATCCTTGATCATTAAATGAGCTATAAATCAAAATGTATTATAGAACTTGTCACAACCATAGTAAATAAAATATTTAAAAATATTTAAATGAACATTACTTTCGATATAGCTGATCGAGACGAGTCAAATGACATTTTCTATCTTACTTGGGCATCATTTACAATTACTCAAGCTAATGAAGTAATTAAACATAAATAATAACACATTAACTTTTCACTATTAAGTAAATATGTATAAAATATAAAATAAATAAATTGAAATATTGTAACATAACTTAATAAATGTGAAACATTTGTAACACAAACTTAATTACATCAGAAAGTGACATTCTAAGGTACTTAAGAGATTTAATGTAATATGCTTAATCATCAAATCAACTACAAAATTAAGTGACTAATAAATCATACTAAAATAATAAAAAAATAAATCTTTTAAAATAAAAAACATTTACTTGGCTAGAGCTCATCATGATGTGTCCAATGACATTTGTTTCATCTTTATCATACTTTTGAATAGCTACAAATGACAAAAAAAAGTAAGCACAAATAATAACAAATTATTATTTTATTATTATGTAAATATAGATTAAAATTATAATGAGTTAAATTGAAGCTATGTAATATAACTAAATCAAAGTAATTTAAAAGTCCTCAAGAGGAGTTTTAGAGTTATATTGCAATATAACCAAATAAAAGAAAACAAAATGAAGAAATGACATAAATTGTATAGGTAATTAACATTCCATGACACTATGGACAACGAGTGCATCAATAATCATCATTAAATAAGGTAACAATCAAAATGTCTCACAAAATCTTG
This sequence comes from Vanilla planifolia, assembly GCA_023846275.1. Taxonomy (NCBI): domain Eukaryota; kingdom Viridiplantae; phylum Streptophyta; class Magnoliopsida; order Asparagales; family Orchidaceae; genus Vanilla; species Vanilla planifolia. Next base: position 21,936,976 of record CM043877.1, on the reverse strand, counting down.
CAAAAACTTTAGGCAAGGATTTTTTTTTAAAATATTAAAATAAATAATTTAATAGGGCTAGTTGAGATGATTTCAATGAAACTATATTCGTCTCATTTAGGTGACCGATGGAGTAAGTAAGAGTTAACAAATTAAATAACGGTAAATAATAATAAATTATTATTTTAAAAAAATTGAAAATATATATTTAAGCCAAAAAAGTTAAATTGAAATTAAATAAATAAAATAAACAAATCAAAGCATAACATTTTAAAAAATTACATGAACTATTTTAGAAAGTTGCATTCTAAGATGTTGAGGTTTAGTATAATATCTTGGATCATTCAATATGGTATGAATCAAATACCTTAAAAGCATACTAAAACTTAGAGAGTAAAATATTTATAAATATTGAAATGAAGATTTGCATGGATAAATCTTGCAGAGACTTTTTGTCTTGACGAAGCTTTGTTTTGAATAACTATGATTTACAAAATTAAATAATTATAAATATTTCAAAGAAGAATTTTACTCACGTTGTAATAAAACGAAATTAAAGTAAAATATTTGAAAAAGTAAGATAAAGTTTATAAGAAAGTTACTTTCCAAGATGTTAAAGTGATCGAGCATAGCATCTTTGATAATCAAATTTGGCACATACCTAAATGAGATTTAGAACTTGCCAAATCTTGAAAAATAAAAATTTAAAACAATATATAAAAAATATAATTAGTCAAAGCTCATCAAAGCAAGTGAAATAACATTTGTTTAATGTCGATCAAACTTTATCTTGAATTACTACAAAATATAAAATAAAAATAGCATAATTTATTATTTTAACATTAAGTAAATAAATGATAAAGAAAAAATGAGATAAATTGAACTATTTAATATAACCAAACCAAAGTAATGTTAATGTTTATTTTGTCATTATATAACCAAGTAAAAGTGAAAAATTTAAATAAATAAGATAAATTGTCTAGAAAAGTGTTATTCTATGATACCAAAAAAATCAAGTGTAATGTCATTGATCATCAAATTAGGTACAAATCAAAATATCCCATATAGCATGCTAAATTAATAGATAAATAATTAAAAAATATTATCATGATTTTTTTATTATATGCAGCTCATCAAGACAAGTCCAACAAGGTTTATTTCGTATGATCAAACAACATTTTGAATAACAATGAATTATCAAAGTAATTAAACATAAAAAATAATAAACTATTACTTTAATATATATATATATATTAAAGCTAAATTGAGATGAATTGATGTAGTCAAATATAACAAAATTAACCCAATGTAAATATTACAAGAGGGAGATTTAAAGTTATGTTATAATACCACCTAATGAAAATGAAAAACTTTTAATAAATGAGATAAATTTTTCAAGAAAGTTATTTTTCAAGATACTATGGAAACTAAGCATTTAAAAATCCTAGAAGATAGAATATTTAAATTTATAATAAATATATGTATATATCTATATATATTTCATTAGACAGAGCATATTGAAGTGAGTTCAACGATGATCTTTTTTTTCTCGATATAAACTCATTTGGAATTATTATAAATTACAATAGTACATAAACATAAATAATAACAAACTATTATTTTAATAATTAAAAACTATATATTAAAGCGAAAAAAAGAAATTTAAAGCACTGTAATTAGACCAAATTAAAACAATATAAATGTCATAAGAGAATAGAGAAGTTTTAAAAACGTAAAGGCAAATCAAAGTAAAAAATCGAGAAAATGAGCTAAATTGAAGGAAAAGTTGAATTACAAGATGTTAAGAAGATGTACTATAAAATGTTTGTTCAAGATAATTTTATAAAATGTCATGATTTAAACCCATTTGGAATTATTGTTAATCATGAAATAAAGTAAGCATAAGTAACATTAAAGTAAAATATTGAGAAAATCAAAGTAAAGGCAAATCAAAGTAACAAATTGAGAAATGAGCTAAATTGAAGGAAAAGTTGAATTACAAGATGTTAAGAAGATGTAGTGTAAAATGTTCGTTCAAGATAATTTTATAAAATGTCATGATTTAAACCCATTTGGAATTGTTGTTAATCATGAAATAAAGTAAGCATAAGTAACATTAAACTATTATTTTAATATTAAATAGACATATATTAAAGAAAAAATGTGATAAATTAAACTAATTTAATATCACCAAATCACACTAAACTATTGGTTAGCAAAAGAAGATTTTAGGTTACCTAAAAATAAAACCAAGTAAAAAATGAATAGTTTGTAGAAATGAGATAAATGGCATGAGAAAGTTGCATTCCAAGTTACTTAGGAGCTAGAGCATAATATCATTGATTACCAAATAAGATAAATACAGAAATGTCTAAAACAATATGCACAAATTCTAGAAAATGAAATATATTAAAATATAAAATGTATATTTAATGGGATACAGCTCATCAAGATGAGTCTTACGATGTTTATTACATCTTGATTTGACCTAATTTATAATTATATGAAATTACCAAACTAAATAACTATAAATAATATTAAATTTAAAATTTGATTTTAAGTAAACGTATATCAAAGTTTGTGAAAGTCACCTGACATAAGATTTAGAACTTTATTATAATAAAAAAATCAAATTGGTTCAATTTATTAAATTAAATAAATTATTTTAAAAAGTTGTATTCTAGGAACTTAGGAGATTAAGTGAAATATCCCTAATCATCAAATAAAGTACATGCCAAAGTGTCTCTTAAACATTTGAAAATGTTAGAATTTTAAATACTAAACAAATAAAAAAAAGAATAACTTTTGTTTCATCTCAATCAGCCTCATTAGAAATTCTACAAATTTTCAAAGTAAATAAGCATAAAAAATAGATTATTCTTTTAATATTATATAAATATATGTTAAAACTAAAATAAGAAAACTTGAATCAATGTAATGTAACAAAATCCAGGGGATGTAAAGGTCAAAAAAGAAGAGAATTAGAATTTCATAATCATATAACCATATCAATGACAAGACATTAAAGAAATGAGTTAAAGTATGCACACAAAATTGCATTCTAATGTACTAAGGATGTCATAAGTAATATCCTCGATCATTAAATTAGGTAAAAATCTAAATGTCTCATAAAACATGTTAAAACCTTAGGAAAAAAATTGTTTAAAATTAAAAAAAATGGATACTCAATTGGATATAGCTTGTTAAGATGAGTCATATGATTTTTATTTTGTTTTAATTAGATCTCATTTGAAATTATAATGAATTACCAAACTAAAATGCATAAAAACAACCAATTTGTTTTTTAATATAAAGTAAACATATAATAACCTAAAATGAGATAAATTTTGGCATTGTAATTTGAAAAACATAACGCTATGTAAATGTCACATGAGGTAAGAATTATAGTGTTATAATAATGTAATCAACTTAAAGTGAAACTTTTTAAAAAATGAGGAGAATTGTACGAGAAAGTTGTGTTCCATTGTACTAAGGAGATCGTGTTCAACATCCTCGATAAATAAATTATGTACTTTAAAATTTCTTGTAATGCTTGTTAAAACCTGAGAAATTAAAATATTTGATATTATAGCAATGAATATTTAATTTGATAGAATTGTTCGATAAAAGTTCAATGACATTTATTTCATCTCATCTAGAGCTCATTTCAAATTATTATGAATAGCCAAAGTAAATATGCATAAATAACATTATATTATATCCATGTCAATGGAAAATATTTCAAAAAATTAGATAAATTATATTGAAAACTTGAATTCTTAGGTACAAAAAGAGGTAGAGTTTAACATCTTCATTCATAAAATCATATATGAATCAAAATGTCTCATAAAGCATGTGAATATCTTAGAATATAAAACTTTTAAAAACCTAAAATTAAATATTTAATAGGGTTTAGCTCATCGAGTGAGACAAGGAACAACTTTTTGTCCCAGCCAAAACTCAAAAAAATTACTATAATTACTTAAGTATTTCAATATAAATAATCATAAATTATTAATTAAATTTTCAGTAAATATATATTAATGCTAAAAAGGCATAAATCGAAGCAATGCAATAAAGACAAATTAACACAAAGTGTAGTTCATATGTAAGAGTAATTAGATTTTCATAGTTATTATAATAAAATTAAAACAAAATATTTAAATAAATGAGAAATTGTATTGGGAAGTTCTATTACAAGACACTAAGGAGATTTAATGTAACATGTTTGATCCTCAAATAAGTTATAAATGAAATATCTCATAAAGCTAGAATAAATCTTAGAAAATAAAAGAGTTCAAAAATATAAAATGAATATGTTGTTATATCTAGCTCACCATGATGTTCCAAATGACTGTTTTCTTTTCAATATGGCATCATATAGATTTAAAAATAATTTGAAAACTAAATAAGAATTAATAACGATAACTTTTATTATAATATTAAGCAAATATATATTAAAATTGAAATAAGATAAACTAAAGTAATGTAATGTAACAAAATCAAACTAATATAAAAGTGTCATGAGAGGAGAATTATCATTACATAGAAATATAACTAAATCAAAGCTAAAAAAATTAGATAATTTGTATAGCAAACTTGCATTCAATATGAGAAATAAATCAATGGTAATGTCATCAATCAACAAATCATGTATGAATCAAGTCTCATAACCTAAGAAAAAAATACAAGAAAGTAAAATATTTAAAAATATTAAAATAAATATTTAATTGGATAACATTTCTTGAGATAAGCCGAATAACATCTATTTCATCCGCATCGAACCTCGTTCACAATTACTATAAATTACCTAATTAAATAAGCATAAATAATAACAAGTTATTATTTTAATATTAAATATATATTAATGCTAAAATGTATTAGAATAAAATAATGTAATTTGACCAAATCAAAGCTATTCAATGCTCTGATGAGAGGAGAGTTAGAGTAACATAGCATGACAACAAAATAAATATGAAATATTTCAAATAATGAGATAAATTGTACAGGTAAATGCATACCAACATACCAAAGAAATAGAGTGTAACATCTCCAATTGTCAAATTTGGTAATAATTGAAATGTAATGCAATGCATGTCAAAATCCTTAAAAATAAAACATTTGAAAAATATAAAAATAAATAATTAATTTGTTAGAGCTCATCAAGATGAATCACATAACTTTTATTTTATCTATATCAGACCTAAACCTAAATTACTATTGATTACCAAATTAATTAAACATAAAACATAATAATTTGTTATTTACCTTAAGTAAATATATATGAAGCTAAAAAGATAAATTTAAACAACGTAATGTTACTAAAAAAACATATGCAACGCTCACACAAGAGAGTAATTAGGGTTTCATTGAAATATATCCCAATCAAAGCAAAAGTTTTAAAAGAATAAGATACAGTTTATGAAAAGTTATATTCGAAATACTATAGAGATCGAGTGTAATTTTCAAGATCATCCAATTAGGCATGAATCAAAAGTCCTCATAAGGCTTGTTAAAACCTTACAAAGAAAAAAATTAGAAACATAAAAATAAATATTTAAATAGATAGAGATTATTTAGATGAGCCTAGTTTTTAATTATTATGAATTATCAAAGGAAATAATAATCAATAATAACAAATTATTATTTTAAAGTTTTCCAAATAGATATTAAAAGTAAAATAAGATAAATCAAAGAAATGTAATATAACGACATCAAAGTAATGTAAAGCTCATATAAGAATAGATTTGGAGTTACATGATAATACAACCAAATCAAAGAAAATTTTTCGAAGAAATATGAAAAATTATGTGGAATAATTTTGTTCCTGATATTAAGGTAATCAAATGTAGCAGCCTTGATCTTTGATGTTAGATTCAAATCAAAATGTCTTATAAAATGTGCCAAATCTCTTCAAATGAATTATTTGTAAATATATAAAAAAATATTTAATTGAAGAGAGCTCATCAACATGAGTCTAATGATGTTTATTTCACCTCCATTGAACGTAGTTTGGAATTACTATGAATAACAAAAATAAATAAGAAAAATAAATAAAAAATTATTATTTTGTTTTCAAGGACATATATATTTAAGAATTAATTAGATGAATTGGAGCAATGTGACATAACAAAAATAAAACGATGTAAAGGTCACACATTAGTATAACACTTATTTCATTATAATATAACTAAATCAAAATGAAAAATTTGAAAACATATCATTCTCCATATTCGAATTCTATTATTTGAAAAATTGAATTCAAGCATTCTAAAGAAATATTTTCAAAGCAAGATGTCTGGTAAAGAATGCCAAAACCCTGCAAAAAAGATTTAAAAGATATAAAAATTAATTTCAAATTAGATAAAGATCATCGAGATGAGTCTAATAATTCTTATTTCTTCTTAATCGAATCTTGCTTGGAGTTATTAATAATTACCAAATTAAATGAGCATAAACAAAAATTTAATATAAAAAAATTAGACCAATGTAATGGTGACAACATAGGAGAGTTTACATTACATTGTAATAAAACTAACTCATAGTGTAAATATGGAATAGTTGAGATGAATTTTATGAAATAGTTTTTATATAAGAAACAAAAGTGATCATGTGCAACATTTAGCATTATTAATCCAATAATAAAATGAAATACCTTATAAAACTTATCACAACTCACAAAAAAAAAATTATAAATATATAAATAAATATTAAGTTACATAGAGCTCATTAAGATGATTGTGACAATGTTTATTTTGTCTCAATTACACCTCATATGAAATTACTATGAATTACTGAAGTAAATAAGCATAAATAATAATAAATTATTATTTTAAATTGAAGTAAATATATATTAAAGAAGAATTGAGATAAATTTAGGTAATGTAATATGCCTTAATTAAAGTGATGTAAAGGTCACATAGAAGAACAATTAGAATTGAATAATAATATAAGCAAATCAATGCAAAACATTTATAGAATTTAGAAAAATTATACAAAAAAGCTGTATTCCAAAATACGAAGGAGATTGAGTGTAACATTCATGATTGATAGATTAGGTGCAAACAAAAATATCGCACAAAGCATTTCATAGTCCTAGAAAGTAAAATTTATTAAAAAAAATAATAAATTGAATATTTATTTTTATAGAGCTCTTCAAACTAAATCCAATGACATTTGTTTAATCTTGATAGGATGTTTTATGGAATTATAAGAATTATAAAATTAAAGAAGCATAAATATTAATAAATTATGATTTTGAATTTTATGTAAACATATATAAATGTTAATGCATAATAAATTGAAGTAATATAATATCACAAAATCAATAAAATATAAATGTCACTTTAGAGGGGATTTAGAGTTACTTAGTAATATAAACAAATCAAAAGAAAAATTTTAAAAAATTGAGATAAATCATACCACAAAGTTACATTCCAAAATACCAATGAGATCAAGGCAACATTCTTGATTGCTAAATAGACGCAAATAAAAATATTTATAAAATGTTCATAAACCATAAAATAATAAAACTTTTAAAATATAAAATGTATATTTAATTAGATAGATCTCTTGACATAAGTCTAATAATATTTATTTTGGGTTGATTACACTACATTTGGAACACAATGAATTACTAAATTAAATTGACATAAATAATAATAAATTATTATTTTAATATTTAGTAAACATATTTTAAATTTTAAATTATATTAATTTAAGAAATATAATATAATCAAATAAAAGTGAAGTAAAGATCAAAATAGAGGTGAATTTGTGTTTTATCGTGGCATAAACAAATTTAGGTCAAAACATTAAAAATGTGAGAAATTATTTGAGAAATTTTTATTTCAAGACAAAAAGATGATCAAGTGCAATATTCTTGGTCATTAAATAATGTGAGAATTTAAATATTCTTTAATGCATGTAATAAACTAAGAGAGTTAAACATTTGGAAATAATAAATTAACATTTGGTTTCGTAGAGCTTATTGAGACTCGTCCAATGACTTTTATTTCATCTCGATCAAAGTTTATTTAGAATATTTAGAAATTACAAAATTAAATAAGCACAATAAATAATAAATTATTGTTTTTAATATTATATATACATATATTCAAACTAGAATATGATAAATTAAAGTAATGTAATTAACTAAATCAAGATAATATAAAGGTGAAATGATAGGAGATTTTTATTAACAAAGTAATATGAAAAAATTAAAATAAAACATTTTAAAAAAGGCATAAACAATTAAAAAAAGTTACACAAAAATAATATGGAAATCAAGTTAGTTAGCATCATTTGTCAATTTAAGTGGAAATTAAAAAGACTTATAAAATATGCTAAAATCATAAAAAATAAAACATTTAAAAATATAAAACGAATAAGTTACTCAATATTGCATGTCACAATAAGTCCAACAACATTTTTTTCATCTCTATCAGAGCTCATCTAGAATTTTTATAAATTGACAAACTAAAAAAAATATAATATGTTATAATTTTAATATTAAGTGAATAGATATGATTATTGAAACTAGATAAATTAAAGCAATTTATAAAAAAATCAAAATAATATAAAGGACATCCCATGGGTGATTTACAATTCCATTCTAATTCAACCAAACGAAAATAGAAAATTTGAAAAGTGAGATAAATTGCTTGGATATTTTGCATTCGAAGACACTGAAAAGGTATAGCGTAACAACATTAATCATGAAATAAAGTATGAATCAAAATACCTTATAAAGTAAGCTAAATCACAAGAAAATAACATATTTAGAAATATAAAAAAAATATTTAATTTTATCGAGCTCTTTGAGATGAGTGTAATGACATTTTTTTTTCATGATTTAGACCTCATTTAGAATTATTAAAAATTTCTAAAATAAACAAGAAAATAATTTAATAAAAAATTATTTTATCAAAATATATATATATATATATATATATATATATATAATAAAGTTGAAATTAAGTAAATCAAATAAATATAACAAAAATCAATCTATGTGATGTAAAGGTCACAAAGGATTAGAGTTAGAATTTCATAGTTATATAACAAAGTAAAAGTAAAACATTTGATGAAATGAGATAACTTATACATGAATATTGCATTGAAAGATGCTAAGGAGTCATGTTCAACATCATAAGTTGTCTATTCAAAAATGACTTGAAATGGTTCTTAAAGTTCACAAAAATTATACAAAACAAAATATTAAAAAATATTAAAATAAATATTTAATTTTATAAAATTCCTTAAGAAGAGTCCAATAGTATTTATTTCTTTTGTTACATACCATATTTAAATTTACTATGAAATACTACATTAAAAAACTAAACAATAATAATAAGTTGTCATTTTAACAATAAGTAAAAAAGCTAAACACTAATATAAGATAAATTGAAGTAGTTAAATATAACAAGGGCAAGGCAATGTAAAGGTCACATTAGAAGAGATATAGAGTTACATAAAAATTTATCCAAATAAAAGCAAAAACTTTGAGATAAATAAAAAAACCAAAAGTTGTATTCCAAAATAGTATTAAGGTCAAGTGTAACATTCTCATTTATCAAACCATGTATGAATTAAAATTCTCCATAACTCAAGCCAAAAACCTACAAAATTAAGTAACTAAAGCAAAAACAATTTATTATATATAGCTCTTTGTGATGAGTTAGTAATATTTATTTCATCTTGATTGGACGTTATTTAAAATTACCACAAATTAACAAAAAAATAAGTTTAAAACATAATAAAATATTAACTTAATTTAGATAAACTATTAGACTTCCATATAGATATAAACAAACCAAAGTGAAAAATTTGAAGAAATGAGATGAATTATAGGCAAAAGTTAAATTCTAAGATACTAAGTAAACTGAGTGAAACATAATGAATCACTAAATCGGGTATTATTCAAAAGGTCTACTAAAGTGTGCTAATATCTTAAAATATAAAATTTTTGAAAATATACAAAATGAATATTTAGTTTGATAGAGCTCATCGAGACCAATACAATGATGTTTCTTTGATCTGAATTGAACCTCATTTGGAATCACTACAAAATATCATGGTAAATAATATAAAATAATAATGTAATATAACCAAAGAAAATCAATGTAATGGTCATATTAGAGGGGATTTAGAATGACATTTAACATGACATATTTAAAGTGAAAATTTTGAATAAATAAGATATATTATATGCAAAAGTTGCATTCAAAGATATTATGTAGATATAATGAAAAATGCTTGATCATCAAATTAGGTACAAATCAAAATGACTCATAAAGCATGCATAAATCCTTGAAAATAAAATATTTAAAGATATAAAATAATTAGTTTGCTAAATAGAGGTTAGTAAGAGCTGAGCCTAGTGACTTTTATTTCATCTAGATGAGACCTATTTAATATTAAGTTAAAATATATTGTAATTCAAATGACATACACTATAATAACATAATAAAACAAATTTAGGAAGATGTAAAGATCACACTATAGGAGATTTAAAGATACATAATAATATTACTAAATCAAAGTAAATGGTTAAAATAAATGAAATAAATTTCATTAAAAATCTTTCTTTCCAAAATATTAATGAGATCAAGTGTACAACCATAAAGGCATATACAAATTAAAATATGCCATAAATTATGTCAAAACCATAAAAAATAAAACAATTAGAAATATAAAAATTAAAATTTAATTGCCTAAAGCTCAATGATATGAGCCAAATGACATTTGTTTCCTCTGAATTGGATCTCATTTGTAAGTTCTGATTATCATGAAAATAAACAAGCATAAATAACAAAAAGAATGTTTATTTTAATATCAAGTAAATATATAATAAAGTGGTAATGAGATATATTAAAGAATGTTAATATAACCACATCAAAACTAATTGAATGTCACAAAGAAGACAACTAGTTTTTCATAATAGTATAATCAAATAAAAGAAAATTATTTTAAAAAATGGGATAAGTTATATTAAAAAGTTGAATTCCAAGATAATAAGAAAATTAATTATAACATTCTCAATAATCAAATCAAGTTTTTAATTAAAATAACTTACAAAGCATGCTATTACCCTTGAAAATAAAATATTTAAAAATAAGAAAATGAATATTTTGTTGGATAGGCCTCTTCTAGATGAGTCTAATGACATTTTTATTATCTTGATTAGATAATATTTAGAGTTACTATGGAACACCCAAAACATAATTATAAATTATAATATAATATATTTAAATTAAAATGTTATTAAGATCAACGATGAAGAGATTAAGAGTTACATAAAAATATGACAAAAGTAGAGGGAAAAGTTTGAAGAAATCAGATAAGTACAATTCGAAATTTGTATTCTAAGATACTAAAAAGATTGAGCATAACAATCTCGATAATCAAATTAGATTAAAATCAAAATATCTCATCAAGAGTATCAAATTCCAACAAAACAATATTTAGAAAAAATAAATATTTATTTGGAAAGAGGTAATGGACAAGAGAACAATGACATTTGTTTCATCTCTGTTAGATATCATTTAGATAAAACTAATACTAATAAAATATTTTTAATATTAAATAAATTTTTGATAATATACAAAAGAATAAGTTGAAGCAATGCAATGTAACAAAACAGAAATAATGTAAAAGTTATAAGAGGACAAAATTAGATTTTCATAGTAATATGACCAAATAAAAAAGAAACATTTAAAGAGATTAGATATATTTTGTAATAAAATTTCATTGCAAGATACTAAGTAGATCAATTGTAACATCGTCAATAGTTAAATAAGACACAAAATGAATATCTTATAAAGAACACTTAAATCTTTGAAGATAACATAGTTAAAAAAAGTGGTAAAATTAATATTAAATTGGAGAAAGCTTTTTGATATGAATCTAATAAAAGAGTTGTAAAGGTCAAATGAAATGAGATTTGGAAACATTATAATATAACCAAATCACAACATAAAATTTGAAGTAATGTAATAAATTATATTGGACAGTTACATTCTGATATACTAAGTAGTTTGAGTGTGATATTCTTGATCATCAAATCAAGAACAAATCAAAATGTCCTGCAATGTTAAAATGCAACAAAATCAAATATTTAAAAATATATTAATGACTATTTAGCTAGAAAGAGCTCATCAATAATAATATAGTAACTTTTATTTCAACCTGATTGATACTCGTTCGAAATTAATAGTAATTACAACATGACATGATCATAAATAATAATAAATTATAATTTTAGTATTATGAAAATATATATTAAATTAGAATTAAGACTAATTGAAGCAATGTGTTATAACCAAATCAACACTTTGCAAAGGTCACAAGGTATAAGAATTTGAGTTTCGTAGTATTATAAAAGAATAAAAACAAAAATAAAAAAATGAAATAAATTATATGGGAGAGTTCATTCCAAGGTATTAAGGAAATCAAGTGTACCAAACTAGATCGTTAAGTAAGGGACAAATTTATGTCTTGCATGATAGCAAAAAAAACTAGAAAAAAATATTCAATAATACTTAAGTGAATTCTTAATTTGATATGGCTGATTGAGACGAGTCAAAAAAAGTTTGTGTCATCTTGATCAACCTCATTTCAAATTATTGTGAACTATCAAAGCATATAATTGTAAATAATCATGCAATATAGCAAAATAAAAATGCTGTAAATGTCACATAAGTGAAGATTTAGAGTTGCATATTAAATTAAACATACCAAAGAAAATAATATGAAGAAATTGCATAAATAGTTTGGAAAAAGTAAATTATAAGATACTAAGTAGATAAAGTGTAGAACTCTCAATAAAAAAATCAAGTACATTTAGAATGAGATTGTTTGATGACATTTGTTTCATTATTATCAACCGTCTTTTAGAACTACAACAAATTATAAAAGTAAATAAGAACAAACAATAAGAAATTGTTATTTTTAAATTAACTAAATATATAGTGCAAATCAAGTATGTTAAATTGAAGTATTATAATATAACCAAGTAAAGTGATCCAAATGGCACATAAGTGTGATGTGAATGTTGCATTCTAAGAAAATAATCATAAATAATATTACTTTATTATTATGTTAAATAATTAATATTATATTTGAAATAAGATACATTTCAAATATTTAATATAATTAAGCCAAACAAAAAAATATTTAACTAAGAGGAGATTAAAATTACAAGGCTATATACCAAATCAAATAAAAAAAAATTAAATAAATGAGATAAATTATATTTAAAAGTTGAATTTCAAAGTACTAAAATGTAAATAAAAAGCTAATAAAAATGAATATTTAACTAGATATAATTCATAGAGACATGTCTAACAGTGTTAACTACCTCATGATTGGGGCGGGGCACCTTTGGAATTATTATGAAATACAAATGTAAAAAACATAAACAATTACAAATAATTATTTTAATTTAAGTTATAAAAGTTAAATTGAGATAAATTTAAGATCTATAATAGAATCAAATCAAGGCAACACAAAGATCACACAAGTGGTGACCTAGAGTTTTTTTTGTGATATCGCAAAATTAAAATTAAAATTTTGAAGAAATAAGATTAGTTGCATGAAAAACTTCTCTTCAAATATACTTATGTGATGGAGTGTGACATTCTCAATCATCAAATCATATACAATTTGAAACACCTTCTAAATATGGTTAAAATTCAAAAAAATAAAATATTTTGAAAATTAAAAAGGAATTTTTAGTTGGACAGAGTTCATCAAGACATATCTATCAACCTCTGTTTCTTCTTAAGCTGACATTATTTGGAATTAATCAGAATTAGTAAAGTAAATAAACATATAAATTAATTTTTTTAATATTAAGTAAATATATATGTTAAAACTAAAATTAAAAAAAATTAAAGTAATATAACAAAAGTAAGGAGATATATAGATCACATGTAGGAGATTAAAAACAATAATATAACCAAATCAAAGTGGGAAGTTAAAAACAAATGAGCTAAATTTTACGAAAAGTTGCATTCGAAAAAACTATTCAAAAGAAGTATAATATCCTCTTTCATCAATTTATCTATGAATCAAATATATCAAAAAGTAAGATAAAACTTATGAAAAAAATAAAAACAAATATTTAATTACATACAGCTCATCAAGACGAGTCGAATGATTATTCTTTCATCTTAATTAAACCTCATTTTAATTTACTTTAAATTAGAAAAGTAAATTGGTAGAAATAACAATACCTTTTTTTTTTAGTATTTAAGAAATTTGTATTAAAGCTAAATTGAGATAAATTAAAGGAATGTTGCAAAACAAATTCAAAATATTTAAGTGGTTACATAAGAGAAGATTTAATGTAAAAATGTAATAATATTAAATAAAAGAAATTCTTACAAAGTGAGATAAATTACACATAAAAGTTTTGTTCTAAGATGCTAGGATGATCAGTTAAACATTATTGATTGTTAAAATAGGTACAGATAAAATGTCATAAAAAACATAACAAAACTATATAAAAATGTTTAGAAATATAAAAAAACTTAATGTTGAATTGGTTATAGCTCATCTAGGTGAGTCAAATGATGTTTATTTTATCTCAATCAAACCTTATTAACAATTAATATGAATCAAAAAATTTAGATATGCATAGAAAATAACAAGTTGTTATTTTAGTTATAAGTAATATATATTAACATTAACAAAGGATAGATTAAAGTCAATTAAGACAACCAAATCAAATCTATGTAAGGGCTACAAAAATAAAGAATTAGATTATCATAGAGATATAACCAAATCAAAGTAAAAATTTTGATGAAATGAGATAATTTGTATGTGAAAGTAGTATTCCAAGATACTAAAGTGTTTGAGTGTGGCATCATTGATCACAAAATTAGGTATGAATTAAAATTTCTAATAGTGCATGTTAAAACCCTAGAAAATAATTTTTTTAAAATATAAAATGAACATTTATTGTGATAGACCTCATTGCAACAGGTATGCTGATGTTTGTTTTGCCTTGTTCTAATCTAGTTTAGAGTTTTTATGAATTATCAATATAAATAAGTATGTGTAATAATGTAATATAATTTATTAAAATATATCTAAAGGTTCTAAAAAAAGATATTTGAAGTTACTTTGTAATTAACAAAATCAATAAGAAACATTTGAATAAATAAGGTATGTTATACAAAAAAAGTTGTGTTCCAAGTTAGTTAGAAGATTGAGTGTATCATCCAAGATGATGACTCAAAGTATGAATGAAAGTGACATGAAAAGCAATCCAAAATTCTAGAAAATTAAAATTTTTAAAATATAAAATCAATATTTAGCTAGATAAAGCTTATCGAGATGAGTCTAATGATGTCTATTTTTCAATATTCGACATTGTTTTGATAGTACAAATCATAAAAGTAAATAAGCATAAATAAACAAATTGTTTTTATATTTTAGTTAAATAAATATTAAACATAAAAATAACATAAATTAAAATAATATTATATAACCAAATGAAGATTGATGTAAAGGTTACATAAAAGGGGATTTAGAGTTGTAATATAGCCAAATCAATTCAAAAATCTCAAGAAATTAGACATATTAAGTGAAATAATTACACTAGAAAATACTAAGAAGGTTGACTAAAACATCCTCATTCAACAAATAAGGTATAATTCAAAATGCCTCATAACATATTGGCAAGATCTTGAAAATAAAATCTTTACAAAAATAAAAAAAAAATTTAAGTTGATATAGCTCATCAAAATGGGCCCAATGATGTTTGTTTTGTCTTAATCAGACTCATTTGGAATTATTGAAAATTACCAAAATAAATAGGCCTAATTAATAACAAATTATTATTTTGTTGTGAAGTAATTAGATATGAAGGTTGAAATATGATAAATGGAAGCAATATAATACTACAAAATGAAATAACTATAAAGTTTAAATCGGAGTAGATTTTGATTTATGATGTAACATAACTAAATTAAGGAAACATTAAAAGAAATGAGATAAACTCAATGAATAAAGTGCACTATAAGATACTTAGAAGATAGAGTGTAAAATTCTCATTCAAAAAATAAAATATGAATGAAATTGCATAAAAAAGTTTGCCAAAACCCAAGAAAATAAAAACGTTTAGAAGTATAGAAAATGAATATATAAGTAGATAGAGCTTTTTTATACAAGTTAAACAATGTTTTCCTTCTTCATTGGGCCTCATTTTAAAATATTATGATTTACAAAAATAAGAAATATATATAACTTTAAATTATTATATAAATATAAAAATAATTATAGAATATCAAAGAAAAAAATTTGAGAAAATGCCATAAATTATATAACAATGTCACATTTAAAGATACTAAAGAGGTCATTGCAACATCTTCTATTATCAAATAAGAATAAAAATTACCCATAAAACATGCTAAACCACTAAAAAATAAATTAACCAAAAATATTAAAATGAATGCTTAGTTTCATAATACTTATTTGGAGTTATTGAAATGTAGAAAAAAATAGTCATAAATAAAATTTTAATATAACCAAATCAAAGACATTTAAAAGTCAATTGAGAAGACATTTAGAGTTATAAAAAACGATAACCTAATTAAAGAAAATCTTTAAAGAAATCTTATAAATTATCTATGAAGTTATATTTTGAGATATTAAGGATATCGAGTGTAACATCCTTGATCATTAAATAAAGTATAAATAGATATGTATTATAAGGCCTATATAAAACTTAAAATAATTATTAAAAGATATACAAACAAATATTCAATTCGAGAGAGCTCATGGTCAAAAATCCAAAAACATTTGTTCACCTCCATTAGACCTTAAATTGAATTACTATAAATTACAAAATTAATTAAACATATATCTTAATAAATTAAAATTTTAATGTTAAGTAAATATGTACCAAAACTAAAATGAGATAAATCTATGTAACATTATAAAACTAAATCAATGCGATTTAATGGTTACTTGAGAGGAGATTTTGATTTAAAATTAATTAAATATAACTAAAGCTGAAAAAAGATTAATTAAAGTAAAGTAAAATAATGAAATAAAGGAGTTGTAAGAGTTCTTAGGAGTTGTTAATGAGTCTTTCATGGAAATAAAACAAATTCAATGAGCAACATTTTAAAAATTAAAAAAACAATAGGGGAAAGTTGCATTCAATGATACAAAGATGAATGAGTGCAAAAGTCACTTCAATTAAGATTTAGTGTTACATAGTAATACAGGAAAATAAAAAGCAAAAAAATTGGAATTAAAACGATAAATTTTATAGGAAAGTTACATTGCAAGATATTGATGAGATTGAATGTAACATTTTTTGTCATAAAAACATGAACAATAAAAATATCTCACAAAACTTTCAAAGACCACGATAAAATTAAAATTTTTAAACAGTTAAAAAAATAAATGTTTAATTGATAAAGCTCATTGAAAAGAAGCTAATGAACTTCGTTTGTTCGCCACAATACCTAAATTAAAATGTTTGTGAGTTACTAAAATATATTAACGTTAAAAGTAATAAATTATCTTTTCAATTTTAAGTAAACATATATTAAAACTAAAACAGGATAAATTGATAGTAGATTTTTGCTTACATATTAATAAAAAAAATCAAAACTAATAGTTTTAAAAAATAAGATAAATTATGTAGAAAATATTATTTCCAAGATACAATGGTAATAAAGTGTAATAACCTCATTTGAAAAATCATGTACACAATGAAATAACTAGTAAAGTGTGTAGAACTTTGAAATCTTAAATTTTTAAAATTTTAAAATTGATTATTAGATAGCATAAAGTTAATTAAGAATAACGGTCATTGAGATGGCTTCAATGACATTTGTTTTGTCTTGATTTTAATATGTTTGGAATTACTACGAATTAAAAAAGCAAAGAGCCATAAATAATGACAAACAATTATTTTAATATTAAGTAAATATATATAAAAAAACGAAATTAAATAATTGGAGGATATGAAGTGCAACCAAATAAAAATGATATAAAGGTCACAAAGAGTAGAGTCAAAATTTGAAAGAGATATAACAATATGAAGCTAAAATGTTTGAAGAATTGAGATAAATTATAATTGAATATTACTTTCAAAGATACCAAGGAGATCAAGCACAAAATCGTCGATCACATAAATCATTTACAAAGCAAAAAAACTCATGAAACATATTGAGATGATTCAAATGATAGTTTTTCATCTTATTTGAGCCATTTTTAAAATTAATATGAATTACAAATATTAATAATCATAAATAAACATAAAGTTTTATTATATTGTAAATGAAACATGTATAAAGCGGAAGTAAAATACATTAGATTGATGTAATATAGCCAAATAAATATGATTTAAATGTTACAAATTGAGATATTTATAGTTACATATTAATATAACCAAATTAAAGCAAAAGGGTTCAAGAAATAGAACAAATTGTACTAAAAATGTCTTTAAGAAATACTACAGTGATTTAATGTAACATTGTCATTTGTTAAAGCAACTACTATTAATAATGACTCATAAAAGCATATCAAAACATTAGAAAATATCTCATTTAGAGAAATAAGATAAATTTTACAAAAAATTTGCAATAAAAAATCTAAAGTAAATAAGTGCAAGATAATCGATCATTAAATTCGGTATGAATAACATTATCTTAAAGAACACCAAACCTCTAGAAAATATAATTTTATAAAATTTAACATTAAATATTTAGCTAGATAATGCACATAGTGATGAAGGTAATGACATTTGTTTTATCATGATTGGACCATTTTTGGAATGACATAAATTCCATACATAAATAAGCATAAATAATAATATGATGCAACCAAATCAATGTACTTTGAGGTTGTCATGAAAGGATATTCAGAGTTATATTGCAATAAAACTATATAAAAGAGAAAATGTTTAACAAATGAGATTTGGTGCACAGACAAGTTTCACTCGTGGATATTGACAAGATTCTGTGTAACATTATCGATTTTCAAATTAGGTATGAATTTAAATATAATTTGCAAATAGTGCATAAGATCTAAAAAAATTTAAATATATAAAGTAAATCTTTTTCTACATACTGCTCATATGCACAAAACAAATGATATTAATTTTCTCTCGATTAGACCTTGTTTAAAATTACTATGAATTAGTAAAGGACAAACGGCGGAAGAGTTCGAGTTAGATTGTAAAAACCCAACTTAAAGGGAAACATTTTATGAAATATGATAAATTATATGGAGAACCAATATTGTAGGATACTAGTTAAAACAAGTGTAAAACCTTTGATCATCAAATCAGGTGCAAATAAAAATAAATCACAAAGTGAACATTAAATCATTGATATTAAAATTTATAAAATGATAAAATAGATATTTAGTGGAATATACCTCTCAATGATGTGTCTAACAATATTCATTTTGTGTCAATTAAATCTTATTTGGAATTATTGCAAATTACTAACACAAATTTTTATAAACGAGACTAAATTTTATTTTAATGTTACGTTAATCTTTCTCAAAGATGAGATAACATAAATTAAAGTAATTTAATATAACAAAATGAAGGCTATATAAAGGACACATGAGATGACTTCTAGTATCACATGATAGTATAACCAAATCAAAATGAAACTTTTTAAAAAAATGAGATAAATTGAATGGAAGAAAAGTTTCGTAAATACTAAGGAGACCAAGTGTAAGATTCTCTATCATAAAATATGATAAAAATCTGAATGCCTCCAAAAGCCTTAAAAAATGCTAGAAAACAAAATATTTAGAAATGAGATTAAATTTGTAATAAAGTTGCATTCAAAGATATGAAGAAAATCAAGTGAAACATTCAAATCATCAAATGAGGTACTAATCAAAACATCTCAAAAATGTGTTCATAAATCCATGAAAATAAAAAATTTAAAAATATGTAAAAGAATATCTAAATAGATAGATTTTTTATAATATACCTCCAATGATGTTTGTTTCATATTTATTAAACAACTTTCAAAATTACTAAGAATCACTAAAGTAAATAACTATAAATAATAATGTAATATAACCATTTCATGGTTATGTAAAGATCATTTGAGAAGAGATTTATATTTATATAGTAACTTAAAAAAAATGAAAGAAAAAGATATGAAGAAATTGGATAAGTTGTATGGAAAATTTATATTCAAAGATACTGCATATATCTACTGTAACATCTTTGACCATCAAATACAAAAAAACTCAAAATGATTTATAAAATTTATCTTAATCTTAGAAAATAAAATATATAGAAACATAAAGAAAATTTTAATTTGATAGTTCTCATCAAAACAAGTCCAACAGGTCATTTTCATCTAAATCGGACGAAGTTCGAAATGTTCACTAATTGAAAAAATAAGTAATAGTAAACAATAACTTTTTGTTATTTTTAATTTTTTGCAAATATATAGAAATTATTAAAAGAGGCAAATGGAGACACTATAATATAACCGAATGGAAATGATCTGTAGGTCAAATAAGATGCAAATTATAGTTTCAAAGAAAATTAACCGAACAAGAGAGAAAAATTTCAAGAAAGAAGATTAATTACAATAAAAAGTTGCATATTAAGAAACCAAGGAGCTCAAGTGTAACGTCTTTGATTATTAAATTAGATACAAATAAAAATGCCTCATAAAGCATGCATGAATAATTTTTTTGTTAGGGCTTTATGAGATGGGTCCAATGACATTTGTTTCGTCTTAATAGAACCTCATTTAGAATTATTACTAATTACTAAATTATATATGATTTAATAATAATAATTATTAGTTTAGTATTAAGTAAAAATATATTAAAGCAAAAATGAGGTACATTTAAGTGATGTAATAGTCTAATGAGATGAGATTTAGAGTTACATTATAATAAAAAAAAACTATGATGAAACATTAGAAGAAATGAGACAATATATACATAAGAATTGTATTAAAAGATGTTAGGAAGATTATAGGTAACATCCTTGATTGAAAAAATAAATTATTAATCCAAATGACTTGTAAAACATGCATAAATTAAGAAAAATTTCAAAATATGAAATGAATATTTATAAAAACATAGCATATAGAAATAAGCCTGAACAAAAATATTTCATTACTATTAAACCTTTATTGAAAATTTTAGGAATTATGAAACATATAAGTATACATCATAATAAAATAGTACCAAATTAAGAACATGTAGATGTCATAAAAGAGGGGATTTAGAGTTGCATTATACAATTACCAAATTAAAGTGAAAAAGATTGAGAAATAAGATAAATTGTAAGGGAACGTTTAATTCCAACATAAAAAGGATGCCGAGAATATTATTGTCAAAGTTCAAATTAGGTAAGAATAAAAAAAATCTTGAAAAGACTTTATAAATTCTAACAAATAAATTATTTTAAAGTATAAAATAAACATTTAATTGGATAGAGCTTGTTGAGTAAAGTGCAATGGCACTTATTTCTTATTGTTCATACCTCATTTGTAAAAAGTATGGATTTGGATAGTAAATCATCATAAATAATAATAAATTATTATTTTTAAATTGAAGAAAATATATATTAAAGTTCAAATGTAATAATTTTAAATAATGTACTATCAACAAATAAAAGTTGTTAAAGGTAACACAATAAATTATTTTGAGATTAATAGAAATATAATCAAATTGAAAAAACTTTTTTGAGTTGGAATAAATTATGAAGAAAAGTTACATTACAAAATACTGAAGAGAATGAGCGTGACATAGAGATTATAAAATCATGTAGTAATTGAAATATCAAAAAATGTGTGCAAAAATGCTTGAAAATAAAATATTCAAAATTATTAAATTTATGATTTAATTAGATCTTTTTCATTAAGTTGAATGCAATGATGTTATTTTTTTATTTGTAGGACCCCATTTGTGATACTGAGAATTATGAAAATAAGTAAGCATACATAATAAAAAAAATCATCTTTCTAAAAATTAATATATATTAAAGTTGAAAAAAATATGTTAATGTTATGCCACACAACCAAATCAAAGTTTTGAAAAGGTCAAATGAGATGAGATTTATAGTTAAGTTATAATAAACCAAAATCAAAGTCAAGCATTTGTAGAAATGATGTAAGTTGTGCACAAAATTTACTTTTTGAGACACTATAGAAATTAAGAGTAACTTCTTTTAAGTGATAAATTATGTATGAATCTAAATATCTTGTAAAGCATACTAAAACTTGAAAAACTAATAATTTTAAAATAAAAAATAAATTGATAGCTGGACAGAGCTCGTTGAGATGATTTTGATGACGTTTGTTTCATCTTGATTAAACATTTTTGGGATTATTGTGAATAAAAAAAATAAATAAGAATAAATAAAAGTAAATCATTATTTTAATATTTAGTAAATGTAGAATTAAGTTAAAATAAGTAACTTAAAATATTATCATACAACCAAATCAAAGTGATGTAAATGTCACATAATAGGAGATATATAGTTACATAGTAATATAACCAAATCAATGTAAAACATCTAATTAAAATGAGATAATTATAATGGAATGTTGCTTTCTAAGACAATCTGATGATTCAGTGTAATGTCCTCGAATATCAGATAGTGTAGAAATGAATTGTCTCAAAAAGCATGTCAAAAACAAAGAATGAAAAATATTAAAAAATTATAATATTTGTATTTAGTTATGTATACCTCATTAGGATAGGTCCAACAATATTTTTCTGATCTTGATCAATCATTGTTAGGAATTACTCAAAATTAACAAAGTAAATAATTAAAAATAATAAAAAATAATAAAAAATATTATTTTTAATATTAAGTGAGTTGTTATTAAAGCTTTAATAAGATAAATTATAGAATATTCATATATTAAAATTAACGACATGTGATGGTCACATGAAAAGAGATTTTGAGTTAAACTATAATATAACCAAATGAAAGCAAAACAATTAAATAAATAAGATAAATTTTACAAAAAAGATGCATTCAAAGATGCTAAAGAGATCAAATGTAACATCCTCTAACATGAAATTAGGAACAACTAAATTTTCTAATAAATCATGTAAAAATATTTGAAAATAAAGTTTTCAAAATTATAAAATTGATTATTTAAATTAATAGATCTGTTGATGTGAGTCCAACAAACAATAATTTTGTGTCTATCATGCCTCATTTTAGATTACTGGGACTTACAATAGTGATAAAACATAAACAAAAAAAGCTTATTATTTTAACTTTAAGCAAATACGCATTAAACTTTAAAAGAAAAAATTTAAATAATATAATATAAAAAAATAAAAGAAAAATAAAAGTTACATGACTAGAGAATTAGAGTTTCATAGAAATATAACCAAATGAATGGGAAGCAATAAACAATGTGAGATAAGTAGTAATGGTAAGTTACATTTCAAGATAAAAATGATGTCGATTGTGGCATTTTTGATAGTCAAATAAGTAATAAATAAAAATTCCTTGAAATGCATGTGTATACCAAGAAAATAAATTATTTTAAAAATAAAATGAATATCTAGTTTGGTAGAACTCATCCAGACAAGTACAATA
Source organism: Vanilla planifolia (assembly GCA_023846275.1). Classification (NCBI taxonomy): domain Eukaryota; kingdom Viridiplantae; phylum Streptophyta; class Magnoliopsida; order Asparagales; family Orchidaceae; genus Vanilla; species Vanilla planifolia. The sequence continues at coordinate 21,913,419 of CM043877.1, read as the reverse complement.
AAATTTCTTTTTGTCATTTTGGTGTCATTTTTAATTTTTGCAAATCACCATATCAAATCTACATAAACAATAATAAATGGTTGTTTAATCAAAAGTAAATGTATAATAAATCTTAAATGAGAAAAAGTGAAGCCATGCAACACAATAATATCAAAGAGATATAAAGTTCACACGAGAGAGGAATTAGTGTTTCATAAAAATATATCCAAATAAAAATGAAAATTTTAAAAAATTAAAAAATTCTACTAGATTGTAGCATTCTAAGATACTACAGTGATTGAGTGCGACATCATCAATAGTGAAATCAAGTTAGAACAAAACTATGTCATAACGCTTGCCAAAGCTATAGAAATTAAATTTTTTTTAAAATGTAATATTAAAAATTTTGTATGGTAGATCTCATTGAAATCAAGACATTGGCATTTGCTTCACCTAGATAGGACCTTGCTCAAAATTACTACCAATTGTAAAAATAAATACACATAAATAATATGGTAATAAAACCCAATCAAAATGATGCAAATGCCACATGAGAGAATATTTATAATTACATTGTAATATAACAAAGTAATTGAAAAATAATTGAATAAATGAGATTTATTATACGAAATAGTTGTATGCTGAGGTATAAAGTAGATCAAGTCTAACAACCTTTGTTGTCAAATTTGAAATAAATTGGAAAGACATGCAAAGAGTGCATACAATCTAAAAAATATTTAAATATATAAAATGAAATTTTGCTAAATGGAGCTTCTTTAGATGAATTAAATGGAATTTTTTTGTCTTGATTAGATGCCATTTCAAATTACAATTAATCATCACAATAAATAATAATAAAAAGAGGAAATTTTTTTAACATTAGGTAAATAAATATTAAAGGTGAAATGACATAAATTGAAGTAATATAACAAAATCAAGACCATGTAAAAGTTATACAAGAGAAGATTTGGAGTTACATATTAATGTGAGATACTAAGAAGATCAATTCTAAAAAAAAGTTACATTAAAGGATACTAAGAAGTTCCAAGGTAACATCCTAATTTGCTAAACCGGGTAGATTCAAAATACCTCATAAAGCATGTGAAGTTTAGAAAATAAAATATTGAAAAATATGATACTGAATATTTAATTAGATATGGCTTTTAGGTAGAGTCCATCCATGTTTGTTTTTTCTTGATCATGCCTTCTTTGGAATTGTCATAAATTACCAAAGTAAACAACCAATAACATTAATCAATTATCATTTTATCATTAAGTAAATAGATGTCAATGAAAAAATATTATAAATAAAAACAATGTAATTTATTCAAAACAATGCAATGCAACATTATAACATAATAAAATTAAAAAGAAAAATTTGAACAAATGAGCTAAATTATAGGAAAACATTGTATTGCAAAGTACTTATAAGATCTACATAAACTTCTTGAAAACGTAAAAATATATATATCAAAATGCCTTATAAAATATGCCAAAACAATAAAAAATAAATTTTTAGAAATACAAAAATGAATAATGACATGAACAGAGCCCATGGCAGCAAGTCTAGCAACATTTATGTTGCCTCAATTGGACTACATTTTGAACTATTACAAGTTACAAAAGAAATAAGGATAAATAATAGCAAATTATTATTTTAATATAATTATATAACAAACCTCAAATGAGATAAATTAGAAAACAATAATATATCCAATTAAAGCGACATAAAGGAAAATGTGATAAATTAGAAGGGAAAGTTCCATTCTTGGATACCAATGAGATCATCTACTACATTCTTAATCAATAAAACAAATATAAATCAAAATGACTCATAAGGTGTGCCAAATCCATAGAAAAAATATTTAAAAATATATAAAAATGAATATTTATTTGGGTACAATACATCAACTAGAATCTACAAGATTTATATGATCCCACTTAGACCTTATTTGGGTTGATATTGAATTATTGAAATAAATAATCAATAATAACAATAAAATGTAACTTAATCAAAGTGATATAAATGTTAAACAAGAAGAGATATAGAGTTACATAAACATATGACCAAGTAAAAGAAAAAGTTTTCTAAAAATTTGATAAATTGTACTAAATATTTGCATTCCAAGATATTTAAGAGATCGAGCGTGACATCATCAATCGTCAAATAAGTAATTAATCAAAATGCTACGAAAGTGTTTTTAAACAAAAGAAAATAAATTATTTAGAAATATAAAATAAATATCATGTTTTGTGAACTGTGATAATATTTATAAGAAATATGCATTAAAAGACATTGAAATGATTGAGTGTAACAACCTCATCTTACAAATATGGTACTAATCAAAATGTCTAGTGAAGTGTGCAAAAGTTAAGAAAATAAAATATTTCAAATTATAAAAAATTATTATTTCATAGCATAGATTTAATTAGGAAGAGTCAAACAACATTTCCTTCATTGTCATTAGACATTTGCTGCAGCTACTTCGAATTACCCTAATAACTAAACAAAACTAATACCGATAAATTAAAATTTTAATATTAAGAATATATATGTATTTAGTTGGAATGAAATTAGTTAAAGAATTGTAATATGACCAAATAAAAATAATGTAAGTGTCACACATGTGAGGTATTAGACTATCATTGAAATTAAAGAAAATTAAAGAAAAAGTTTTGAAGCAATGCACTAAATTATGTGCAAAATTTGAAATCTAAAGTACAAAATAGATTTAGTATGATAACCTCAATCATCAAAATAGACATAAATCAAAATATCTCATGTAGTATAATAAAAGATAAGAAAAAAATATTTAAGAAATATATATATATATATATATATATATATATATATATATATATATATATATATATATATATATATATATATATATATATATATATATATATATATATGAGTATTTGGTTTGATAAGGCTAATGATTTGAGTCTACTAACATTAGTTATATCTCAATAATACCTCATTTAGATTTACTACAAATTACAAAGTTAAATATAAATAATAAAAATATATTATTTTGGTATTAAGTAAATAAATACAAAAAGTAAATGGGATAAATTGTAAAAATGTATCATATACAAATAATAGACATGTAAAGGTCACATAAGATGATGTTTAAAGTTGCATGATAATATATCGAAATAAAACAAAAAAGTATAAATTTACGAGATAGATTGCACGGAAAATTTCATTACAAGATATTATACAGATTGAGTGTAAGTCATGGAAAATTTATTTGATGAGATTAGGTACAAATTGAAATATCTCATGAAGTATGCCAAAGACATAGTAAAAAATAATTAAAATAATAATTTTTTAATTTGTTATGACTCATTGAGATAGTTCGAACAACATTTGTTTTGGAATATCATGAGTTACCAAAGTAAAGAACCTTAAATAATATTAAATTATTATTTTAACATTAATTAAATATACATTAAAGTTTAAATTAAATAAATGGAGGCCATGAATCACAAGCAAATCAAAATTGATTTAAGGCCACACATGAGGAGAGTTAGAATTATATATATATATATATATATATATATATATATATATATATATATATATATATATATATATATATATATATATATATTAATGTAAAAGTTTGTTGTTAGTAGAAATGGGATAAATTATGCAAATAAATTATGATTTGACAGATTTGGATTCCTATCACTCATGTGGTACTTCATCATACGATTCATATCAGATTCATCTATCTAGATATTATCATATACATCTAGATATACATCTAGAAAGCTGTATGCTTTGTAAGAAGCTTGTACAGTTTGGGAAGGGGTTTTTCTTGATAAAAAAGAAGAATCTACTTCAACCGATATGCCCTTAGGCACGGCCATGCATAACATAGAAATCGCACTCGAAAAGAGTGGACAATTAGCTAGAGCAGCGGGCGCTGTAGCGAAACTGATTGTAAAAGAGGGTAAATCGGCCACATTAAGATTACCTTCTGGGGAGGTCCGTTTGATATCCAAAAACTGCTCAGCAACAGTCGGGCAAGTGGGTAATGTTGGGGTGAAGCAAAAAAGCTTGGGTAGAGCCGGATCAAAGAGTTGGCTAGGTAAGCGTCCTATAGTCAGAGGAGTAGTTATGAACCCAGTAGACCATCCCCATGGGGGCGGTGAGGGGAGAGCCCCAATTGGTAGAAAAAAACCCACAACCCCTTGGGGTTATCCTGCGCTTGGAAGAAGAAGTAGGAAAAGGAACAAATATAGTGATACTTTGATTCTTCGTCGTCATAAATAGGAATATTGAAAATCCAATTTTTTGGAAATAATTGGATGGGCGAACGACGGGAATTGAACCCGCGGTGGATTGACAATCCACTGCCTTGATCCACTTGGCTACATCTGCCCTTTCACTTATCTAGCTAAAGGTCTTCTAGCTAAAGGTATAGCTAAAGGATTTTCTCTGTTTTCCATTCATCATTATTGTATTTCTTATTACCTTTATTCTTCAGATTCAGATCGAGATATTGGACATAGAATGCCAATTTCCAAAATGTAAAAAAAAAGGAGTAATCGGCCCGTGACACGTTCACTAAAAAAAATCCTTTTGTAACTAATCATTTATCGGGAAAAATTGAAAAACTAAACATGAGGAAGAAGAAAGAAATAATAGTGACTTGGTCTTGGGCATCCACTATTATACCCACAATGGTTGGCCATAAAATCGCTATTCATAATGGAAAGGAACATTTGCCGATTTATATAGCAGATTATACGGTCGGTCACAAATTGGGAGAATTCACACCTACTCACACTTTCTTGAAACATACAAAAAAAGATAAGAAATCTCATCGTTAGTCGTTGTTACTGATACTTCACCTAGGCACTTATTCTTATTATTCTTGAAATAAGACTGGGGGAATTTCTACCTGACAAAATTCATATCATATAAAGAAAAAAAAAGTCTTATCCATTTGTAAATGTTGTAAATGGAGCTTGCAGATAAGCTAAATCCAGAGGAAAGTTATGAGCATTATGTTCATGCATTACTTCCATCCCAAGATTAGCACAATTGATTATATCAGCCCAAGTATTAATAAAACGACCATGACTGTCAACTACAGATTGGTTGAAATTGAAACCGTTCAGGTTAAATGCCATAGTGCTAATACCTAAAGCAGTGAACCAGATACCCACTACAGGCCAAGTAGCCAGAAAGAAATGTAAGGAAAGAGAATTGTTGAAACTAGCATATTGAAAGATCAGTCAGCCAAAATAACCATGAGCTGCTACGATATTATAGGTATCTTCTTCTTGACCAAATCTGTAACCTTCATTAGCAGATTCATTTTTAGTAGTTTCCCTGATCAAACTAGAAGTTACCAAAGAACCATGCATAACACTGAATAGGGAGCCGCCGAAGACACCAGCTACGCCCAACATGTGAAATGGGTGCATAAGAATGTTATGCTCTGCCTGAAATACAATCATGAAGTTGAAAGTACCAAATATTCCTAAAGGCATACCATCAGAGAAACTTCCTTGACCAATAGGGTAGATCAAGAAAATAGCTGTAGCAGCTGCAACTGGAGCTGAATATGCAACAGCAATCCAAGGTCGCATACCCAGACGAAAACTAAGTTCCCACTCACGACCCATGTAACAAGCTACACCAAGTAAAAAATGTAAAACAATCAGTTCATTAGGACCACCATTGTATAACCACTCATCAACAGATGCCGCTTCCCATATTGGGTAAAAATGCAAACCTATAGCCGCAGAAGTAGGAATAATGGCACCTGAAATAATATTGTTTCCATAAAGTAGGGACCCAAAAAAAGGTTCACGAATACCATCAATATCGACTGGAGGGGTAGCAAGGAAAGCAAAGATAAATACAAAAGTTGCGGTCAATAAAGTAGGGATCATCAAAACACCAAACCATCCAATATAAAGACGGTTTTCAGTACTAGTAATCCAGTGGCAGAAGCGACCCCATAGGCTTGTACTTTCGCGTCTCTCTAAAATTGCAGTCATGGTAAGATCTTGGTTTATTCTATATTCTATTTTCAAGGACTCCCAAGCACACATATTAACTAGAACTAGGAACTAGAGATTCAATAGATAATGAAAGGCTGGCTTGTTATCTAACAGTATAACATGGCTTATATCTCAATGTCAACCAATCAAAATGATCCATATATAGTCTATATCTAGATGACTAAACCTATAAATTTGTAAATGAAATGAGTTCCAATAAAGATAAAAAAGAAAGAGACCTTTCTTTTTTACTTTGGTATACGTTGATGGGTTGCCCGGGACTCGAACCCTGAACTAGTCGGACGGAGTAGATAATTTTTCTCTTGTCGCAATAGAGAAAAAAATCCCTCCCCAAATCGAGCTTGCAGTTTTCATTGCACATGACTTTCCCTATGTACTATTTATATATATATATTAATATATTACGTATATATTACATATATTTATATGATATATGTATATGATATATGTATATGATATATGTATATGATATATGTATATGATATATGTACATTTTAGAATAAACATTTCAATTCATGAAACTTTTTCATGAACAGAAATGTTCATGAAAAAGTTCCTCTTCTTCTTCTTCTTCTTCTTCTCCTTTCTTCTTCTCCTTCTCCTTCTTCTATTTTTTTCTTCTTCTTCTTTGTTCTTCTTCCTTCCTCTTCTTCTTTCTTCTTCTTCTTCTTCTTTCTTCTTCTTGTTTCTTCTTTTTCTTCTTTCTTCTTCTTCTTCTTTCTTCTTCTTCTTGTGTCTTCTTCTTCTTTGTTCTTATTCTTTCTCTTCATCTTGTTCCACTTCTTTCTTCTTTTTCTTTCTTCTTTTTCTTTCTTCTTCTTCTTCTTTCATCATCTTGATTCTTCGTCTTCTAATTTCTTCCTTTTTTACTTCTTCTTATTATTATTTTTCTTTTTCTCCCTCTTCTTCTTTTTAGAAAAAGAAAAAAAGTAGAAGAAGAAGAATCAAGATGAAGAAAGAAGAAGAAGTGATAGAAAAAGAAAGGAGAAGTAGAACAAGACAAAGAAAATGAAGAAGAACAAAGAAGAAAAAGAAGAAAAAGAAAAAAAAATAAAAGAATTAGAAGAAGAAGTAGTAGAAAGAAGAAGACAAAAGATGAAGAAAGAAGTAGAAGAAGAAAAAGAAGAAAGAAGAAAGAAGAAGAAGAAAGAAGAGAAGGAAAGAAGAAGAAAAAAAAAGACGAAGAAGAAAAAGAAAAAGGAGAAGGAGAAGAACAAGAAGAAGAATGAGAAGACGAAGAAGAAGAAGAATGAAGAAGAAGAACGAACAAGAAAGAAGAAGATGAAGAAAGAAGAAAAAGAAAAAAGAGCATGAAAGAAGAAGAAGATGAAGAATAAAACAAAAAAAAGATGAAAGAAGAAGATGAGGAAGATAGATGAAGTAGAAGAAGAACAAAAAAAAGAAGAAGAAGGAGAAGAAGAACAATAAAGAAGAAGAGAAGGAGAAGAAGAAGAAGAACAAAAAAGAAGAAGAAGGAGAAAAAGAAGTTGAAAAAGAAGAAGAAGATGCAGAAGAAGAAGAAAAAGGACAAGAAGAAGAAGATGATGAAGAAGAAGAAGAGGAAGAAGAAGAAGGAGATGAAGAAGTAGAAGATATAAAGAAGAAGAAGAAGAAGAAGAAGAAGAAGGAGAAGGAGAAAAAAGAAAGAAAAGAAGAAGAAGTATAAGGAGAAGAAGAACAAGAACAAGAACAAGAAGAACAAGAAAAAGAAGAAGAAAAAGAAAGAAAAAAAAGAAGAAGAAGAAGAAGAAAAAAAAGATAACGATGATGATGATGAAGAAGAAGAAGAAGAAGAAGATGATGAAGAAAATGATGAAGACGAAGAACAAGAAGAATAAGATGAAGATAAAGAAGAAGAGGAAGGAGGAGTAGAAGAAGAAGGAGAAGAAGAGGAAGAAAAAGAAGAAGAAAAAGAATAAGGAAAAGAAGAAGACGAAAAAGAAGAAGAAGACAAAGAAGAAGAAGAAGAAGAAGAAGAAGAAAAAGAAGAAGAACAAGAAGATAAAGAAGAAGAAGAAGAAAGAAGAAGAAAAAATTATAAGAAGAAGAAAGAAGAAGGGAGAAGAAGAAGATTAAAGTAAAAGAAGAAAGAAGAAGAAGAAAGAAGAAAGATGATGAAGAACAAAGAAGAAGCAGAAGAAGAAGAACAAGAAGAAATAGAAGAAGACAAAGAAGAAAAAGAAGAAGAAGAAGAAGAAGAAGAAGACAAATATGAAGAAGTAGAAGAAGAAGAAGAACATGAAGAAGAAGAAGAAGAAGAAGAACAAGTACAAGAAGAAGAAGTAGAAAGAAGAAAGAAAAGAAGAAGAAAGAAGAAGAAGAAGAAAGAAGAAGAAGAAAAAAAAAGAATAAGATGAAGATGAAGAAGAAGAGGAAGAAGGAGGAGTAGAAGAAGAAGGAGAAGAGGAAGAAGAAGAAGAAGAAAAAGAATAGGGAAAAGAAGAAGACAAAGAACAAGAAGAATAAGATGAAGATGAAGAAGAAGAGGAAGAAGGAGGAGTAGAAGAAGAAGGAGAAGAAGAGGAAGAAGAAGAAGAAGAAAAAGAATAAGGAAAAGAAGAAGACGAAAAAGAAGAAGAAGACAAAGAAGAAGAAGAAGACGAAGAAGAACAAGAAGAAAAAGAAGAAAGAAGAAGAAAAAATTATAAGAAGAAGAAAGAAGAAGGGAGAAGAAGAAGATTAAAGTAAAAGAAGAAAGAAGAAGAAGAAGAAAGAACAAGTAGAAGAAGAAGAAGAAAGAGGAAAGATGATGAAGAAAAAAGAAGAAGAAGAAGCAGAAGAAGAAGAACAAGAAGAAACAGAAGAAGACAAAGAAGAAGAAGAAGAAGAAGACGAATATGAAGAAGTAGAAGAAGAAGAATATAAAGAAGTAGAAGAAGAATATGAAGAAGTAGAAGAAGAAGAAGAATATGAAAAAGAAGAAAAAGAAGAAGAACAAGTACAAGAAGAAGAAGTAGAAAGAAGAAAGAAAAGAAGAAGAAAGAAAAGAAGAAGAAAGAAGAAGAAGAAGAAAAAAGAATAAGAAAAAGAAAGATTAAAGAAGAAGAAGATGAAAAAAGAAGAAGAAGAAAGAAGAAGAAGAAAGTAGATGAATAAAGAAGAAGTAGAAGAGAAAGAAGAAAAAGAAGAAGAAGAAGTAGAATAAGCAAAAGAAAAAGAAGAAGAAGATAAATAAAAAGAATAAGATGAAGAAGAAAGAAGAAGAAGAAGAAAGAAGAAAAAGAAGAAAGAAGAAGAAGAACAATAAGAAGAAGAAGGAGAAGGATAAGAAAAAGAAGAAGAA